>OY755252.1:4179807-4688071 GCA_963576725.1 Azorinus chamasolen
AACCCTATGTTGTGACCACTCTTTAGGATCGTCTCGAAGAGAAATAAAGAAGTTATTTTGGTGGAGAAAAGAGAAGTTATATTTTGTGGACAAATAAAGAAGTTTATTTTTGAAAATGTTTTAATTTACGCATCTTATCTGGACCTCTGTACTAAAGGTCAACAGGTCACATCAAATAGTAACACGGCCTACAAACGGTATTTTGATTTCTTTTCCTTTCTTTCAGACATGAGAATGAAATTCACTGCCATCGACAATGGACTGAAGGTAGCCTGTTTATTCTTCTCATTCCTGACACTGTATTACGCCAAGAAACGCCTGGAGAAAGAAGATGGAGAAAAGAAAGACGCGGTGGTAGCAATTAAGCCTCCAATTCCCCAGCCACGAACGTCGCTTGGTTCAAATGAACTAACTTAACCCTCTATCCCATGAACGCCTTTCTATGCCATTGCAAATAGAGTAGACCCAGATCAGATGGCTCCTGTAGGAGCCATCTGATCAGGCTCTGCTCTGTTTGCTAATCATATAACAGAGATATGATTCTACAGTTTCTGTCATGGCCAAAACTTCATGTGTCTATGTGCTATTATAACTATAAATGTTATTAATATTCATGATGTCATTATTTCTTACATGAATATCCATGGAGTAAAGGGTTAATTACAATAGAGGAACTCATTGACTAACCGATGTGAACAAAAAAGTACACTGATTTGAAATTACAAGAACACCAATTTGACCAGAAACATCAAAAACAAAATATATATATCTTGTGTGTTTGGATTCTAAAAGGTTCATGAATATTAACTATTTCTGTGTGGGGAACGAGTCACCAATGTCCTTTGTAAACAGTGTAGACCTGGAGGTTCTAGATGAGCCCATTTATCAAGGTTTGTACTGTTTGACAAGTTACAGTTTTGTTTAAAACCCTTTCGGCGCCAAATTTCTAATTGTCGTCTGCAATTCAAGTTTATTAAATATTTCAGTAAAATGAGGAAAATAATTAGATACAACTTTCAAGGGAATAAAGCACATATATATATATATATATATATATATATATATATATATATATATATAGAAAAAGCGATTGGACAAAAAGTGAAGTCCCTGATCAGACGCCGCCTTGAAAAGGCGTCGTCTGATCTGGGACTGCACTATTTGTCGTGGTGCATTTATGCGACATTGGCGGTGAAATGATTAAGAATATCCCTGTTCGGCCTTTGTGAAGTTTGTAATAGTCCATTTCAAAATTCAGCATGGAAATGGTTTGTTAAATAACAAGTCTCAGATAGCAGGTGTAAATGGTTTGTTAAATAACAAGTCTCAGATAGCAGGTGTAAATGGTTTGTTAAATAACAAGTCTCAGATAGCAGGTGTAAATGGTTCGTTAAATAACAAGTCTCAGATAGCAGGTGTAAATGGTTTGTTAAATAACAAGTCTCAGATAGCAGGTGTAAATGGTTCGTTAAATAACAAGTCTCAGATAGCAGGTGTAAATGGTTTGTTAAATAACAAGTCTCAGATAGCAGGTGTAAATGGTTTGTTAAATAACAAGTCTCAGATAGCAGGTGTAAATGGTTTGTTAAATAACAAGTCTCAGATAGCAGGTGTAAATGGTTTGTTAAATAACAAGTCTCAGATAGCAGGTGTAAATGGTTTGTTAAATAACAAGTCTCAGATAGCAGGTGTAAATGGTTTGTTAAATAACAAGTCTCAGATAGCAGGTGTATACAGTTGAACATGTTTAACCCTTTACATCATTAACCTATTTTTATTTTATTTATACTTTTTTTATTATTTTTTTTAACTCTTTCGCTGTCATTGTTTCATCTGCGTTGACCAATGCAAACAATTTGGATCCAGATGAGACGCCGAGTAACTCGGCGTCTCATCAGGATCCAAACTGGGTTGTTGTTTTTACTGTGACTCTGTTTTTTTTTTGAAAAAATGAAAATTGCAGCAGTCTACAAATGTGGCAGACGACAAAATTTGGCAGCGGAAGAGTTAATGAATATCAACAAAGGGTTTAAGGGTCAGAATACTTCCTCTCGGTATCTAAACAGATATTTTATTCTCTCTTCCGCTGGTGGTTCGGGTATTTTCATGAACGTTTTCATTGCTAGCATTGTCGTCTGCTGGACACATATTCGTCTGTTTTCAAGATTTAGAGTAGGTGTTTCTTCAAAAGATAAACAGTGTCAAACAGTCTTGATGGGAAGCCTAGATCAGGATTAATCAGGGACTGTTTGAGTGGAAATATTTTTCTAAGTAATATGTGTGTACAACGTATATGTATGTATAGATCGGTACATCTATTATACACATATAGCTTTAGCGTTTCTTAACCTTTAGCCTGCTGAGCAAATTATATTTGCGGAATTGTTCACCGACTATATTTTCAAAATTCAAGCTATGATCATTTTGTCTACCAAAATGCAATCAGGGCGTCAAACAGTTTGGATCCGGATGAGACGCCGAGTTACTCGGCGTCTCACCTGGATCAAAACTGTTTGCAAAGGTATTTTCTCATCCGCCCATAGTTGGCTAAAGGTTAAGAGCATTCGTGATGTTATATTTATAGTAACATGTATATAAATCTGATATGAATATAAAATCAGATAATACTGCTGTTCTAATACTCGTTATTACAATAAATCATGAAATTTCTTTAAGAAGAATTAAATTCAATTTTATCTAGTGGGTCGTCTTGTTGTTATCCTATAGTGGCCTTGCTTAAAAGACGGAGCTGTCTGATCAGGGCCTGCCCTGTTTGGTTGTGGAGTTCTATAGATACAAATACTGTATCTGTGTTTACGACTAAGCGAACATTTCTCATAAAAATATTGTATTATAAAAATTAAGTTAATAAAATTAAATATTCATGACGGCAGAGCAAAAGATAGAAGTGCGTTCTCAAATATTAACCCTTCGCTTGCTATTCACGTCAATATACCTACCTGTAAATAGTGACGACCCAGATGGGACATCTTCTGTAGGAGCTGTCTCATCAGGGTCTGCACTATTTACAAGTTGATTGCGCAACCAGTGCACTCCACAGCAGTGATTTCACAGCGAAATACTTGTACACAGTGAAGATATATGTAATTATACAACAGGGCATGGGTAAAGAAGGAGAAATGTATTTTAAAATTCAGCAAGAGAAGGGTTAAAATCGTCCTTTCTCCGCCAAATCCTATGCTGTTACTACTCTTTAGAATCGCATCGAAGAGACGATTCTAAAAAGTGATCACAACATAGGGTTTAGGGGAGAAATAAAAACGTTCCTGAGAACGTTATCTGACCTTGAGCATGAAGGGATCCATTCCCGTATAACTGTTCATTGGGGAAAGGGTTAACCCCTCCCATGACCTTTATTTTCCCTCATGAGTATTCCAGTAAGAATTAATAGCATCATGAATTGTGGCGTAATTAACAACTTAGCCTCTATATGTCAGTGGCGTAGCTTCCTATTAGGCACAAAGGCACGGGCCTACACTTTTTTTCAGAAGTCGAAAAATAAAAAAGGCTACAAATGCCGAAAAGGCAATTAAAATGACGACTAAGTTAGGAATGAACCGCTAATAACAAGATGATCAATGACAAGATCAAGTTTTGGAATTCAAGATAAGTTATAAGAAAGACTCGTAAATGTTTCTAGATCTTCTATTTTAGTTTACAGATGTATATAGCCTACCAGTCCGTTTCAGTCATAATCAATGAGCCAAAGAAACTCCCGTTGTGCAATTATCAGTAAATTACACAATATCGCCTCATAAATCTATTGTATCACGATTCTAACAAGTTTTCTAGGCGCGTATACATATCTATATTTAAAATACGTAAACGTGAGCGATCGCTATCCCCCGTACCGTGATATTGGAGATTCGGACTTCAGCATTACAGATAAAAAAACAACGTTTGTATCCTTAATGAGTCACGAGACTCGTGCCTTTCTTTTCCATTTCCAATCCGGTAAGGAGGCCATTCTCTATCAAAAATATTGACTGCACAATGTGAGATAAGCACGGGAAAAGGGGCTGCAGCTTTTACATGTATTATTTGGAAAAAAGAGTACAATGTATATAGAAAAAGAAAGTCCTAAATAGGTTTGTTTATATATATTCAAAATATAAATGAAAACAATAATGAGTCAAACTAGTAATGCTGGTACTCAATCGTTTAAAATTTGAGCTTAAATACCGGTATGCAATACATTTTGTGAATTTTGCACAGGAATGGTGGTTCAGAGGTGAAACGTTGCACTAACATTCTAGCGGATCGATTTCAATTATCGGCTGCACCATTCCCTCTTTGGTCTGATTTTTATTCTTTATTATTATTGTAACCGGATTTCTCTATGAGAAAATATATCCAGGTAAACTATACCCCGTGACATTATTATTACTATTAAATGTGTAACAAGTAAAATACCGCCGGCAATAATGTAGATTCCTGTACGAAAAATCCACACGGATTCCAGGCGGATTCCGGGCGGATTCCAGGCGGAAATGACACGGAATCTCAATATTCCACCCGGATTCCAGGCGGACACGGATTTTTTTGAGAATGTCCGTGTGGAAACTTAACAATCATATTAACATTCCGTGTGGACAGGGTAAATGTCCGTACGGATTTTCTGCCATGTCCACCCGGAATTTCTTTCTCCACACGGAATTTTAATACTTGGACAGTTTGAGAACACGAAAATTTCATACTTTGATATAAAAAGCAGCAGGAACATTACTCCCACACGGATTTTTAATACTTGAACATTTTGAGAGCACGGAAACTTCATACTTTGATAAATAAAAAAAGAAGAAAGTAACAATACACATGGACATTTCATACTTAGAATTTTTCAGTACTGGAAATATTTGACTCAGGAAAGTGTGAAATTTAATTGAGTCTTAAAGTTTGGTAAAGTGGCAGAAATATAATTTATAAACAAGAGGGCCATGATGGCCCTTAATCGCTCACCTGTTTGTAACAGATTAATGATTTCAATGACAGATTGCATAATTTGAAAATTCTTGGTAGAAAACTATTCGATAATGCTACATACTAAATATAAAGAGTCTAGACCTTACAGATTTGGAGGAGACAATATTTTAAAGATTTTCCTATGAAAAACTGTTAAGCCCCAGGGCGGGGCCATTTTTGATCCAGGGTTCATTATTTGAAAATCTTGGTAGAGGACTATTAGATAATATAACATACCAAATATCTAAGGTCTTTGCCTTACAAGTTCAGAGAAGACTTTAAAAGATTTTTAAGAGAAGAAGATTTTTTAAAACTTTCCTATGAAAAACTGACATGCCCCTGGGCGGGGCCATTTTCAACCCAGGGGAATAATTTGAACAATCTTGGTAAAAAACTATTAGATAGCGCTACATACCAAATAATAAAGGTCTCTGCCTTACAGTTTTGGAGAAGAAGATTCTTAAAGCTTTTCATATGAAAAACTGATAAGCCCCAGGGCGGGGCCATTTTTTACCCTGGGGTAATAATTTTAATAATCTTGGTAGAAAACCATTAGATGATGCTACATGATGCCTAGACCTTACAGTTCTGGAGGAGAAGATTTTTAAAGATTTTCCTATGATAAATTGATAAGCCCTTGGGCGGGGCCATTTTGGGTCCGGGGGTCATAATTTGATTAATTTTGGTAGAGGACCATTAAATAATGCTACATACCAAATATCAAAGGTCTATATCTTATAATTTTAGAGAAGAAGATATTTAAAGATTTTCTTATGAAAAACTGATAAGCCCCGGGGCGGGGCCATTTTTGTCCTGGAGGTCATAATTTGAACAATCTTAGTTGAGGACCATTAGATCATGCTACATACCAAATATAAAAGGCCTATGCCTTACAGTTTCAGAGAAGATGATTTTTAAAGATTTTCCTATGAAAAACTGATAAGCCCAGGGGCGGGGCCATTTTTGTCCTGGGGGTCATAATTTGAACAATCTTAGTTAAGGACCATTAGATGATGCTACTTACCAAATACCTAATGTCTATTCCTTACATTTTCAGAGAAGATGATTTTTAAAGATTTTCCAATGAAAAACTGATAAGCCCCGGGGTGGAGCCATTTTTGGCCCAGGGGTCATAATTTGAACAATCTTAGTAGAGGATCATTAGATGATGCTACATACCAAATAACAAAGGTCTATGCCTTACATTTTCAGAGAAGACGATTTTTAAAGATTTTCCTATGAAAAACTGATAAGCCCTGGGGCGGGGCGAATTTTGGCCCAGGGGTCATAATTTGAACAATCTTAGTAAAGGACCATTAGATCATGCTACATACCAAATATAAAAGGCCTATGCCTTACAGTTTCAGAGAAGATGATTTTTAAAGATTTTCCTATGAAAAACTGATAAGCCCAGGGGCGGGGCCATTTTTGTCCTGGGGGTCATAATTTGAACAATCTTAGTAGAGGACCATTAGATGATGCTACATACCAAATACCAAAGGTCTATGCCTTACAGTTTCAGAGAAGAAGATTTATAAAGATTTTCCTATGAAAACTGATAAGCCCCGGGGCAGAGCCATTTTCGGCACAGTGGTCATCATTTGAACAATATTAGTAGAGGACCATTAGATCATGCTACATACCAAATATCAAAGGTCTATGCCTTACAGTTTCAGGGGGTTAAAAATGCATGTGTACACACAGTCCTTTGATAATAGTGTTCTGGGTGTGACGAATTGAAGGTCGCTAGGTGCAAGCGGTACGTGAATTTAGGTTGTGCCTACGCAAAGATATAGTCCCTCGAAGTTTATTCCATTTTGTTCGAAAAATTATCATTTTTTCAAAATGCACCATCTACCATACAAAAAAGCACTTTAAGCCTTATTTTGATGTATATATCATATCTCGGAAACAATTTAAACCATATTGCACCCGGTCGTAAATATTCAAATTTTCGGAGTCACATGTTACTCCGAACCGGCGCCATTTTGAATGTTTCAAAGCATGCTCGTTTCTCTCGATAAAGAAAATCGACTCGATTTGAATGAAAACATCCACCATATGCTACAAAAAGTACATGCAAGAATGAATGGTGAGTATCAGTATATAAAATACCACTTATTGTTATTTTTTTCAGTCGGAAGTTTGAATTATTGACGAAAGTCGATGGCTTAAAGTTAATCCGGTCTCAAGTTTAGAAGTTAGACACTCGTCTGGAAATTGTATCTCAAACAGTCAAAATTAATACAAGCATTTATTAAATCGTGCACTTGTATAAAGTTTCAGCGTACTTTTCTTCTTCACAACCAAACCATATGCATCAACAGGACCGCTCACGTACATCAACAAGACATCGGGTCGTTTCGGACCCAATCCGTTTCGGCCTTGGTAGAATCGGACAAAATTCGGTCCAAAAACGATCTAGGCATACACAGAATTTATTCAGCACTTGGCGAGATTTTATTAAAAGCATTTTTATGAAAATTTCTTTAGAAAAATGTAATTACATGCAGTGTTCACGAATAATATTTTAATGAAGTGGTTGTTTGGGCTAATGCAAACAGGATTGACCAATGTTAGCAGACACAGTTTCATCAAGATCTACACTTTTTGAAACAGACTTACAGTACACTTTGCACACATGTAGTCCTTTTTAGTAACTTGTGCTTATTGGATAATGTTTAATTTTAAGGCTGACAGTACAGATGTTGAGACTAATCTGCTACCAGGATATCGTGTAAAGATCTGTCAGCTGGACATCAAAAGGAAGTGACACTGTACTAACTCGCCTGTTAAGCAGTGTACTTCTCAGATGAAGTAATGTCTAGGAGCTCTGCCAAAGGAGAAGCCAGCCCTGGATGGAAGGAGTGTTAACAGCATAACAAGTAAGTGAAAACAGCATTCTGAGTGATTGGTACTGTGCATGTAACTCAATATTTAATTCACATGTGTTTTAATGCATCTGATAAAGATCCTGATTTAAAATAAAAATAAAAAAAATAATACAAATATGGACTATACACCAATACACAATAAGATGGGCACAATAAATAATTTACTTAAAATACCAGTGGGTATAGCAGCAATAAATCATTAATTTGGGGATGAATTGGGATGAATCAAATAATTAGGCCTTGAATTATATGTGATAAATTCTGAAGGGTGAATCCCGAAAGCAAAAATTGCAACACAAAAAGAGAAAATTGCAGACTCGGTTTTATTGAGTCTATTCATGAGCAGTAATTGAAATGCAACACTGCTCACGCCTCCTAGCACCGGCTTAAGCGGTATTCAATTTTCAGAACAAGAAGTACTGAAATTCATGATCTTGAAGGATCAGAAGGTTTAACAACACTGAGAATGAATGCAACAACATTTAAATATTGTATGACAGGACTTCCATTCTAAGCTGAATATCCCTCACACAAGCCTGTAGGATTCAAACAATTGCTGCTAAATTATTGCCGTTATTCTGTACATCTATAGCAGTAGAACTTAACTTTACTGTGGAATAAAGACTCAGTAACTGCTTTTACACGTACATGTAACTGTTAATCTTTTACTTGTTTTCCATTAATAGAATACAATATTCTGTCAAGCAAATTATTGAGTACACCCAAATTAGATTGCTCCTTCAGAGCTTCTTTATCTGTATCTACACTGTTTTCAAAGATAAATATATCAGGTACAATTTTTAAAAAATCCAATATTGCTATATATCCGACTGTCAAATGCCTTGGATAGAGATAAGATGCAGGGTGCACATCTAGATCCAAGATTGTTTGCAAATTTCTTCCACAGTCTTTTAAATTCACATCAGGTGGGGAAAGAATTTAAATATATACAATATTCTCTTTTTTTCTTACATTTCAGAATATGTGCAAGAGAAATGCAAGACTCCGGAGAAAGACATCATCTAGACAATCACCAAAAGTGTGCTGATGCTTGGGTTTCCATGAAACCCAGACATAAATAAAAGAAAATTTGACCATATGACACAAATGCCCAGGCCAGGTTTTTCTAAATTGCATTTTTTTTTACAAAAAAAATGTCATTAACAATCACCAAAATTCAATCAATTGTCGGCGAACAGGAAATTGATGAAAGACAGACCTGAAATGGGGAGACAGGGTACAACTCACTATGGTTATACTTCAGACCAAATATCAAATCATTCCAGCTTACACAAGGCAAGAAATCTTTGACGATTTCTTTTGCCATCAAACAATCACCAAAATTCAATCAAAGTGTCGACAAACAGGAAGTTGATGAACGACAGACGTGAAAAGGGGAGACACTGTACAATTCACCATGATTATGCTTCAGAACAAATATCGAACTATTCCAGCTTACAAGTGAAGAAGTCCTTGACAAAACAGATGGACAAGGGTAAAACTTAATGCCCTAAAGGCGGGGGCATAAAAATGATAACACTGCTGCTTATAGTAAATTGAACACTTTATTTGGCTAGTTACTTATATTGTGGATAAACAGTACTTTTCATTTTATGATGAACATTTTACCTACCAAGGCTTTTTAGCTCACCAGAGCACAAAGTGCTTAGGGTGAGCTTTTGTGATCGCCTGATGTCTGTCGTCTGTCGGCGTTTGTCGTGAGTCGTGCGTCGTCAACAATTTGAACCTTTTAAAGTATTCTCCTCTGAATCTACAGGGTTCTCAGCTTTCATCTTTGGCACATAGCATCACCTATAGGTCTTCTACAAAAGCAGTGATTTTTTTACAAATTTTCTTGCACGAGTCCTGTGACTCGATAAACTGCAAATCTGCGAGTCCCCCAGTGAAAGAGCGAGTCCAAATATTCTATGAAAATACATTATTAAAGCACCCAGTCAAAAGTGTTTGTAAAACTGGCTTTTTCATACTAATGGCTGATGAAAAACTGTGTATTGATTATATAATTAAGATACAAAATGTATTAATAAAACTTAAAAATTAAATTTTGTTAGAAATTTTAATGCATTATTGGGACTCGCATAATTTGAAACTTTGCATCCCCAGAGATTTTTGCGAGTACAGGACTCGGGACTCGCAGGTAAAAAAATCACTGCAAAAGTTATATAAATTATGTCCCTGGAGTCAAAATTGGCCCTGCTACGGTCCCAGGGGTGGCCAGTTTTCTCTAGCTGACTGTTGTTTTCTGTACAAGTAGCAGAATGCTGGGCTGACTTAGGTTAGGCATGGGGAAAACTTCAAAAATCTTCTTGTCAAAAACTACATGTCACAGAGCTCAGATATTTGGTGTATAGATTTACTTAGTATACCTTATTGACAGTGGTTAACATCATAGTTCTGAGGTTTAAATTGGCCCTGCCCTGTTGGTTATACTTTAAAATTGACTTTTACACTATAAAGGTTCCTCTGAGCTAGTACTCCATCTGTGTTACGCAATCACTTGAGAGGGCAAGTTCCTGGTCAAAACTCTATGAAGTTGTCTGCTTCAGAATTAGTGTCTGTTTGTTCACACTGTTTTTAACCCATTCCCTCATAAGCTATTTTCCTGTTTCTTGGAAAATTTCAGAATTGTGTAGATTTGAAACCATTGTGATAAATAGAGCATTTACTCCTATAGAACAAATGCTCTATTTATCACAAAGGCTTTTTTCAGATCCTACCTCTTTGAATAAATCTACTGATAAGGAGCATTAATCAGAGAAAAGGAAAAATTCAGAATTGTGTAGATTTGAAACCATTGTGATAAATAGAACATTTACTCCTATGGAGCAAATGCTCTATTTATCACAAAGGCTTTTTTCAGATCCTACCTCTTTGAATCAATCTACTGATAAGGAGCATTAATTTTAGAAAAGGAAAATTTCAGAATTGTGTAGATTTGAAACCATTGTGATAAATAGAACATTAACTCCTATTGAGCTTTTGCTCTATTTATCATAATGGTTAGCAAATGCTCTATTAATCACAAAGGCTTTTTTCAGATCCTACCTCTTTGAATAAATCTTCTGATAAGGAGCATTAATTAGAGAAAAGGAAAATTTCAGAATTGTGTAGATTTGAAACCATTGTGATAATTAGAGCATTTGCTCTATAGGAGTAAATTAACTCATATACAAACAACATATAAATAAAGTTATATACCTGTATGCTTCAGATCTGAATCCATACTGTGTGCTAATTTCGGTCAAGTCATGCTAAGCAGTGATTGGGTTGTCATCTATTAGAAATGTTGTCTGCTTATTCAAAGAGGTAAATCTGGGTCTACTCTGTTTGCAAATGCGTGAAAACATGTTTATATGAGGGAAAGGGTTAATTAGAGGAAAGGAACATTTCAGAATTGTGTAGATTTGAAACCATTGTGATAAATAGTGCATTTACTCCTATGGAGCAAATGCTCTATTTATCACAAAGGCTTTTTTCAGATCCTACCTCTTTGAATCAATCTACTGATAAGGAGAATTAATTAGAGACAAGGAAAATATCAGAATGGTGTAGATTTGAAACCATTGTGATAAATAGAGCATTTACTCCTATGGAGCAAATGCTCTATTTATCACAATGGTTTCATAAAGTGACTGTTACAGAGGCGTTGAACAAAGGCTTTTTTCAGATCCCACCTTTTTGAATAAATCTTCTGATAAGGAGCATTAATTAGAGAAAAGGAAAATTTCAGAATTGTGTAGATTTGAAACCATTGTAATAAATAGAGCATTTGCACCATAGGAGTAAATTTACTCATATACAAACGACATATAAAGTTACATACCGGTATGCGTCTGATCAGAATCCAAACTGTGTGCTAATTTCAGTCAAGTCATGCTAAGCAGTGCTAGGGTTGTCATCTGTTAGAAATTTTGTCTCTTATTCAAAGAGGTAAATCTGGGTCTACTTTGTTTGCAAACGCAGGAAAACACATTTATATGAGGGAAAGGGTTAATTAGAAAAAAGGAAAATTTCAGAATTGTGCAGATTTGAAACCATTGTGATTAAGTGACTATTACAGAGGCGTAGAAAGGCGTTTTTATGGAGGAAAGAGTATTCTATTAGCCGGCAGAGCACAACCTGGTCAGACAGCTCCTATATAAACCATCTGATATGGGTCTGTTCTGTTTGCAAATGCATCAAATCACATTTATATGAAGGAAAGGGTTTTAAAGGTCCAAAAGTTTATTTAAGATCGACTGCTTCCTGGCCCTTTTCAACAGAATTAAGACCAACAGGTATGGCACTGAGTTTGGATCCAAAAAGGGTCAAATAACACCCCACAAAACAGGTGTCCAGTTTTGTTTAGAAACATACATGTAGTTAAAACTTTAAAAATCTTTCCCTCTGGTGAGCGATTTCAGGGCCATCATGGCTCTCTTGTTTATTTATACATAATGTGCATAAATTTTAAAATTTGTGTATTTGATGGCAAAATTCAAGTGATTATTTCATGTTGCTAACAGCCGATATCTCAATATTAAGGTTTACAAATAAAAAATGATTAAATGCTGATCTAAGAGACTGATAATAATTAACCCTCTCCCTAATAATCCAGCATTTTCTCATATGGGCAGACATAGAAGACCAGACAGCTGTCTGAGTCTGTTCTGTCTGCTTATAAATTTTCATAGATCATTGCATGCAGTTCCTTTTTTCACCAAAACATTACTTTAAAACATACCCCCCCCCCCCCAAAAAACAAATAAATAAATAAATAAATTATGACTGAATATTCATGAAACAACTAATAATTTATGAAAAAATCCATACGGAATTTCAAAAATCCGCCTGGACATATTCAAATTCCGCCCGGATTTTTTTTTTAATTCCGCCTGGACATTCTAAAATTCCATATGGATTTTTAAAATATTCCGTCCGGTCTTTTTCAGATTCCGTGTGGAATTTTTACAATTCCGCCCGGATTTTTTTAAAATGTCCGCCTGGACATTTTAAAATTCCACACGGATTTTTAAAAAATTCCGCCTGGACATTTTCAGATTCCGCCTGGAATTTTTACAATTCCGCCTGGATTTCTTGAAACAACATTTCAAATTCCGCCCGGATTTTTAAAAATTCCGCCCGGACTAGGTCACATGACCCGGACTAATTTAAATATTTCGTGTGATATTCCGTCTAAATGTTACTAAAAATAGCAATCCGTGTCAACTGAGCTGTTTTCACACGGACAATTTAGTCCGCCTGGAAAATCACTGTTTTTTCCTGGCGGATTCCGCCTGGAAGTTTTCGTACAGGATACACGCATTCTTTTTCTGGTGATCGGTTTTAAGACGGGTTATGTAATTGACACGGAATTTATTTAAATTAACAAATCTGTATATCTTTACAATAATTATATATGAAACAATGCTGTGTTGAAGGAGCTCTAACTATAAAACATTAAAAAATCAAACCAGACCTTCTGTCATGTTTTCGACATAGTATATGATCAGATAGGCTTGCGACTTATGTGCAACACATACATTATAATGTGCACCGATCAGAGTGCTGTGTTACCAGTTTGAGGAGAAAAAAATTTAAGTTTCACATAAAGCAAAGTTCTGATCTGGGTTCACACTATCTGCAATTTAGCCTTTAGCCTGAAATTCCTCAACAGTTTAATTATACTATGTTTGATCAACTTGTTTCAAAAATTAAAGTTCAGCAACTCATAGGTTTTAAATAGCGAGTTTGATAATAGATGAAATACCATATTCCAAGAATAGACTAATTGACTGCAATAAAATCTATAAATCTACAAAAATGTTGATGGGTGTTTTTACTAAATTACCCAACATCTTGCTGTCCCAAAATGTAAATTCTCTCACATTTGAAACATTTTATATAATTTACACTTTATATAAATGCCTTCCCAGAACCCACTAAAATGCGCCTCCAGCGTTGTGGATTGTGGAACCCCCACCCCCCCCCCCCCCCCCCCCCTGCAAAAGGTCGTGCCTACACATTTGTTTCAGGCAAGCTACGCCCCTGTATGTTTTCTACATGTTTTATTCTTCGTATCGTGATATCTTACTAACATACATGGTCTATGTGTCTCTCCACCCTGGTTAACTACCTCTCTCTAATTATATACCCACTGCTCTGCTCTACGTACTCAATGTCCAGACTTATTTGACAGCTGAACTATATAACTTGCCTTCTTGACATATTGATAAATATATATACACTGCATGTATACGTCCACACAGTCCATACCCATTTATTCTTTCTTCAGTAGTTACTTTTAACCTTTAACCCGTAACATAAGTGTTATGTTACAGAATATTTATTACCTGGATTTTTATAATGATACATGAACACAAGACTGTTTTTTCCTTGCAGAAACTGTAAACTCACATCTATAGTCACACCGAAATTTGGCACGATGTACGGGCTGGTATGACCGGGTTGGATCCCGTATTTCCTGAGACAATAGCCGAAGGAAATACGTGATCTAACCCGGTCATACCAGCCCGTGCACCCTGCCAAATTACCGTGTAACGGATTTATTACCAGTCAGAGATCCGATTTACCTCATTTAGAAACGAACAACTCTTATTTTTGCTGACATTAGATCTCTAATTATATGACGACATGACAAAGAAAACATGACGTCATCACAGAGCAAATACGACGTCGTCTCAGAGCAATTCCGAAAGAGGAATTCAAACTGCACTTGTAAACATTTGAGTTTGAACGATTACACGTTGTACTGAGAAGTTGATAGTGTCAAATTGAGGAACGTATGAGGAACAGTTTTTTACGTTTATTATCGATTATTTGGTCGTAATCCGTCCAGAATTAATGGAGTAAGGACGATATGAAATTTCGAATCGACGCTAAAAACAAAAACAAAACGAATAACGTCACGCGTCAAATTTGAATCCTGTATTCTCCGTGGAAGCCGCCGAATACGATTCTGTACACCCGGCAGTTTTTTGGCAAACTGACCAATCAAACTCCAAGGATTAACTATGACTGTAAATAATATTAGTTATTATCCTACCAATTTGACCTGAGACTCATGCATATTCCGTGTATTATCGTCGGTATTCTTCGAATAAATTTCCGAAGGTATAAGAATGTGCTATAAGAATACAGTAAAACCCCTCTAATGCGACCAGCAAAAAAGGGGCATAATTCAAAGTGGCAAAGGCATGTGGTAACTTAATACAGGACGAAAGTTATGCAGAAAGCTCCTGTAGGAGCTTTCTGCATAACTTTTGTAAGCAACCACCTGCTTATACAGACAGACATGTTTATTCATTAAGTGGTCGCATTAAAGGGGGTTTACTGTACAATCCTCGAGGAACATGATTATTACCGGCTTTTGGTTTGCTATTTTTTGTCACAGAGTATGACGAACAATCCCGATAAACACGCCGAAAGTTAATCGAGTCTCAGGTCAAATTGGGAGGATAATACACGGTTATTTGGCAGGGTGTACGGGCTGGTATGACCGGGTTAGATCCCGTATCTAGCCCGGTGATCTAGCCCGGTCATACCAGCCCGTACACCCTGCCAAATTACCGTGTAACGAATTTATTACCAGTCAGAGATCCCGATTTAACTAATTAAGAAACGAACAACTCTTATTTTTTCTTACATTAGATCTCTACTGTCCATTTCAATTTACTTTGTCACTGAATTTGAATCGAGAATTCTTTTCATTTCTTACCAGATCGAGATCAAATTTGAACCACTTGTGTCATCGTTTTTCAGGAACTCTGTGCCCGAGTTTCCCTTCAATCCATCTTTAAATAAAGATTTTATGCACAAAAACAATGTTTTCCCATTGTAAACACGTTCATTTCAAATTGCAAATGGCGGACGATTGACGTCGAGTGGAACGTTCGAATTTAACTACGGGTAATTATAGCTCTTAAAAGTTGACGTCATACACGAAATTACGTCATTTATTTCATATTTGTATGCAATTCACCCCTGTTGAAAAATGATACGCTCCACGATTCATACATACGCGGCCATTTGCAAAGAAACAGCTGATCGAATTAGCATGTAGAAAATGCATTTTCGGCATTTTATTCCTTGTTACTGTATGATATTGAGGGATATTTAGCATGGGAGTTCCTGAAAAACGATGCGATCAAATGAAGTATATTTAAGGTCAGTCTGACTCGAAATGAAAAAAATATCGACTAAAATTCAGTGACAAAGTAAATTGAAATGGACAGTAATTATATTACGACATGACAAGGAAAACATGAAGTCATCACAGAGCAAATATGACGTCGTCTCAGAGCAATTTCGAAAGAGGAATTCAACGTTCACTTTGAGTTTAAACAGTTACACGTTGTACCGAGAAGTTGATGGTGTCAAATTGAGGAACATACGAGGAACTGTTTTTTACGTTTATTATCGATTATTTGGTCGTAATCCGTCCAGAATTAACGGACTAAGGACGATATGAAATTTCGAATCGACGCTAAAAATAAAAACAAAACGAATGACGTCAAGCGTCAAATTTGAATTCTGTATTCTCCGTGGAAGCCGCCGAATACGGTTCTGTACACCCCGGCAGTTTTTAGCAAACTGACCAATCAAATTCCAAGGATTTACTCTGACTGGTAATAATATCGTAGGCAAATAGAGCAAACGCTGATCAGACGGTTCCTATATATGGGAGCCGTCTACTCTGTTTGCATAGGCATGAAACTGCGTTTATGTGAATTAAAACGTGAAACTTTCAGCTGACCAGAGTGTGTGCAGACAGTATTTTTTCCAATCTTTATAAATGTCAGACAGGTAGCACTTAGAATCGTTAACCCTTTCCCTGTTTAACAGTTATTCCAGATTAATATCACCTCATTAATATTCATGACCAGAATCAAGTGAGTGGAACATGGAAAACGGAGGGGGTTTACCAAGGTGAAAACCGTAAAATCAGATTTATAAAATCCTATAAGCAAACATAACAGACCCTGGTTCAGTGTTTATTTTTACTTTGTTTAACCCTTTCCATGTTTGAACATTTAATCAAGATTGTCTTAGCCTCTTGAATATCCACGGACAGAATCAATGATATGGAATGTGGAAAATGTTTTGTTTTTTTTTGGGGGGGGGGTTCTCACTGTTTTAGAAATTGCATCATCAGATCTATAAATTTCCATAAGCAATCAGAGCAGACCCCGATCAGACGGATCCTACAGGAGCCGTCTGATCTGGGTCTAGTCTGTTTGCAAATGCGCGAAAATGCATTTACACGAAGGAAAGGGTTAGAATATAAGCTGTGTAAAATGTCAGTCATGTTACCCGGTGGCGAGTTCTAAAATGTAACCTGTCATATATACATGTATATACAGTAGAACCCCTCTAAACAGGACATTAAATCCTTATAAATACATATCTTGGAGACAGGTGGCAGCTTAGTGCAGGGTGAAAGTCGTGCAGAAAGCTCCTAGAGGAGCTTTCTGCACGATTTTCACCATGCATTAAGCAGCCACCTGCCTAAAGGTATCTACATTCTTCTCTACTAGAATTCCGGTTTAGAGGGGGGGGGCGCTACTGTATATCAATACTTATAGTATGGTATATTTACTTATGAGACATAAACCTGGTCCTGATGCGGTGTTATCTAGTTCAGAGTATTGTAGAACTGGACCAAATCGAAACGAATCCTTCACTCGTTGACTGATAAGCGCAACTTAAAAATTTGGCACACAGTTTGGATCCCGATGAGGAGACAGTTTCTCGGTATTTCATCAGAACCCAAACTAGTTCACACTCGGCCGATAGTTTGTAAATAGTTTTGACCATTCAAATGCATGTAATATATTGTTAGCAGATCATAAATTGAGTAGATATTTGTTGTGTTTTCGGTTGGTTTTTTTTTACAGATTAAGGGGATAAGAAAAATATAAAATAGGACAAAGGGCCTTTAAGTACTGCGCGTTCCAGGCATGTGTCATGAACTCATGATACTGATTAGATTCTAAAATATGTTGTCCTAATTAAAGATACAAACAACATAATGTTGGATTATATTTAAATGAGAACACTTTTTGAACTAGAGTCAATATTTACATTGCTATATCCTGCGTTGACCCTTACAATGCGAGAAACAAGTCGCTTATGTCCTTTGCAAAACAGTGTAGACCCAGATAAGAGGGTTCCTATAGGAGCCCTCTCATCAGGGTCTGCACTGTTTATCATGTTACACTTTTCTTTTTTTAAAAATCCAATCCCTGAACATTCGTAGTGAGCTTGGCTTGTTCGAATTTTTGAAGAGTCCATTTGAAATTCAGCGTTGTAAGGCTTAAGGTCACTTTTTACTTTCTGTTAGTATAAGGGAGCAGGCTGGTTTTTATCTACAGTAAAGGACCACCCTTGAAGCTGTAAGCAGACGGTAAGTTCATTAAATCATCAATAGCGTTATATGTTATTCTTCAATTTTTGTTTTATTTTCTCTTCTGTATCGGCATCAATCAGTCGTAATTATAGTCATCGTCGTTATCTTCATATTCATTGTCGTCATCACCATTGTCGTCATCTTCATTGTCGTCATCACCATTGTCGTCATCTTCATTGTCGTCATCACCATTGTCGTCATCTTCATTGTCGTCATCACCATTGTCGTCATCTTCATTGTCGTCATCACCATTGTCGTCATCACCATTGTCGTCATCTTCATTGTCGTCATCTTCATTGTCGTCATCACCATTGTTAGCGATATTATTATTATTATATCTATCATCATTGTAATCATCATTTTTATAATCACCGCTGGCAAAGTCCTTGTAATAATAATAATATCAATAATAATGACAGTAATGAAAATAACAATAAAACATTAAATAATATTGATTACAAAAAACATTTATACTTATAATGATTATGATATAAATATTGATATAATAATAATGATGATAATAAATGAATAAATAAATAAACAATAATATTATAATTACCTGATGTATTCGGACACATAAACACAGCTCTTTCTTGCTTTGTAAAGCTAAATAATACAAGTTGGCGCCATTTGCAATAACTTTTATCTCCACCGACATGTAAGCAAACAGTGTAGACCCTGATCAAATGGTTGCTTCGGGACGAGTTTTAAGATAGATAGATAGATAGATAGATAGATAGATAGATAGATAGATAGATAGATAGATAGATAGATTAGATAGATAGATAGATAGATAGATAGATAGATAGATAGATAGATAGATAGATAGATAGATAGATAGATAGATAGATAGATAGATAGATAGATAGATAGATAGATAGATAGATAGATAGATAGATAGATAGATAGATAGATAGATAGATAGATAGATAGATAGATAGATAGATAGATAGATAGATAGATAGATAGATAGATAGATAGATAGATAGATAGATAGATAGATAGATAGATAGATAGATAGATAGATAGATAGATAGATAGATAGATAGATAGATAGATAGATAGATAGATAGATAGATAGATAGATAGATAGATAGATAGATAGATAGATAGATAGATAGATAGATAGATAGATAGATAGATAGATAGATAGATAGATAGATAGATAGATAGATAGATAGATAGATAGATAGATAGATAGATAGATAGATAGATAGATAGATAGATAGATAGATAGATAGATAGATAGATAGATAGATAGATAGATAGATAGATAGATAGATAGATAGATAGATAGATAGATAGATAGATAGATAGATAGATAGATAGATAGATAGATAGATAGATAGATAGATAGATAGATAGATAGATAGATAGATAGATAGATAGATAGATAGATAGATAGATAGATAGATAGATAGATAGATAGATAGATAGATAGACAGACAGACAGACAGACAGACAGACAGACAGACAGACAGACAGACAGACAGACAGACAGACAGACAGACAGACAGACAGACAGACAGACAGACAGACAGACAGACAGACAGACAGACAGACAGACAGACAGACAGACAGACAGATAGACAGATAGACAGATAGATAGATAGATAGATAGATAGATAGATTAGATAGATAGATAGATAGATAGATAGATAGATAGATAGATAGATAGATAGATAGATAGATGTGCATGGGGGAAATGATTAAGCAATACAATAACAGATCATTTATCGATGATATATATACTCTAGAGGAAACAACTCTTTAAATATTTTCTTTTAGTACAGTACGAATACTCTCTCTCTCTCTTAACCCATTCCCTCATAGGCTATTTTTTTATTCAACCATTTTGAATAAATCTACCAAAACGGAGCATTAAATAGAGAAAAGAAAAAAATTAGAATTTTGTAGTTTGAAACCATTGTGATAAATAGAGCATTTGCTCCTATAGGAGCAAATGCTCTATTTATCACAATGGTTTCAACAGGCGACTTTTACAGAGGCGTAGAAAGGCGTATTTATTGAGGAAAGTATTAAACTGCAAATTGTTTAATTGTGCACATCATTATATTCTATAACTGGGAGCTGTGTTATGTGATGTAGCAGGGTAAATATTGTTTGAACTATAATACAGTAGAACCCCTCAAATGCGACCACTTTATTAATAAACACAGTTGTGTTTATAAGCAGGTGACCGCTTAATGCAGGACGAAAGTAATGCAGAAAACTCCTATAGGAGCTTTCTGCATAACTTCCGTCCAGCAATGCTATGGTAAATATTGAACTGAAATATATAATTATTTGACGGAACGGGGGAGGGCTAGAGCAGAGTGAAAACACTACGTAATACATGTAATAGAGCAGAATGAAACACTGTGTAAGACAACAGGGTAGATATTGAACTGAAATACAGTAAAAGCACTCTACAGGGTGTCCCAAAAAACGGAACCCGGGATTAAGACCTGCAAGTTATCCCATTTCTGTCAATATTGCTAACTTAAATTTGAAAGTATATGCATGTAGCTTAGTAGAGACAGCATTTTGCCATATATTGTCTAAATTTTGTCTAAACATATTCATTGTTTTTTAAGATATCGGCATTTAAATGAAAGCACCAAAAACTCTGTTTTAAACATGATATAGGCATGGACTTTACAATGTACGAATATCAGATTGAAACAGATATTAGGTGCATTCATTAAAATACTCATATCTTTAAAACCAATGCATATTTTTAAGAGAAATGTGGCAGACATACATGTATGCAAAAATGACCTATCTGCAACGGTAAATATTTATATTTTAAAGTGTCCGGTTACATTGGTTAAAATACACATTTGATCCGGGGTTCCGGTTTTTTGGGACACCCTGTATACAGGAGGTTAAAACAAGTATCGATCGCGGTCTTTCCGACAGGTGCACTGATAATTTATGCAGGTTGAGAGTCATGCAGAAAGCTCCAGCCTGCCTTGAAATACCTAATTTCTTATTTAAACTTTACCTGTTCTATGTTCATTTCAAATTTCGATACCTGCTGAATATTCATAGGTAAATTTTTATAACGAAAAATTGGAAGTTGGAACATTTTAGAAAGTAAAGAAAGAGATCTTTCAAATACCATTAACAAACAGAGTAAATCCTGATAAGACGGCTCCTACAGGAGCCGTCTTATCTGGGTCTACTCTGTTTACAAATGCGTGAAAACACGTTTACATGAAGAAAGGGTTAAAATCTAGTTAACCCATTTCCTTATTTTCACGACTCTGTTAAAGTCACTTTGTTAATCCATTGTGATAATTAGAGCATTTTGCTCCTGTTGGAGCAAATGCTCTATTTATCACAATGGTTTCAAACTTCAAAATTCTAAAATTTCCTTTTCTCAGGTTAATGCCCCTTTACGGTAGATTATTCAAAGAGGTTGTATCTAAAAATAGCCCATGAAGGAAAGGGTTAAGAGAGGCTCTACCTTATATAATTATTGGGCGAAACGGGAAACATATAGCAGGATTAAAAAATATACAAGACAACAGGGTAAGCATTGACCTTAAAATATTGGACGTAACGGCGATATTAGAGTAGGGTAAACAATGTGTAAGATAACACAGTTAATATTGGATTAATATGTATAATTATTGACCGGAACAGGGATATTGGAGCAGGGGGGGGTCTAATTTGTAATGTAACAGGGCAAATAACAACCTTAACTAAAGTATTTCAATTCATTTTATTTTATATTTTTTTCATGTCTCCCTATGTCAGACTATTACTATCAAGGACCGCAATGGAAATAAGGGATCATTTTCCCTTTTTTTGTGTCATCCTTGATATTGATGTGACCCTTTTCATTAATTATTTCATGATGTTTATATATGCATTGTTTTAATTATCATAATGTTGATAAAAAAAATTCATTGTATTGCTATTGTATGTTACTTGCACAATATTGAAATATTTCTATCTATCTATCTATCTATCTATCTATCTATCTATCTATCTATCTATCTATCTATCTATCTATCTATCTATCTATCTATCTATCTATCTATCTATCTATCTATCTATCTATCTATCTATCTATCTATCTTTCTATCTATCTACCTACCTGTCTGTCTGTCTGTCTGTCTGTCTGTCTACCTACCTACCTACCTACCTACCTACCTACCTACCTACCTACCTACCTACCTACCTACCTACCTACCTACCTATCTATCTATCTATCTATCTATCTATCTATCTATCTATCTATCTATCTATCTATCTATCTATATATATATATATATCTATCTATCTATCTATCTATCTATCTATCTATCTATCTATCTATCTATCTATCATTTCGTGATACAGGAACAATGCACCCGGGACAAACAGTATGTAATGTAACGGGGTAAATATTGAAGTTTAACCCATTCCCTCATATCGACGCCTCTCTGCGCCTCTGTAAAAGACACTTTGTGAAACCATTGTGATAAATAGAGCATTTGCTCCTATAGGAGCAAATGCTCTATTTATCACAATGGTTTTCAACCTACAAAATTCTAAAATTTTCCTTTTCTCTAGTTATTGCTCCTTTTCGGTAGATTTATTCAAAGAGGTTGTATCTAAAAATAGCCCATGAGGTAAAGGGTTAACTAATAAAATTATTAAACTTATAACTTATATAAAAAATGTAATATTCAAGATCAATATTCAGTTGCAAAATATCAAACAACTTTTTTACCTTTCCAGACTCCGAACAAAAGACATGTCGGTGAAGGTCTTACATAATGACAATACCGATAACATAGGTTGTCATGGTAACCAAACACAGCCTCACAGACGGAACGACTTCATAAATCAAGCCTACATTATGGACGACCCTCACCTTCCTACTACTGCTGCGCCATCTAACGGAAATCCCAATTTGAATGGACACATTATTAATTCTGAACCTGACGAATCTGTTGCAATCTCAGTAAACGGAAGTAAAACCCCCAAAGACAGCGCTAAACCTGAGACAGAAGACACCTACAGAAGTTTGTTGCCATTTTGTGTAGTATTTGGCATTGGTTCATTGCTCTCACAAGGCATGTCAATGTATCTATCCTCACAGGTGACGGTGATCGAGAAGGCGTTCGGCTTGTCTAGTTTAAAGAGTGGCTTCCTTCTCAGTGCCAATGACATTGGCTTTGTCACCACCGTTCTTTTCGCGAGCCACTTTTTGAAAAAGTAGGTCAAGATAAAAGTATTTGTTTGTCATGCACTTCAAGAACTGGTAAATCTTGAAACAAGCACAATAGAACATCGATATCACGAACACGGATAACTCGAACGTCGACACTTCCAAAATTTACAATAAAGAATTGCTCTAAAATATACCACTACGCATATCAAGAAACACACTTCACAGCTTCATACAGGTCTAAAGTAATGCTCAAAGCTCCTATAGGAGCTTTCAGCATTACTTTAGATCTGCATTAAGCTGTAAACTTGAAAAATTGTCCAGATTATAAAAAGTATAACACGAACTTCTGTTATCTCGAAGTAATTTGAATGGCCCTTGAAATTCGAAATATCGAACTTTCAACTCTATTTAGGAATTTGTTCATACATAATGAGACAATAATACATCAGAAGAAAGAGATGTCAAACCAGTTTTTCAATTATGTATGTAATATTCTTTGACCCTTAACGCCATGAATTTTCATGTAAGAAATAAAAATACATCATGAATATTAATCAGATTAATCTTAATAATGGCATATGTACACGGGAGTTTGGGCCATGGTAGAAACTGTAAAATCGTATCTATATTATGTCATAAGCAAACAGAGCAGACCCTGGCTATAGGAGCCGTCTAATCAGGGTCTGCTCTGTTTGCAAAGGCATACAAAGGCGTATGTATGGAGTTAACCCACTATCCCATAGGCTATTTTTAGATACAATCTCTTTGAATAAGTCTACCGAAAAGGAGTATTAACTAGAGAAAATGAAAATTTTAGAATGTTGTAGTTTGAAACCATTGTGATAAATAGAGAATGTGCTCCTATAGGAGCAAATGCTCTATTTATCACAACGGTTTCACAAAGTGACTTTTACAGAGACGTCAAAAGTCGTCAATATGAGGGAATTGGTTTAGGGTTAAACTTACACTTCAATGTTAATGCAAGTCTACGCCGATTATGATATATTCAATTTAATCTGAAAAATAAATCGTTTGCAAAGTTCAATTAAAACCATAACTCTTTCTATCCACATTTCATTCTAGTCGCCATATTCCACGGATTCTGGCCGGGTGTGTTCTCATCTTTGGTATATCCGGCATGCTGGTAAGCGTGCCACATTTCATTTCCGATGAACATACAAACATGGTGTCCACTACCCACAATGCAAGTAACAGTTCTATGGATAGCTTCCTGTGTGTTCCTGGCAGCGCCGGACGGGTCAATTCTTCAAAGGTATCTGGTTGTTTTCATAACACATTCGTAGCGGTGCGTTTTAATCTGGTGGATCATAACATTTTGCACATGTGTTACAGAAAAAATATCCAAAGATGGAAAGTTTTATATATTCATTTTAGAGGTCCAGATAAGATGCGTAAATTAAAACATTTCGAAGAAAAACTACTTTATTTCTCCACCAAAACCTATATTGTGACCACTCTTTAGAATCGTCTCTTCGAGACGATTCTAAAGAGTGGTCACAACATAGGGTTTGGTAGACAAATGACGATTTTATTGTTGACTACGTATCTGTTATTCTGCTCCTACATGGTAAATTTGATTGATATTTTCACACTAGTCCCGTATGGCTTTTTCAGTTTAGTAGGTTCCGTTATGATTTTACACTTACCGTCAATGACCGTAGAACCGTAAGACCGTATCCTTCTGGCTTGACGCCTGAGATCACGCTGATGGTGCTAATTGACCTGGTGTCAGATATAGGAGATTGTGTGTTAGTTAACTCTTACCCTGTCAAAGAAAATTATGTCCGTTCAGTTTCTAATCTAGAGCATATTCACAGTTGAACCTGTCCTAAACGGTGATTCATTTATTGAACATGGTAGTTTTTAAACGCAGGTTGCTGCTTAATGCAGGGCAATAGTAATGCTTTAAGCTCCTACAGGGACTTTCTGCATTACTTTTGACATGGATAAATCTACTACCTGCCTTACAGACACATGGCTCAGTCTTTTCGTATGGCCGCTTGAGTTAGGTTCAAATGTACTTACCTCCGTTTCGGGATACTATTGGCCTAGGGACAAAGAATTTGAATTCTGGATCCAATCTCTTTGAGAATTAAGTAGCGATGGGCATCATGTAACAAGCAAAAAGAATTTTAGATACTTCTAGGCAGGTGACTGCTTAATGCAAGGTGAAAGTCATGCCGAAAGCTCCTAGACAAGCTTTCTGCACGATTTTCACCCTGCATTAAGCTGTCATCTGTCTCCAAGAACGATATGTATACTTAATTGAACGTCCGGTTTAGAGGGGGTTTACTGTAAATGTTTGAAGTAAAACCTGCTGTATAACAGTTTCAACACTGAAATTTCACGATATATAATGTATCAGTGTTTGACTATAGAGTCTACTCAATATGCATAGCTTAAACTTTTTGTATCATTTTATTTTTCATATCATCATGTACAGTATGTTTGCGTTAAGTGCAGTTACACAATTTTTCATATCCTTGTGATAAGTATCAACACAATACTATACACTCTGGTATGGATTTCTGTTTCATAGCATATCCTAAACTTGCTAGAGGGTTTTGGATGACACACAGTGCAAACCCTGATAAAAGGGTCCCCTCTAGGAGTCCTCTGATCTGAGTTTAGACTGTTTGCAAATGATGACGCATGCGTGTTCTGCATTAAAATGGTTTATACAGGCGACTTAAATGCAAGTGCGACTTAAAGGCAGGTGGTTAATGTTGTCTTAATTATTTTTTGCCATGTTATGTACACTTTTTACCGAAATAAATCCTTATCTATCTAGCTATCTAAGTGGTTGTAAATTTCTTCGCAAATGTGATACGGATAAGTCCTTTACCATAATGCAAGCTGTTTGACACCATGTCGCTGATTATGGAAACTAGTGGGAAATAAGACATGCTGGAAATCGCAATAGATAACAATATCGAAATTTAGATTTACCCGTACAGTGCAGAATACGAGTCATTGATGCCCAAACAGTGTACACCCAGATGAGAGGGATCCCAGAGGAGCCCTCTCATCTGGGTCTACACTGTTTGTTATTTTACACTTTTCCTTAGAAACATCCCTAAATATTCAACATAAGCTTGGCCTGTTTGAATTTTGGAATAGTCCATTTGACAATTCAGCATGTTAAGGGTTAAAATACAAATGATACATATGTGCATTTTTTAGGACCAGTGTTCTGACCAAGAAGGTGGCGGTAAGAATGACGACAATGTTCAGTGGATGGTGGCGCTGATCGCAGTCTTAATGATGATACAAGGGGTGGCAAAGTCACCTCGTCAGCCACTGAGTAGCGTCTACATTGATAACAACTCGTCCAAAACAAACACGGGGTTTTACATAGGTAAATTGTAACTAAATATAGGGAATGCACGTATTAGCACCCTTAGAATATACACTAAAACCTCTCTACACCAGCTACTCAAAAAAGAAATTCACTTATGTGTCTTAACCCATTACCTCATAGGCTATTTTTAGATCCAACCTCTTTGAATAAATCTACCGAAAATGAGCACTAACTAGAGAAAATGATTTTTTTAGAATTGTGTTGTTCTGAAACCATTGTGATAAATAGAGCATTTGCTCCTATAGGAGCAAATGCTCTATTTATCAATGGTTTCAAGAAGTGATTTTTACAGAGGCGTAGAAATGCGTATTTATGAAGGAAAGGGTTAATCTTTTGTACTCTGGGCAATTGTCGTCTGCTGTAGGATCTTTCAGCATTACTTTGACCTGTATTAAACTGTGAACTTGAGGAAGTGTCCATATTAGAAATCGGATGACTCGAATGAATATCTGTTATCTCGAAGTAATTTGTAAGGACCCTTGACATTCAACTGTTTATTCAGAATGGAATAATTCATCAGTGTTTAATTCTAGAACTCTCTCAGTATGAAAGGATGAAACATAATACAAGAATATTGTTGACAAACAGTGAAGACCCAGGTCATCTAGGACTCTAGGAGCCATCTGATCTGGGTCTATCTTGCATATGCCTCTGCACTCGTTTCCAGCATTCAAATTAATATCAAAACTTTTCTAGTGTGACAAATCTTTCTATTGCTATATTTGGGTTTTTTATTTCCACAGGCATTTTGACTTCATTTACAATATTCGGACCATTCATGGCCATTACAGCTGGTGGACTATTCAGCAAGATACCTGTGGACTTGAAAGGTAAAGAGAGTCTAAATGATAACGCAAGAGTCATTGGTATTTTGAAATTATTTTTATACTGTATATATACTGTGACAGTTTAAACATTTTTATATAAACACTGTGACGGTTTAACCAAATTTTAACAATGTTTTAATGCATCCAACATATACATTATCTTGCTAAAAATCCTACTTCCACCTCCCTGGGCAAGGGGCAACAATGTTAATATTTTACCAGGTATGTGCGCATTTGATAGTAAAAACTTGGGCGCAAATGAAACCTTTTTTGTGCGCAATCGAAGGAAATAAAATCCGCAAATGATATGCCGATGTGCGCAAATGCAAAATCCGATTCCAGTCTATGTTTACAAAACAACAAAGGATTGAAATAACTGATGGAAAGTGATTACACCTATTACTGCATGAACAATATGTTTGCTAGTAAAACTCTAACTCGCTAACTTCTGTTGCACGCTTCCACACGCGTGTTATATGTGGTGTGCTAGTATGATGCATAATGCGTCATTGGTTCCCTGTCCTTCAATGTCTGGTACCACTGTCAAACGCTTTTAACCCTGACGCTTTGACGCTTCTGTAAAAGTCACTTTGTAAAACCATTGTGATAAATAGAGCATTTGCGCCACAGGAGCAAATGCTCTATTGACCACAATGGTTTAAAAACTACACAATTCTGAAAATTTCCTTTTCTCTAGTAAATGCCCCTTTTTGGTAGATTTAATTGAAAGAGGTTGGATCTAAAAATAACCTATGCGGGAACGGGTTAAAACATTTATTCACCTGCACTCTGTCCCAGGCTTAAACTGACTACAGTAGAACTGTCTTAAGCGTCCATCAAAAAGGTTTAATTATTGGTCTGTTTGGCAGGTGGTAGCTTAATGCAGATCAAAAGAAATGCAGAAAGCTCCTATGGGAGATTTCTGCATTTCTTTTGCCCTGCATTAAGCATCCACGTGCTTTTCAAGATTTATGTTCAATAAATGGATATCTATGTCTATGATTGTTATAATTTAACCATTTCGTCACTATGGCCCATTTCGTTATGACATATACAAGCACTTTGGGCCCAGATAAGACACCAATTCACACGCCGGGAGCCATGTTCTTTGTAAATAATAAAATTGATGCACTTTTCTCAAGTAAAATAACTTAATAAGTGTTGAAAGTCCATACACAGTAAAACCTCTCCATAACGGCCACTAAAGTGTGTTAATTAGTTGGTATTTAGGGCAGGTGGCTGCTTAAACCAAGGTGAAAGTGAAGCAGAACGCTCCTATAGTTCTGTTTTACTTTCACCTGGCTTTAAGCAGCCACCTGCCTTTAACACAAAATACTTGATGTAATTTAGTGGCCGTTATAGAGAGGTTTTACTGCATTAAAAACCCTCTACACTGGATTTGTAGTAAAGAAGAGTTTAGATACCTTTAGACAGGTGGCTGTAGGCTAGAAACACATGTGACATCTAAATGCAAGTGGACAGTAATGTTGAAAGCAAGCTCATATCGGAGCTTTCAGCATTACTTTAGACCTGCATTAAGCTGTAAACTTGCGAAATTGTCAATATTAGAAATCGAATGATTCGAACTTCTGTTATCTCGAAGTAATTTCGAGATATCGAAGTTCAACTGTGTGTGAAAGTTTAAAGAAATGGAAAACAATCCAATAGGTTAAGAATTGTTATCAACGACAATCTCTGTTAACGAGAGTGTGCTTAGCAAAATACACCATTAGATATTCTCCTAATCTTCGAGGATAGCTGTAACACACCATTCGAAGACTGCTGTTACATTATCTTCGAGAATTGCAGTAACACATTGTTTTAAGATTGCTGTAACATCATCTTCGAGGATTGCTGTAACACGTTCAACTACAACAAATATTGTCTACAATGAATCATGCTTAAACAATTCCCGGAAACATATTGAACTGCTCTGTTGTATTTAAATTTCGTTATATTTATATACCTTTCGGCGTCAAAATTCTAATTGTCGTCTGCAATCGAAGTTTTATTAAATCATTCGGCAAAGTAAGGAAATGAGATAAATAAATGCAAATTTCAAAGGAATAAAGCACAGATATAGAAATAGATTTGTTTCTTTAAAATGGCTACACTATATTTTATTAAAACTATTGTCCACGAATATTCAGTAGGTATTGAAATTTGGAATAATGATAGATCAGGGAAAGCGTTACAATATGGAAGTTAATAGATTAATATTCCTAACAGGACTTCCTTATATATTCAACTTTCTTCTAATCATTTCAATCTACAGCAACATCGATGAATCCGGACGATCCCAGATGGATAGGAGCGTGGTGGCTCGGGTTCGCCGTATTTGGCGGATGTGCAGTTTTGATGTCCATACCGATTTTCTTTATCCCGGCTTCATTGCGAAAAACGTCAGTGAAACCGGAGAGCAAGCCATCAGAATTCATTAGTACTTCAAACGTGACGGAAAGCAAAAAGAGTTTTATGAAAAAAGCCACAGGTATTTTAATGTTTAATCCTTTCCCTGTTCTATGTTTACAAATTTCAATACCTACTGAATGTTCATGGACAAAATAGTTATAATGAAATATGGAATGTGGAATATTGCAGCCATTTTAAAACTAAAGAATCATATCTTTCAAATTCTATTAGCAAACAGAGTAGACCCTGATCAGACGGCTCCTATAGGAGCCGTCTGGTATGGGTCTACTCTGTTTGCAAATGTGTGAAAACACGTTTGTATGGGAGAAATGGTTAACAGTAACAAATAATGCTATTTTAATGGCTCTATGAAGATGTTTTTCCATGTTTTAACTTAAGGTAACAAATCATTGTATTTTTAACCCTTTCGGTGCCAAATTTCTAATTGTCGTCTGCATACCAATTTTGTTAAAACATTCGGTATAATAAGGAAATAAAATGAATAAATGCAAATTTCAAAGTAATAAAGCACAGGTATAGGAAAAGAGTTTAAGACAAAAAGTTGAGTCCCTGATCAGACGCCGCCTTGAAAAGGAAGCGTCTGATCTGGGATTGCACTATTTGTCATGGTGATTTTTTTGCGACATTGGCGGTGAAAGGGTTAAGAACTTTATGAAGAAAGTCAAAGGTACTTCAATGTGCCACAGTAACAAATCATTCTAACATTATAGAATGCCAACTACTTGTTACTGAAGACATGTCAATTATTTTATATCATTTATATATTTTTCTTCAACAAACTTAACAACAGAATCCGTCTTAAGTGACCATTCATTTATTGAACACAGGAGTCTCAAAAGACAGGTGGTATCTTAATGCAGGTCAAAGGTAATAGGAACCATATAGACATATATGAGCTTTCTGCATTACTTTGGACCTGCATTAACCCTTTCCCTTATGTAAGCGCATTTTTGACGCATCTGCAAACAGAGTAGACCCAGATCATACGGCTCCTATAGGAGCCGTCTGATCTGAGTCTGCTCTGTTTGCTTATGGTGTAATATAGATCTGATTCTACAGCTTCTGCCTGAGCCAAAATGCCATGTTTTCATATGCCATTATAAAAAATAAGCTTATAAATATTTTTATATATATACTTTATTCAAATCCATAAGGCCATCGGCCCATGAGGAAGTGTATACATAGTATACACCTTAAACATATATTCAAAACTATAACTGACAAAACTATAACTGACAAAACTATAACTGACATAACAATACATAAAAACATCAGTAATGTAAATTGTTTTGGAGAAGGTTGCTAAAAGTACAAAAATGAGTCATGCAGGAAACACCACATACATAACAAACAGTCGCCCGAACAGCAACACAAGGAAACAGCAAATGTACATAACTATAACAAACATCAAGAGACACACAAAGACAAAACACACATACAATAGGGGGAAGATGGAAGTACCGCCTTGGAACGGTCAGTGACAAAAGTCACTTGGGGGTTAAACCGGTTTATGGGCGCCCAACCTCACACTTATTCCATCCCCACCCTAAAAGACAAACAGTGTAAATAAACGTATCCCCTCTCCGACTAATCTACAACAACCGCGATGGCAAATACAGTGGTAAAGTGCATGTATAACGAAAACATTTAAGTGAACAAACTATATCCACCTATCTCTAGTGTACTCAATGATTGAGCTGCAAACAGAGTAAATGTAGAAAAGTAATAAAGGGTACGACAAAAACGAAATATTACAGATATCCGACGTTCTCCTTCCGTTTCTGGATTTAAGAGGTCGCCTTCATAGAGTACTAAACCTTTCTTGTCGGCGTACATGCAAAGAGGCCAGCATGATTGCCAACTGTAAAAGGGTTGACAACCAAACATGCAGTATGTTGTAGCACTACAGGATCATATCCCCTTTTAATGAATTGTTTAACATATTTGATGAACACAGTGAGAAAATGGGTATGTCCAGTAATTTTACGAAGTTTGTAAATCATATCACCATAAAATTATTCAGGATGTGAAATACCGTGTCGCAGAAGCGCCTTGAGATTACATTGGTACTTGTCAATAAGTGAGAGATTTCGATAGTAAAATTTAGAGAAAGTTTTACTTAGTTTATGGTATCTATATCCTTGCTTAAGCAGTTTTAAACCTAGGGTACATTAATAGGGCTTCTAAAAGTTTGAGATAAGATAAGTGCATTTTTACAATGTGCTTGCCATCATATTGTGACTAGAGTTACACTACAAGAAAAGCATTGATGTAAACATCAAAGGGCGCCATTATAAAGAACAGTCATACTGGTTTTGTTAAAATCTAATGTGAAACAAAAATGCTTAGAGTATGAGTGACCATGATACTTATATGTTGCACTAACCCTTTCAATGAAGATATATAAACGCAGACAAATGAAAGATTTTTACATGAAAATATACACTGATTGGCATTATTTTAATAAAATCATACAATCATTAAAAGGTTTAGTTCAGCATATTTCTTCACGTTTTCGTTCATGAATATTCACCAGGGAAAGGGTTAAGCAACCACCTGCCTTACAAATACATAATTGGACGTCCTTTTGATGGCGTCTTGAGACAGGTTCTACAGTATTAAATGTGTTGATATTTTTGGCAAAATATTACCTCATCATTTAATTGTATACAGTACATTTCATTCTTCTTCGTCTTAATTGGTATCCGCCTGGTTCTTAATCTATTTGTGGAAAGTTTATCTTTGTGTATTAACCCTTTCTACGCCTCTGTAAAAAGTCACTTTATGAAACCATTGTGACAAATAGAGCATTTGCTCCTATAGGAGCAAAAGCTTTATTTATCACAATGGTTTCAAACTACAAAAATCTAAAAGAAAATCCTTTTTACTAGTTAGTGCTCCTTTTCGGTAGATTTATTCAAAGTGGTTGGATCTCTAAATAATATATGAGGTCATGGGTTAAAATCCCTCCAATTTATTATAAATAATTCAAGAATTTCAGCGTTTAATGTGGTTTAAGTACTGTCTTATTATATTGAACCTGTCCGCAATACATGCAAAGAAGATGGGGAATATTTATGTAAAACGTACAGATTTCCCTTGTTTTTGTAAAGAATAGACGAATATTGAATGTAACATTAAATACATGTTTATTTCAAAGATTTACATAAAAACTCCTAACATTCTTATCAGTGCCGCAGAAAAAGGTGCTAACTCGAATACTAAAATTGTTGTGACCATACTTTACAATCTATAGATACCCATTCGAAGTCTCTACACATTGAAAATAGAGAACGATTACCTATGACTAACACGATATTCAAGAACTCTTATGACAGGAAATGGACATCCTTTGTTTAAAGACATTACCCAGGTCCATTCAATGATTCCCCCCCCCCCCATTGTTCTCAATAGGCGTGAAAGTAACAGTAAAAGCATGATACAAGTGTGCAAAATATGGCAAGCCGTCTCATTCTGTCTAGAGAGGCCCTGACATACAATTAGTCAAGGGGAACACACTCAAAAGACCATTGTTGGTCAGAACCCAATAGAAGTTCAACCCTTAAGAAGCCTACCACTAACAAACAAAGGGCCATATATGCAAACAGGTTGGATCCAGATGAGACGTCAAGTAACCCGGCATCTTATCTTGATCCAAGCTATTTGACAGACAACATTTTCACAAATCTTTACAAACTATGAAGCACTTTCACATTTGAAGCAGACAAGCAATTTAGCAGATGAATATTTTATAAGGATTAAATACATTAAAAAACCTGAGCGCTTATGTATATCAGAGATAAAACTCTGGACATTTGGCCTGCAGTAGAATCCATTTAACCTTCTTATAGTTTCAGGGAGCATAATAAAAATAAAAACATATACTGCATTAGTGACAATCTAATCATTTCCACATCATCAAATGTAAGAGACGGGCCTCACATGGAACGCTCCAGTGGTTCTTGACAGGCAGACTGCTATAGCTCTTACCATGTGCCGCACGCTTTTTCACAGGTTAGCTGTAAAGACCCAAGCCAGCCAAGGGAATGTCTTTAAAGGCACGAGAAAAAAATGTTTTTTCAGGGGGAAGGTCGAAGAAGAAAATAATAATCCAACCTGGTACTATAAATACAATGTCTAATTACACAACGTCAAGGGTACTCCGCAAATTGAAAAACCAGCAGACAACATGAGAAGACAAATTTTCTTCATTCTCATTCTTCACTTTTTCACATCTCTCTGAAAACGTTTCAGCAGATATCTGGATTAATTTCAGGCCACCAGATAGCTCAGTCGATTTTGTTTTCTAGCTTTGGATGCTGAAAGTTTTGATCAGGAGTTACACTTCGGTCTTCCCCTAGTCGCTATTTTTAGAACACGGAAAGAATCGACGTGCGCATGCGTGATCTTAGCATGGTACAGTAAAATCTCTCTATAACGGACACTTGTTTGTGTTAATTAGTTGGTATTTGGGACAGGTGGTCGCTTATAGCAAGGTGAGAGTAAAACAGAACGCTCCTATAGGAGCGTTCTGTTTTACTTTCACCTTACATAAGCAGCCACCTGCCTTTAACACAAACAAATATGTAATTTAGTGGCCGTTAAAGAGAGGTTTTACTGTAGCATATTCATAATCATGCCGTAGTATTGACTTGTTTTCCAGTTAGTTCTGAAAATTGCCACAATGTAATCACTACTAAAATCATAATTCCCTGAATTGAAGTGTTTTCCCTTGAGAATAGTTACTTACATAATAAATTAACAAATATTCTTATTAAATTTCTACATGAGTTACATGACAAATCCAAAATTTTAAAAGTAGAAAATATCTCCCAAACAGTCGTGTTCTAGTTATGGACTTTTGATGAATGAACGAACTTAGTTGTAAACAATATATTCATACGCTCGAAAACGATATCAGTTGTCTTTACCACAGCACTTGTCATTTAGGTCCCCTCTTACTGTCTCATCTCTCTCCGGATTCATATTCTACCAATATTTCATGTTCATGGAACTGATAGTCAATAATAATGAGAGTTCTTTGATACAGCGGAATAGTTCATTTACACATGAGTTAAAGGCGTGAAATCGACGCCGACTAAGACAGTTTCAAATTCAAAGAATTTGAAACCATCAAAAATCAGATGGTTGTTTAATCCTGGGGAAAATAGGAGCTTTCTGAATTGCTTTTGACCTACATAAAGCTATTAATTGTCTTAAATGCCCATACTAAGACCTCTTTATCATAGTGGCGCTTAACCCTTTCCCTTATAAATGTAAGCACATTTTGACGCATCTGCAAACGGAGTAGACCCAGATCAGACGGCTCCTATAGGAGCCGTCTGGTCAGGGTCTGCTCTGTTTGCTTATGGTGCAATATAGGTCTGATTCTACAGCTTCTGCCTGAGCCAAAATGTCATGTTTTCATAATTATGCCATTATAAAAAATAATCTTATTAATATTCATGACGTCATATTTCTTACATGAATATTCATGTCAGAGAAAAGGTTAAGACATGTTCTACAGTAATCCATTTTATACGGGAGTTTGAAACTCTCTTGAGTGTCCTTTGAATTATATTTCCATTGTGTGATTTCTTAATGTTTCAGGTTTGCCCAGATCCATTATACGAGTGTTAGCTCAGCCAATATACGTGACCCATGTCTTAGCAACCCTTTTCAACATGTTTTCGCTCATCAGTCTTTCATCGTTTGGGCCAAAATATATGGAAAATCAGTTCCGAATTCCTACATGGAAAGCCAACATAATACTGGGTATATAACTTTGTGGTATAGTAGAGATTATTCAACCTTCAGATATTTGCGGATGAGTGAATACCTATGCAAACAGTTTGGATCCAAATGAGACGCCGAGTAAGTCGGCGTCTCATCAGGATCCAAACTGTTTGGCACACTGGTTGCATTTTGGTAGACAAACTGATTATAGCCTGAATTTTGAAAAATGTTTTAGGTAAAAAATTCTGTAAAAATAATTTGCTCAGCAGGCTAAAGGTTAACCATTAATCTGCCGAATGGTTAAAATTGGATACTCCTTGTCTGATTATTAATTAACCAATTCTCTGTTCTATGTTTATTGCAAACTTCAATACCTACTGAATATTCATGGACAAAATAGTTAAAAAGTGAAATATGGAAAGTGGAACATTGTAGCCATTTTAGAAAGTATAGAAAAAGATCTATCAAAATCCATTAGCACAAGTTTATATGAGTGAGAGAGTTAAACCGTCTCAAAGAGACAATTATAAAGAGTGGTCACAACATAGGACTTGGTGTAAAGAAGTTGTTCTTAGCAGTGTATTAATAAATGAATCTTATATGGACCTCTGTCTAAAACTCCCCGCCGAGGTGTTCTCCGGCGACACTTTATAGGATGAAATGCCGAGTGACTCAAATTGTTCGATACTCTAATATAATACAACAGAATCCGCCTACGTGGCCATTCATTTACTGAACTTAGGAGTCTTAAAAAGCATATGGTTGCTTAACTCATTCTCTCCAAGGCTATTTTTAGACCCAACCTCTTTGAATGTATCTACCGAAAAGGAGCATTAACTAAAGGAAAGGAAAAAAATATAATTTTATAGTTTGAAACCATTGTGATAAATAGAGCATTTGCTCCTATAGGAGCAAATGCTCTATTTATCACAATGGTTTCATAAAGTGACTTCTATAGATGCGCAAAAATGCGTCACTAGGGGATAATGTGTTAATGCAGGGCAACAATAATGCAAAAAGCTCCTATAGGAGCTTTCTGCATTAATTTTAGCATTAGCATGCATTAAGGTACCACATGCCTTAGTAAAGGACCCATAAGTAGACATCTGTTTGGTGTGCGCTAAAGATTGAATCTGCTGTAAACTAGTGTGCGATAGTCTTATATACGAGTAATAATTGTGTTTCGGAAACAAAATGGACGGAACATTTTCTTTTGCATTTGAAGTAGACGATAACTTGCCTTTGCTTATAAACTGAACGGAATGTGCTTTTCTAGAAATGCTAAAAACCAAAGCAATAGCAGCTGGAACAAAACTCTTACCTGTTTAGGGGAACAGTTGCTTATTTCAGAAGTCAGTTGATAGTCTTTGGTCAGAACTTGAATGTCCTTACATAACATTTCTTATAAAAATGCATACCAACAGAAAGGTTTTGTATCAGAAATACAAAAAAGATCCTTTATTCGACGTTTCAAAGAATTCTTTAACTTATACCTTTCAAATGTCTGTGTTTCCAAATGTTCACATTCCCTTCTTTAAATGTTTCAAATGTCGTTTTCAGCAAAATGATATCTTATTAAAACATTTTCCTCACTCTGCAATCATTTTAAAATTTGCCCTGTATCTCTTAATCAAAAGTTTTAATAAATAAAAATATTGCTCTCTGTTTTATCTTCTACCCTGCTTAAACATGTTTAACGCAGCCATTTTACGCTTGTTTCTTGTTTTTGTTTTAAGGGGTTGAGAAACTCGCTACGACAACCACCGGGACGCTTGCAGGGGGAATAATCACCAGGCGCTTGAAACTTGGGATGTCCGGATGTGTGAAAATGATCATTATCGTCAGATTCTTTGGCCTTATAACTCAAGCTTTGAATTTTATTTTTGGCTGTGACAATCCACAAATTGTAGGATACGACACTAAGAGCAGGTATAACAGTTAATGGTATGCTTTATTGTTTATTTTAATTGTCTTACCGAAACAACGCGTTTTGTCTGTACAGTAAAATCTCTCTAAGCCGGACTTCTAGATAGCTGCTTAACGCAGGATGAAAGGCATGCAGAAAGCTCCTAGGGGAGCTGCCAATTGTGTCCAAGACCAATATTTATAGTAACTTGAACGTCCTGTTTAGAGAGGTATTACTGTATATGTCCATGGTTTTGCCATTTTAATGCTAAGAAAACTGTTTAAGCATTTTTTGCAAACAGTGGAGACCCAGACTCCTGTAGGAGCCCCCCGTTTATAAAACAATTCTGTATTGTATTGTACATTTTGTAAGGACCGACAATTGACCTCGAGTTATCCTGAAATTCGAGTTATCCGAATTCGATATATCGAAGTTCAACTTTATCTGGAATATAATGCAATATATTCACCACATGAAGGAGTAAAACTGACAGCTGATACTGACGTCAATAAAATCATATGTTTCTAAAGATTTCTTGTTACACCTATACCAATACTGTTAAAGAATTTGTATTGTACCCAAATATTGCAAATGCGTAGCATGGGGTAAGTTATGGAGTAAAGGCTTAACCAGAGCTACGGATAAAGGTGCGTCCCTAATTACTAATCTCGTCATTTCTCCACCAAACCATATACTGTGACCACTCTTAAGAATCGTCTCAAAGAGACGATTCTAAAGAGTGGTCACAGTATAGTGTTTGGTGGAGAAACAAAGAAGTTATTCCTGAAAATGATTAATTTACGTATCTTATCTACAGCTCTGTTCGTTCTAGCTATGGGCTCTTTTCGTTCCATTCAAGCAAAGTCCAGTCCATTCATAAACATTGTGTTATGTGTAACTCAAACATTATGTAATCTATATACATAAGAAACTGTCTTAAGCGACCATCCAAACGAGGTCTTATTATGGGTTTGTAAGGCAGGTGGTAGCTTAATGCAGGTCAAAACTATAGGAGCTTTCTGTATTACATTTTCCCTGCATTAAGCTACCACCTGCTTTTTAAGATTCCTGTGCCAAATCGATATACATGTAATGTCGCTTAACCCTTTCCCTGATGAATATTCATGTAGGAATAAATGACGTCTTAAATATCAATAAGATTATTTTTATAATGGCATATGAACACATGACATTTTGGCTCAGACAGAAGCCGTAGAATCAGATCTATATTACACCATAAGCAAACAGAGCAGACCCTGATCAGACGGCTCCTGTAGGAGCCGTCTGATCTGGGTCTATTCTGTTTGCAATGGGTCAAAATGCGCTTACGTAAGGGAAAGGGTTAAGACAGATTCTACTGTACAGTACAATGTGAATGTTTCTTTAGCTGTCATAAACGAGTTTGCAAACAATTTTCGATCTAGAAGATACGTCGAGAAACTCAGGGTTTTGTTATTTTGGTGTTGTTGTTGTTGTTTTTTAACTAAAGATGTGATAATTGAACAATGAATTTGAAACAGAATAATACGTACGGCAATACATTAACAATATGTATTTCGTATGGAACACCATTCTGTCATGCTAATTGCTAAATACAAAATGCGAAATGCCTTTTGCCAATTGTGTAAATTGCTAGGGAATGTTCCAAATGATAGATGTAAATTACAAATGCGAAATGCGTATTGCTAAATGCATGTTTGCATTACTATCATTGAACAGTGCCATTTCTAAAGTGACTGTACATTTGCTAAATTTATGCATGCTTATTTACATTAAAGCTTTTTGCTTATTGCACAACTAAATCAAAAATGGTGCTGTTCAATGCTATATATAGTAGTGCAAACATGCATTTAGCAATAATCATTTCGCATTTCGCATTTGTCATTTACATCCATCATTTGGAACATTCCGGTTCTTTCCCTAACAATTAACACAATTGGCAAACAGTATTTCGCATTTTGCAATTTGCATTTAGCATTTCGCATTTAGCAAATAGCATGGCAGAATGGCGTTCCATAATTTCGGTAATAAAAACATTTTCAGTGTAACAGCAAACCTGTCATGCCAATGTCTAGGGACTGGTTACCTGCCTGTCTGTGCGGACGGGCAGACATACTTTAACCCGTGTTACGCTGGGTGCCAGACGGAAAATAACAATGTAAGGTATTTGTTGCATGTACAGTAGAACCTGCTTTAAGCGACCTTGTATTGATTGGGCACATGGTTCTTAAAAAGCAGGTGGTTGCTTAATGCAGGGGAAAGTAATGCAGAACGCTCCTATATGAGCTTTCTGCATTACATTTGACCTGCATTAAGCTACCACCTGCCTTACAGACCAGGTATTAGACCTCGTTTTGATGGTAACTTAAGACAGGGTCTACTGTATTGTAAAAATAATGCTCGGATCTCTATTACGTACATACTGTACCAGCATAATCACACCGTCCAATCGATTATGGTTACCCAATCGATAAAGCTGTGGTTACCTCGGGTAGCGAGAGTCGATTAAAACGGCGAGTTTGTATTTTGCTCCTAAAGACTCCTATTTTTAGAAGACCGGCACTTCTTTGTATGCAGCCGTAAAAAGCAGTGTTTGCCGAACATGTTGGTGTAATATTTTCCCAATCGCATGCAGAATGGTGTATTAAATCAGTGAATCAACGTGTATCAATATGCCAAAACACCATTTTCCTTTTTTGGGACTGAATATCTCCGATATATGACAAACTCACGTTAATCCAACGATGTCGAAGGTAAATCGAAGTATTTTTCTGTCTTTCCTTTGACTATCATCTTGCTTCGTTCAAAATTCAGGTAGTTACACGTGTTTTCGTGTACTGAGTTGATGATCGAATGGTTAAGGTTACCCAAATTTGAAAAAAATTGGTGGTTAAGGTTCACCCTAAATCTGGGATCATTTAGGCTAAGGTTACCCGACAACTAAGACACACACACGTCATATGTTTCCCCTTGAACTTGAAACATAAGACCCACAACTGTCATGTATATTCTGTAAATTGTATTTAGCCAATTATGTTCACAACAATTGTTATTTCTAACGTGTGAATCGAGTTTGTACAAAGACAACATTCAACAACGTAAGTTCACCTATATGATTTTACAATTAGGTGAGCTATCAACATGTATAAATGTATTTAACTCTATTGTAAGGACGGTTATTGATTTACTAAAACTATTCTCAATGCAAACACGGTATCAGATTTGTATATATACACAACTCATTTTGAGTATGTATGGGTGAATTACTTTTAAATCCCAAATAATCGACCCGTTTATGCAAACGGAATTGCTTTTTCTAGAAAAGGGTCCTTTCCGCTACTAGAAAATGCACATATTGAAGAACGTTTTGCAAATCTCCTATGTGAAATTATTAATAAACACTTGATTTGTCCTCGCAAACATCTTTACGTTACACTTGTTATTCAGACAGTATAAATCGAGCTAGATCTAATACTTGACGCATTGGTTTGTTTCTTCGAAGACAAAGTGTTATATCTACATTATGAAATTGATTAGGCTATGCCTCTTTTTCTGCCGTCACTGTCCTTGAAAATACCAACACGGTTATCGGACGACACAAACACATCACCATCAATAGGTATAATGTGTTCGTATGTTTTGGTCCTATACCCCAGAGCACCAGATGATTCGTCCAGTTCTAGTTCTCTATACTTTAAACATACAGAATCGTGTGCTTCAACTAGATGATCGATGCTATCTGGTAATGCATTGTGTTTCATATAGCAGTAATAACATTGGTACATGCAGCGCTCCATGGTTATGGTTGGTAACCTGTGAAAGCAAATGGAATTCAGTAAATGCTCAATAGATTTTGGTGGTGTTGTCTTTGCTGAATAACTTTCATTTTGAAAACTATTAGCACGGGAATGATGGATCTATTCAACACTAGACAAACTCATTACAGTATAAATACAGTATAAGGGGTTAGCGTAGTTTTGCTTGTAGACCCATGTTAAAAGTCTCCTGACTGCTTGCAATGCTATAAGCAATGAAGATATTTTAATACCAAAGGAAAAAAATAGATATAATAAAGATATGCAGTACCGACACAAACCAAGTGTCACATGATAAATATAGCATCCGACCTGTGTTTACATGTTTTGTGCTTCAATACAAAGAATTGTTTTTTTAAACAATAAACAGGGGAATAATTACTGTGAGAAATCGATCAGGTTGAACCCGATTTACACGTTAGAAATAATAATTGTAGTGAACATAACTGGCTAAACACAAGTAACAGAATATACATGACAGTTGTGGGTCTTATGTTTCAAGTTCAAGGGGAAAACTACGACGTGTATGTCTTTAGATGCTGTAATATTGCATATGTTAGTTGTCGGATAAACCTTAGCCTAAATGCGTCCAGAATTAGGGTGAACCTTAACCATCAAATTTTCAAAATTGGGTAACCTTAGCCATTCGATCATCAACTCAGTACACGAAAACACCTGCAACTACCTTGATTTTGAACAAAGCAATATGATATACATAGGATGGACAGAAAAGTACTTTGATTTACCTTCGACATCGTTGGATTAACGTGAGTTTGTCATATATCGGAGATATTCAGTCCCAAAGAAAGGAAAATGGTGTTTTGGCATATTGATCCACATTGATTCACTGATTTAATACACCATTCTGCATGCTATTGGGAAATTATTACACCAACATGTTCGGCAAACACTGCTTTTTACGGCTGCATACAAAGAAGTGTCGATCTTCTGAAAATAGGAGTCTTTAGGAGCAAAATACAAACTTACCGTTTTAATCGACTCTCGCTACCCGAGGTAACCACAGCTTTATCGATGGGGTAACCATAATCGATTGGACGGTGTGATAATCATCTTGGTACAATAAAAAGTACTGTCATATTCACAAAGCATCTATACTAATTTATGGAGATTTTGTTGTTACTTTTCTGACGTGTAGAATTAGTTTTTTATGTAGACGTGTGGTGATTTGTTGTTTCAGTAACGGAACGAGTATCCTATGAAAACTATGTTTTAAACCATGCCCATAAGTAAAAATCTTATTTACACTTTCAGGCTTATACAGACTGCGCAGCTTCCGCTTCCGGTGTGGTTGATTCGGGTATCTGTGATACAGGGTGCAACTATTTGGTACCTTTTGTTGCTATTAATGCACTAAGCGCGCTTGTGCAAACCACTTCACTCGCCCCAACATTGGTTGTCATGTTAAGGTAAGGCATATTTTTACTATAGTGATTAACCCATTCCCTCCTAGTGACGCATTTTAACGCTCCTGTAAAAGTCACATTTTGAAACCATTGTGATAAATAGAGCATTTGCTCCATAGGTTTTAAAACTACAGAATTCTAAAATTCTCCGTGTCCATTGTTAATGCTCCTTCAAATTGGTTGGGTCTAAAATAGCCTAGGAGACAATGAGTTAACTCTTAATTCTTAGCTCTTCAAATACGCCTTTCAACGCCTTTGCAAACAGAGTAGACTTAGTTCAGATATCTCATTGAGAAGAAACCAGCTTATCAGATTATGTTCTGTTTAATTAATCTTCTTCTTTTTCTTCTTTTTATTAATCTCCTTCTTCTTCTTCTTCTTCCTCTTCTTCTTTTTCTTCTTCTTCTTCTTCTTCTTCTTCTTCTTCTTCTTCTTCGTTGTCATTGCCGTGTTATCCTCAGTTCTGATGCGGTGATGAACTGCACCGTCTTACGTAGGTTGTAAGCATCTCCACAAAGTTGGGTTAGTGGTCCAAATTTTCTGCCTAAGCTATTCCATGTTTGGTCAGCACCAGGTGCGGATTTAGAGGGGCGGAGCCGGCGTACACCCCACCCCACCCCTCAAATTGCCAAAACAAGGTTTTAGTAATATTTTAGATCTATATACAGTAAGACCTCTCTATAACGACCACTTAATTGTGTTAATTAGTTGGTATTTAGAGCAGGTGGCTGCTTAAAGCAAGGTGAAAATAAAACAAAACGCTCCCTTAGGAGCGTTCTGTTTTACTTTCACCTTGCTTTAAGCAGCCACCTGCCTTTAACACAAAATAATTGATGTAATTTAGTGGTCGTTGTATCTACTAAAAATCAATGAAACAGTGATTTAGAAGGAGTGTCATATTCCCCTCCCCTCATTTTCAACATGTATTACAAACACACTATTTATTTATGTTATCAAACATAAAAATCTATGCTCCCCCCCTTCCAAAAGAATTTCTACGCCCCCCCCCCCCCCTTATCTGAAATCCTGGATCCGCACCTGAGCACTGTAGGATATGGAGAGGAGTTTGTTCCTTAGATCCACGTTGACAATATACTGTGTCCACAATCCCTATCTTCCTCATGTGTTTTCTGTGGCCACAGTGCCCTGTGTGGAATCGAAAGATAAGTGTCTTCCCGTGTCTGTTTAGCTCGCAAACTGAGTCGTTTTTACTTCCAGTTCGTTTATCCCTTTTAGAAATTAATGTCAAACATCTTAGATAGTCCAGGTGAGACGCCGATTTACGAGGCGTCTTATCTGGATCCACGTTGTTTGTAAATATCAGTCAGGTTGGACATGGTCAACCCTTTGCAACCCTTTGCAGTCCTTTGCAGTCCTTCCTTTGCATGCGGTCAATAAGTTCCGAATCTAAATTGTGGGTATGACAAAAAAAGCACCTCTATTTCCCAAAAGCACAGTGTTTTATCTTTAATTTACAAAAAAGACGATCCGGAAAACCTCGAAAACTGGCGTCCTATTTCGCTTCTAAACATAGACTATAAAATATGTACAAAATGTCTTGCTAAGAGATTACAGAAAGTTCTACCGGATATTATAAGTATTGACCAACAGGGATATATAAAGGGTAGATACATTGGTTATAACATACGTCAGATTCAGGATGTCATAGACTATGCAGATTTACTTGATATAAGTGGTGCCATATTATTTCTGGATTTTAAGAAGGCTTTCGATACAGTCGAACACTCATTTATGTTTAAAGTTATTAGGAAATTTGGGTTCGGACATTCCTTTATTAACTGGTTGGAAACGCTTTATGGCGACATCACCACATGTATCTATAATAATGGCTGAAGGTCAGATCTCATACATCAGACAAGGGGCTTAAAACAAGGATGCTCGTTAAGCGCGCTAGTCTATATACTTGTGGCAGAAATTGTATCGATTAAGTTAAAGGAATCAGAAGAGTTTAAAGGTATAAAAATAGAAACCAATAATGGAAAAATTAACTGCTTAAAGCTTACTCAACTCGCTGATGATACCTCATTATTTGTTAAAAACTCACACGATGCCAATATTGCTCTAAACATTGTCGAAACGTTCGGTTTATATTCAGGTCTCTCGCTAAATAAGAAAAAAACAGAATGTCTCTGGATAGGCAGATCAAAACACTCAGTTGAAAATATTGGTAATATAAAATGTTCTAATAAAGTAAAAGCTCTTGGAATTACGTTTGGTTATGATAAAGATTCATGTAATGTTTGTAACTGGGAGAAATTACTAGGCGATTGCAAAAAAACTATTCAAACATGGGAGCGACGCAGTCTCACAATGTACGGCAGAATCACTATAATTAAAACAATATTGATACCAAAACTAGTTTACTTATTCCACTCATTACCAGTGTCAAAAGAAATAATAAAAGAGATAAATAAATTAATATTCGGGTTTCTATGGAATGGAAAAAAAGAAAAAATCAAAAGGAAAACACTGATAGGTGCAAACATATATGGAGGTCTTAACATGATCGATGTTGAAAGTTTTATTAGGTCAATCAAATTAAAATGGATAAAAGCCTTACTACACAAAGATAATTCAAACTGGAAAATTATTCCCAGGAAATTATTAGAACAGTTTGGAAAAAACTTTCTTATATTCTACATGAACATTACATCTCTAGATGCATTGCCAGAAACTAATATAAAACTGACACCATTCTACACAGATATTTGAAAAACTTTTTTTGAGTTCAAATCAATGCAGTCAGACTATGATAAATTCCCGCTCAAGTTTTATGATATCAGGCAGCAATTAATATGGGGCAACAGACACATCTGCTTTAAAGGAAAAACTCTCATTTTTAAAACCTGGATTGCCTCAGACATCTTATTTGTAAATGATATTATCGGTCAAACAGGTAGTATCGATGAAAATAGGATACTAGGGAAAATTAAAAATAAATCTAATTGGATCAGCCAGATCAGCGTTATAAAATCAGCTTTTCCAAAAATATGGAAAAGAACCCTTAAATTAAAAGAGTCTCGGTCAACAATGGTTAAAACAGCACTGAAACTTGTTTTCGATGGATATAGTATATCAAAAATGTCTAACAAAGAATGCTATAATATAATGCGAAACAATTCTTTTATAAAACCATACATCCACAATATGTGGAATAGAATTTTAAAAGAAGAAGATATAAACTGGAAAAGCTTCTATTTATCATTAGAACAATCTTGTATCGACAATCGCGTGAAACAGTTTAAATTCAAATTAATACACAATATATTAGCCACAAAATCAAACTTGTTTAAATGGAAAATTGAAAAAGATCCATACTGCAATATGTGTAATGTTGAAGAAGATTATGAACATTTTTTTCTAAAATGTAATGCCGTCTCTCATTTATGGGAAAAGCTACTCAATGTTTTTAAATCATGCGGATTCGAAAATAACATATATTCTTTAAAAACATCCATATTAGGATATAAAATAAATGACACTCGTTTTAATGATGTGAACATGGTTCTCAACCTAATAGGCTTTTGTATCTATAAGGGCTACTACATAAGCGATAAGAGAAAGAATACATATAATACAGACGCAGTATTTGTTAACAAATTTAAATTCATGTATTCCTATTTGATATTGAAAAATAGACTTTCTATATTCTTGATTAGATTCAATAAGTATTTAGGTCTACTCAGAGTATGAAATGGTACACCCTTTTATACTGACCATATATGTTTTAAAATGTATATACTATGTTGAAAATTTATAATAAAAGAAGTTGAAAAACTTCACCAAAAAAAAAAAAAAAAAGTTCCGAATCTTTGTTCGAGTGTCAAACAGCTTGGTTTCTGGTCAGACACTGATTTCCGAGAGGTTTGCAAATGTTCATCAAGTCGCTCTTAGCAAGAGAAAGGTTAACCCTTCGCTTGCTGAATTTTAAAATACATTTCTCCTTCTTTACCCATGTCCTGTTGTATAATTACATATATCTTCACTGTGTACAAGTATTTCGCTGTGCAATCACTGCTGCGGAGTGCACCGGTTGCACAATCAACTTGTAAATAGTGCAGACCCTGATGAGACAGGTCCTGCAGGAGCTGTCTCATCTGGGTCTTCACTATTTACAGGTAGGTATATTGACGCGATTAGCAAGCGAAGGGTTAAAAAGAGCGTATAATTTGACGTCTTTGTTTTCCTTAGCATTGGGTACATTTTCGCCAATAACCATGCATGCACCATGGTCAACGTTTTCAGATGCAAATCTTAGCAGGGGTCCAGATAAGATAACCTTTCCAAGAATAACTCCTTTATTTCTCCACCAAACCCTATACTGTGACCACTCTTTGGAATAGTCACAGTTTAGGGTTTGGTGGAGAAATTACGAGTTTAGTATTTGGGTATGCACCTTTATCTGTAGCTCTGGTTAGAACACACCCTGATCAGACCGATCTCTTTGCAAAGACTTAACAAATAAAGGGTTAACAATGCTGGGTTTGAATCCTTGTGTTCAAATGGACTATCCAAAAATTTGAACAACTAAAGCTTACCATCAAGGGATATGTTTTTTTTAAAGAAAACCAACATGACAAATAGTGCAGACCCAGATTCGAGGGCACCTCTAAGAGTTCGTTTCCCGCACCAAGTAAAGGATTATCATTAAGTTGCATTTAATGTTTGCTTTATTTCAGGAGTGTTAAGGAGCCGAAGGACAGGGCCATGGGTTTTGGAGTGAATTCATTTCTTCTGTCTTTGTTAGGTTTGTTTGTTTACTTCTTAAAGCCAGAACTGCAGATGTGTTGCGTAACTTAAAACATTTTCAAGAAAAACTTCTTTATTTCTCCACCAAACCCCATGTTGTGACAACTCTTTAGAATTGTCTTTTCGAGTCGATTCTAAAGATTGGTAACAACATAGGTTTTGCTGGGAAAAAATGACAATTTTACTATTGGAGTACGCATATTTATCTGCTGCTCTGGTTAAGCATTTTACTTCTATCTTTTTTATCAGGAGTGACCCGATACGTGTCGTGCAATAATATTCTTCATTAAAGCCATGTGAAATAACCCAAATCAATGTCATTTCGTACAATATCATCTAAATGCAATATTCTGCATTGATACCCATCCTGCATCTAGAAACAGATGGATAACAAGCATAAAGAACACGTGTAATATCCTACAGCGGTACCCAGTGGAATATCCTATTATAATAACAGTGATAATCACAATAATAATAAATAATAATGATTGTAATTGTTATAATAATAATGATACTACTACTAATAATAATAATGGCAATAATAATAATCGTAATAATAATGGTAATAATAATGGTAATAATAATAAAATATCTGCTATTAGCAGCCTGCGCCATTACCTGCAAAATATCGTACATCGAGACACTCCGGAACGTATTGCATCAATACATTCAAAAATACATATGGGCTATCCACGCTATAATCAATAACTATGTTTGTATAATATTACTCTGTGGAATTTTCTGTAGAATATACCACATGGCATATGTTTATATATTGCACTCTGGAATATTCTGAATCAAGACCTTGTGATATTTTACTAAATACCCAGCAGAAGATTCTGCACCAATACCCTCTGGAATACCCTGCATCACTACCCTCTGGAATACCCTGCATCACTACCCTCTGGAATACCCTGCATCGCTACCCTCTGGAATACCCTGCATCAATACCCACTGGAATACCCTGCATCACTACCCTCTGAAATACCCTGCATCACTACCCTCTGGAATACCCTGCATCGCTACCCTCTGGAATACCCTGCATCAATACCCACTGGAATATCCTGCATCACTACCCTCTGAAATACCCTGCATCACTACCCTTTGGAATACCCAGCATGACTACCCTCTGGAATACCCTGCATCGCTACCCTCTGGAATACCCTGCATCAATACCCTCTGAAATACCCTGCATCACTACCCTCTAGAATACCCTGCATCGCTACCCTCTGGAATACCCTGCATCAATACCCACTGGAATACCCTGCATCACTACCCTCTGAAATACCCTGCATCACTACCCTCTGGAATACCCTGCATCACTACCCTCTGGAATAGCGTGACCTCATATATTGTACCCTGAGAAAGTTCCTTCATCATGGTCCTGCGGAATATCCACTGTCAAAAATATTTGGAGAAGCCTTCTTCAATAACCTGGGTCCATGCTTATAAAGCTTTTTAGTTGAGTCTGATCAAGTTTGTTCTCAATCTTTTGATTGGTCAGATTTGAGCCAAAGGCTCCAATCTGACCAATCAAAAACTTGAGAACGAATTCAGACTCAACTAAAAAGTTGTATAAGCATGGTTACTGTTGAATAGGCCCTACCTTCCTCGGTACACTGTGGAATTTTCTTCAGCACCCTGTGAAATAACCGTTATCAATACGGAGTGAAACAACCTACATTGTACATCAATACCTTGCGGTTTATCAATTGACACACCTTGTATCCATACCCGTTATAATATACAGCATCAGCTTTATTCAGATATTGGTGTGAATATCTAAATACAGGGGGGGGGGGGGGTATATCCTAAATCATGATTTTGATTATACACACAATCTTGATCACGACTGCTATGGTATTTAAACAATTTGATATGACATGTATTAAACATGGCCGCTATTTAAAAACGTTCATCTCACAAAAGAAAATACTCATTGGATGTGTCGGGCAATTCTTCGAGCTCCAGAGTCGTTCAGCTAGTATTTTTGTCTAACTTAAAACTAAAAATATAAAAAATAAAAAAAATATAATATATCTAATAAAAACATATCTCGAAAACATATTTTTTTGAGAGCAAATATAAATGTAACTGTTACTTCAACTGTTACCTTCCATAACCATTTCAAGAATGGTTTGAAGCTGTTAGTGTAAGTTCCGCCATTTTGATTATGATTAGAATTTAATCGGGGTCAGAGCTTGATTAGCCCAGTACTAGATTAGAGAATATGTTCGTGATTCGATAAAAAAAACCGGCCGAATCACAACCATGATCTGTAATCCTGATTCAGATTTGCGATATTAAAACACACCCCAGGTCAAGCATAACCAGAAAATCTTATATTAAAGACATTTTGAAGCTACTTCTACCACGCTTAGATTCTATTCCAGCCACTTTCTTCTAAATGCCTCTATTATCCCATTCCCCCATATTGACGCCTTTTGACGCTTCTGTAAAAGACACTTTATTAAACCATTGTGATAAATAGAGCATTTGCTCCTGTGGAGCAAATACTCTATTTATCACAATGGTTTCCAAACTACACAATTCTGAAAATTTCCTTTTCTCTAGTTAATGTTCCTTTTTGGTAGAATTAATCAAAATGGTCAGATCAAAAATAGCCTAAGTGGGAATGGGTTATTATTCACTCACGTTCTAGTTTTAAACAGTTGCCATGGTCTTATATATTACGTGTTTGCAGTATTTTTACCCGGACCAATCCTGTTTGGAAAACTGTTCGACAGTGTTTGTCTCGTCTGGAATGCTGTCTCATCTTGTGGAGAACGGAGCGGGAAGTCAGGAAGAGCTGGAGCATGTGCCTTATATGACATCAGAGGTAAGTATATGACGTCAGAGATAAACAGAGCAGCATGATAACCCTATCTCATCATTGTTATCCCCAACAGAAAAAAAGTGTACGGGGACTCGGAATTAGAAAAAAAGTGCTTAAATGTTATCATGCTTTACTTTTTACTTAGTCCCGCATCGATAAAGTTTTTGTGAACCTGTTGTCCGAGTGTCAAATTGCTTTGATCCCAGATAAGACGTCAAATAGGCACTTGAATCCTGACCAACAGGCGACATTGGCGCCGAAAGAGTTAATCGTCTAATTAATTACAATTACGAGGAATCATCTTTGGCAAACTTGTGGTTTCTTAAAACTGATTAACAGCGATATGAATACATTAAAGTGTATCGTTTTTCTTTCAGCTATTTATTTGATAAAAGCAATACATTTCCTATAACATGTTTACCATATAAAATCTTTAGCTTATAAATATTTATGATGACAATATTTCTCACAAGACTATCAATAACGTCTACTAAACTCATGTTTCCCTTTATTTCAGACATGAGAATGCAGTTCATTGCTATAGACTGTGCACTGAAGGTTGTCTGTTTATTGTGCTCACTCTTAACATTGTATTTCGCCAAGAAAAGACTGGCAAGAGAAAGTGAACAAGAGAAAGATGTGGTCATAGCAATCAAGCCACCAGTTCCAAATCCACGGACTTCTACTGGCTCAAATGATTAACTTAACCCTTGCTAGCTTAGCACGACCTGTCAGGCATTTGCAAATAGTTTGGATCCAGAAGACGCCGAGTAACTCTCTTCAACCGAGTAACTCTCACAAGGCTCCAAACTGTCCGATACTCGCTCAAGCGCAAATAGTATAAATAACGACAGTTGAAACTGTCTTAAGCGGTCATCAAAAACGAAGTTTAATTATGGGTCTGTAAGACAGGTGGTAGCTTAATGCAGGTCAAAAGTAAAGCAGAAAGCTCCTATAGGAGCTTTCTACATTACTTTTCCCCTACATTAAGTAACCACGTGCTTTTTTTAACACTCCTATGTTCAATAAATTAATGATCGCTTAAGACATTCCCTCATATTGACGCCTCTGAAAAAGTTAGCTGTTGAAACCATTGTGATAGATAGAGCATTTGCTCCTATAGGAGCAAATGCCCTATTTATCACAATGTTTTCAAACTGCAAAATCCTAAAGTTTTCCTTTTCTCTAGTTAATGCTCCTTTTCGGTAAATTTATTCAAAGAGATTGTATCTAAAATAGCCTTTGTGGGAATGGGTTAAGACTGTTTTGTGAAACTGCACTAAAACTGCCACAAAGTTTCCTTTAAAGAGGACGTACGCTTAATGACGAACGTAATGCAGACAGCTATAGTAGCTGTATATATCTGCATAAATTTCGATGTACATTAAAATATTATAAAGGTACAGGATTATATTTCCTATTGAGTTATCGTTGTCGATGTGTATCAATGTATTGAACGATGTCAATATTATGCACTAGTTAACAATGTCAATATTATGCACTAGTTAACAATGTAAATATTATGCACCGCTTAAGTCGTACATTAAGCTGTCAGCACTCTTAACCCTTTACTCCGTAGCTACGCATTTTAGCACCTTTGCCAACAGAGTAGACCCAGACCAGAGGCTCTTGTAGGAGCCATCTGATCAGACTCTATTCTGACTGCTTATGAAATAATATAGATCTGATTCTACAGTTTCTGCAAAGGTAAAAAACTCCGTTATCCAAATACCATTGTAAAACATGATGTAATTAATATTCATGATGTTAATATTTCTTACATGAATAGCCATGGAGTAAAGACTTTAACACTGACACATAACTGTCTTATAAGTGGTTGTTTTATAGAGCTTATATTCTAAATATACCTTAATATTAGCGCATTTCTATATTAAACTGTTGAATAAAATCAAATAGCAATGATCATGTATATAAAGTAAAACCCCTCTATACTGGACGTTCAATTTAGTACATGTATAAATATCGGTCTTTGTGACAGGTCGTAGCTTAATGCAGGGTGAAAGTCATGCAGAAAGCTCCTCTAGGAGCTTTCTGCATGACTTTCACCCTGAATTAAGCAGTCACCTTCCTAAAAGTATTTAAATTCTTCTCTTCTAGAATTCCGGTTTAGAGGAATTTTACTGTATATATAATTATATTGATTTTGTTAAGTTACGTAAATAAAGAAAATGTATGCTTTGTAATGTATGTCTTGTGTATATAATAAGCTTATTTAATTGTTCGTCAATATAACATTATTTAATGAATACTAAGCACGGTTAATTTTGAGTTAGGTTTATTAAATTAAGAATTAAAACTAATATTAACAATTCATTATCTTATATATCTTATCTTATGAATATCTTAGGGCTCTTTAGGTTTTGTTTTCTTTAAAAGAGTTGTTATTACTTGATGTAAACCAAGCGTACACGACTCAATGAATTGAACCCAGTATGCATTAATTGATTACTTCATGAATATTCATTAACATAATGTTTATAATGCAATGTTATCTTGGGAAACTTTTACTTCGACAAAAAGGAATAGGATTATATAAGTGCATTTAAACAGGGTAGATCCTGATCAGACGTCTCCTATACATGAACTGTCTGGTATGGGGTTTCTCTGCTTTAAAGGCGTTACTATGAGATAGAGGGTTAATCCCCGTTCCTGTGGTCATAAACACGGTAACATGCTATAGACTCACGCGTGAGCTGAATGGGAACGGGACTAGGACAGGTTGTTGTCCAAACAAGAAAAAAACAACTTTCAACACATAGACCATCATTTTATTTCTAAGTACCGGTATCCGGAAAGTCAAATTAACCCTTTACATGATGATTATTCGCTCCACATTCCGCCGATGTTTGAATAAAAATTGGTTAATCATTTTAGTGAAAATACAAATTTATTGTCAGTGCAAACGGTATACATTAAACCCTTCTAAACTGGAATTCTAGTAGAGAATAGTTTAGATACTTTTAGGCAGGTGGCTGCTTAATGCAGGATGAAAGTCATGAAGAAAGCTCCTACAGGCGCTTTCTGCACGACTTTCACCCGGCATTAAGCTGTCACCTGTCTCCAAGACCGATATTAATACTAAATTGAACATCCATTTTAGAGGGGTTTTACAGTATATCAGTTTTATGACATATAAGCAAACAGTTAAGACCCTGGCCAGACAGTTCCTACATGATCTGCAGAATCTAGGTCTACTATGTTTGAAATGGCGAGATTATCAAGTAAAATCTTAACCCTTTACTTCATGAATATCCATGTAAGATATAATGACGTCACGAATATTTGTTATAATAGCGCACAGGCATTGTAAGCCATGACACAAACTATAGAATCATACATATATTATATCATAAGCAAACAGAGCAGACCCTTATCAGGCGGCTCCTATAGGAGCCGTCTGATCAGGGTCTACTCTGTTTGCAAAAGCGTAGAAAGGCGTATTAATGTAGTAAAGTGTTAAATACAAAAAGAACAATAAAGAACACAGAGAATTATCATAAATCCGAAAAGAACATTTGTTCAGCATTTACTGTTCGACTTTCAACCTTGGCATCTGCACTGAGAGCCAAACACACGTGATTTACGGTCAGTAAAGTCAGGTTCTACTGAAAAATGAAATATGTTTAACTAAGACGAGTACCGTTAAAACATTTTGCGGCACTGTCTTGTATATATAATATTCACCGAATCTAACACATATTCCATAAAGGAAGGGAATTGATAATACTTCTAATTAAATGTATATATACACATAGCAGCAGATTACGGTGCATACTCAAATACTAAAATCGTTATTTCTCCACCAAACCCTATGCTGTGACCACTCTTTAGAATCGTCTCGAAGAGACGATTTTAAAGAGTGGTCGCAGCATAGGCTTTGGTGGAGAAATAAAGAAGTTATTCTTGAATATGTTTTAAATCATGCATCTCATCTGGGCCTCTGTTATAATACAGCTCTAACTCTCACAGTTCGACCCTACTGAGTCTTTTTCAAAGAACAAAATACAAATGCCGACAAGTATACTTTAACCCTTAGCCTGCCAGTCACAACTATTGTTGCATTTGCAAACAGTGTAGACCAAGATGAGAGAGCTCCTATAGGAGCTCTCTCATCTGGGTCTGCACTGTTTGCTATGGAAAATCCATGCCTGCATGCTCTATCCTTTTGCCATGAAAATCATTTCAATATAACCCTGTATATATTTTTTTAAAGACTTGCCTAATTAATATTCATAGAGGATAGAATGATAAAAAAAAAATATGTGGCAGGCTAAGGGTTAAATTTACGCATGTAAAACCACAGGTATGTGGATGTTTATGCGTAGAGTATCCTTGTCTGTTTTATACTTTGAAAATGGTCTAGCAGGGTCGAAATATTAGCGATAGCGCATCATATAATATTAAAGTTAATCAACAATATCATTCACTCTACGAAGCACATTTTTGCACATTAACCCTTCATCAATTAACCCCTTTATTCCGTAAATACGCATTTTACGCCCTTGCCAACAACGTAGGCACATTTCAGACGAAAATTCTATCTAAGCTGGGCCTTCTCTATTTTCAAAGGCGTAATCAAGCGTCTCTATGAGGAACATGGATAAATTAAACATATACACATATGCATGAATAAATATACTTTAATAAATACTAAATCAAATATATTAATATAAAATCGTCATGACTATTGAATGATATAATGACACAGACATTTATTATACAGTAGACCTGGTCTTGAGCGACCATTACAAAAAGGTCTAAGTGTGGTATGCAAAGCAGGTGGTAGCTTAATGCAGGTCAAAAGTAATGCAGAAAGCTCCTATAGGAGCTTTCTGCATTACTTTTGACCTGCATTAAGCAACCACTTGTATTTTAAGATCCCTATATTCAATCAATATAATGTCACTTAAGACAAGTTACAGTGTACATATATATATATATATATTTATATTTATATACACTAACACATATCTAATGCCACTAACAAAAAAGTATATAACTGGGACTTATAAACACGTGGTAGCTTAATGCTGGTCAAAAGTAAGTCCCTTAGGAGCTTTCTGCATTACTTTCGACCTGCATTAATCAACCACCTGTTTTTGTTTATTCGCCCATTGTTATTATTGAGGTGGTCGCAGTATAAAGGTTCAGTGGTACATGTTTACATATGTCTTACTTACCAATTACATAATACATAAATAAGTACAGTAAAACCTCTCTATAACGGCCAAAAAATCGTGTTAATTAGTTAGTATTTAGGGCAGGTGGCTGCTTAAAGCAAGGTGAAAGTAAAACAGAAACGCTCCTGTAGGAGCGTTCTGTTTTACTTTCACCTTGCTTTAAGTTTCCACCTGCCTTTAACGCAAAATATTTGATGCAGTTAAGTGGTCGTTATAGGGAGGTTTTACTGTACTGTCAATCTTCTCTACCATGACCACATACAAAAGGTTTAATTCCATGTCCATAAGACAGGTGATAGCTTAACTCCATACCTTATGAATATTCATACGGGAAATAATGACTCTATGAATATTAATGAGCTGAAATTTTATAATGTTATATGAACACGGGAATGGAATTTTACCATGGTAGAAACTATATAATCCAGTGTAAAGAACTTCCATAAGTAAACTGACCAGACCTTGACTTTACATGAGACGTCTAGTTTGGGTATACTCTTTATGCAAAGGCGTAAAAAGACGTATCAATGAGAGAATGGTTCATGTAAGACAATTACTACATCAAACTTTAGTTATGCATTATCATCACTCTGCATTAATCCTGTCTAACCCTGTTTGACCCTGTTTTAATCCTGTTTTAACCCTGTTTAACCCTGTTTAATTTTTTTCTAATGTCAATACCTACTGAATATTTATGGACAAAAAAGTTATAATGAAATGTGAAAGATGGCATACCGTAGCTATGTTAGAAAGTAAAGCAACAACTCTTTGAAATTCCACTAGCAAACAGAGCAGATCCTGATCAGACGGCTCCTATGGGAGCCGTCTGATCTGGGTCTACTCTGTTTGCAAATGTGTGAAAACACGTTTATATGAAGGAAAAGGGTTAAGAAACCACTTCTTTTACCCCTTAATCTGCTGAATAGTTAAAACTGGCTAAAATCCTTTTCTGAAACAGTGTAGACTCTGATCAAAAGGTTCCACCAGGAGCCCTTTGATATGGGTCTACATTGTTCGCAATTGTCTTATATATTCGGTTCCCGAACGTGAAGGCCGGGTTTAAGACATCCATATTTAATCATAACGTGATCACTTTAGAGAAGATTTACTATAAATAAACCAATTAAGCCATTTTGACAAAGATTGACGAAAGATAATTGCCTTCATGCAACGTAGTTTGTTTTTGTTTTGTTTTTTCATAACTGGTTGGAATGAAAAGACTAGTATTCTCTTTTGTCAACGCTTTTTCATATTTCAAATTTGCTAAATTACTGTGCTAAAAATGAACCCAGGAAATGTTTCATTTTACTCGCATTAATACGTAGTTATCTGTAATCAAGTTTAAGGTTCACATGTTTAACAGGAGATAGACAATGTAAAGTTGCATCTAATAATCTCCAAATGGGGGTTCGTGGAATTTCAAAGTTCGACGTACACTTCCAACGGTGCTGCCGAGTTCTGGAGGAAAGCTTGGGACGGGGGTTTGGCTTGTCGATGGCTGGAAAGTAAAATAATATTTGTGAAAAAGAGCAGTGGTTCGTGTAACCGCCAATGCCAATGGCTATATTAGTTTAAAAACATTTTACTGCAGTTCAGAAATATCAATATGGTTCATGCGCAAAGCAGAAAACATACATTTCAGTTGCAATTGCCATATGTCAGAACGTACCATAATTTCTACACCTCTGTAAAAGGCACTTAATGAAACCACTGTGATAAATAGAGCATTTGCTCCATGGGAGCAAATGCTCTATTTATCACAATAGTTTCAAAAATACACAGTTCTAACATTTACCGTTTTCCTAGTAAATGCTCATTTTCGGTAGATTTATTCAAATAGGTTGGGTCTAAAAATAGCCTATGAGATTATGGGTCTAAAATTAGCCTATGAAGGGAATAGGTTAAGTTATCCCCAATTTCTGAACACGTTCGGTGTGATACGCAAGTAGCACCGCATATCGTAAATAAGGAATTCTTGTCATTTTGATTGCTTTGTCTTCCAGCTTCTAAAGGATGAGAGGGAAACAAAATATAGAAAGGAACGCTAAACACTAAACTGTCCCTACTCTATGTGCTCTGTATCGCATAGTGGCTAAAAGTGATCAATCTAAATGTTAGAAGGATGCAGAGAAAAAAAACTTTATCCAAGAAACAACAGTTAGAAAAGGAATTTAAAACAAGCCTAATCGTTAGGTGCAATGGTTGGCCTTAATTGTATCGCGTGACCTTACAATATATAGTATATTACATTTAATATTTTTCAAACAAGAAAACGAATAAAATACTAGCATGTAACTTTTAAAAAAAATAATGCGGTCATATTCTTTATAATACAGTAGAACCTGCCCCGAGCGGCCATTTATTTATTGAACATAGGAGTATCAAAAAGGCATGTGGTTGCTTAATGCGGGGCAAAAGTAATACAGAAAGCTCCTATAGGAGTTTTCTGTATTACTGTTGACCTGCATTAAACTACCATCTGCCTTACGGATCCATAATTAGACATCTTTTGATGGCCGCTTAAAGCAGACTCTACTATTCCACTTTATACAACGTTAACCATTAACACGCCTTTTCAAGCAGAGTTAATTTCCTTATTTTTATATATTTTTTTGAAACGATAATTAAACTAATTGAAATAATTATTCATAATGGGCGAAATATGACATGAATATTCATCAGGTAAAGAGTGAAACACATCTTTACACAATAGTAATATATCAAAATGTGTAACTATACAAAAAATACTGTTATTACATTTGTTATTACGCATTGCGTTAGTTTGTACAAGATTGATAGAAGCTAGGAAAGAAATTGTTTGAAGGTACAGAAAAAACCTCTAAAACGGAATTTTAGTTGAGGAGAATACAGATAGTCTGAGACAGGTGATCGCGTTAATGCAGGATAAAAGTCATGCAGAAAGCTCCCTTTGGAGCTTTCTGCATAACGTTCACCCTGCAATAAGCGACCATCTGTCTTAAAGACCGACATTAATACTTATTTTAACTGTACAGTAAAACCTCTCTATAACGACCACGAAATTGTGTTAATTAGTTGGTATTTAGCGCAGGTGGCTGCTTAAAGCAATGTGAAAGTAAAACAGAAAGCTCCTATAGGAGCGTTCTGTTTTACTTCCACCTTGCTTTAAGCAGCCTCCTGCCTTTAACACAAAATACTTGATGTAATTTAGTGGCCGGTTTAGAGAGGTTTTACTGTATTTGAAGCCTGAAGACCGAGAATCAAAGAAATCGTAGACTGAAACTATCACAAATTCTACTATACGACGATCGTACCAGGAAGTTGCGATCGTCGTTTGTTTCAACTTAACGATTATTTCAATCGTACTAAACTAACTTACTCCGCTGTAAAACAAAATGGCTGCTCAAATTTGAACCTGGGACATTTTGTCTACCTCCGATTCGATCAGACTTTGGAGAATCTGCTGACAGACTGTGAAGCAGTGTTGATCCAGATCAGACGCCGAGTGACTCGGCGTCTCATCTGGATCAAAGCTGTTTGCAAATGCGAGCCAGGTCGTGATTAGAAGGAGAAGGTTTATTTGCTGCACTCGAGAATAGATTAAGCCATTCGAGTTTTAGCAATTATTGTCTTAACACTTCGCACCATGAAAATGCCTTTCTGCGTCTTTGCAACAGAGTAGACCCAGATCAGACGACTCCTATTGGAGCCGTCAAACAGGGTCTGCTGTGTTTGCATATGGCAAGATATGCATGTGATTCCTCAGTTTCTGCCATGGACAAAAGTTCCTGTGCGCATGTGACATTATAGTATTTCATCTAATTAATATCCATGATCTTATTATTTCAAGCGTGAATATTCACGTAGTAAAGGGTTGTGTTAGGTACTTTTTTCATCAGGGAAGAGCTAAATCAGGACTTCGGATAATTTTTGGTCATATGATCTTTTGTAGGACGGATTCCAAGTACCCTGTCCTTTCGATTTCAGTAAATCTCGGTATCTGTCTATATACACATATTTCAATGTGGATTGTTATGCTTTTCGTTCAGACAATGTAATGGTAAACATATACATTAGAACAGATTCAAATTGTCTAAAGTACTAAAACTAAGTCTTTCGCTCTGTAATTACCTACAAAAGAACATGGCTTAACCCTTTACCTGATAGAAGCGGCTTTTAGCGTGTTTGATTTATTCCTCCGCTGAAGAAAATAGTTCAAATTCATACAGTCATGAACATATTGCGTAATAAATATTTTCTATATCCTAGTAGGTGGTAGCTTAAAGCAGGCTGAAAGTAAAGCAGAATGCGCCTTAAGGCGCATTCTGCTTTACTTTCAACCTGCTTTAAGTGGTCATATGTCTTCAAAACTAGAAACAGTCTATTGGGTAAAGGGTTAAGCGGCCAATTATTTATTGAATAAAGGAGTCTTACATGTAAATAGCGGACGGTTGCTTAATGCAGGGCAAAAGTAATGCAGAAAGCTCCTATTGGAGCTTTCTGTATTTCTTTTGACCTGCATTAAGCTACCACCTGCCTTATAGATCGATATTAAGACATCTGGTTACAGAGTAGACCCAGATCAGATGGCTCCTATAGGAGGAGCTGCTCTGTTTGCTAATGAAATTTGAAAAATCTGTTTCTGTACTTTCTAAAATTGCTGCAATGTTCCTACTTCCATGTTTCATTATAACTATTTTTGTCATGAAAATTGAGTTTGTATTGAAATTTTGAATAAACATATAACAGGGAAAGGGTCACTACATGTATATGCAAACTGTGTGGATCTAGATATGACATCGGTTATATCAGTGTCTCATCAGGATCCAAACTATCTGATGCTGTAATTAGGTTTCTTGAAAGAAAATGGAAGAAATTCATAAAATGAAATTTGTAGCAAACTACAAATTTTGCAAACAGCAGAACGTGGCGGTGAAATGGTTAAAACAGTACCAACAGCAGAACGTGACGGTGAAATGGTTAAAACAGTACCAACAGCAGAACGTGGCGGTGAAATGGTTAAAACAGTGCCAACAGCAGAACGTGGCGGTGAAATTTTTAAAACAGTGCCAACAGCAGAACGTGGCGGTGAAATTTTTAAAACAGTGCCAACAGCAGAACGTGGCGGTGAAATGGTTAAAACAGTGCCTTTGTTTGAAAGTCTGATCTTTCAGAAATCCATAGTTTCTGGAAGCCTGACTGAAGCATTTTTCTCTGATTTCTCCTTCATCAATGCCTGCATTTTTATGTATTCGTTCACTTTCTTTCTAGCACGTTTTTCTGCGTAGGTTTGGGGTTTTTCTTGTGGTTCAATATCCTTTTCTTCCTTTTCTTTCCTTAAGTCATTTTTCATTTCTTCCATGGGTTTAACTATAACTTTTTTAATTTGCTGTTTCTTTTTCCGCTTCTAGAAACAGAAATGCACAGAGCATAGAATGATAAACCTAGACCCAATGTTATAAACCTCAAGCTTAAAATCTGACCAATCAGATGCTTGAGAATGATCTCAGACTCGAGCAAAATGTTTTATAACGCCGGGGCCGTAGTACTCCTACAATAAAGTCAGCTTTGACTCAGACCAGTCATTGCGTGTCATTCGTGACGAATGATCAGAGTCTACACTATTTGACACTCTTAAACAGCCTATCAAAAAAAGAGTATCCAGACTGACCAAGAACATTGTACAGAGTTTAACTCATTCCCTCCTAGACTATTTTTAGACCCAACCTCATTAAATAAATCTACCGAAAAGAAGCATTAAGTATAGAAAAGGAGAATTTCATAATTGTGTAGTTTTGAAGCCATTGTGATAAATAGAGCATTTGCTCCTATGGAGCAAATGCTCTATTTATCACAATGGTTTCAAAATGTGGCGTATACAGAGGCGCCAAAATACGTCACTAGGAGGAAATGTGGAGGACCCTTGCGATACCAATGCCGCATATGTGATCATATTTGCGAACAATTTGGATCCAGATTTGCATCATCATTATCTAAGCTGTATGTTACTGTGGTATCATTGTTTAAGTAAAGGGCAGAAAATGAACAAAACGAAACTTATACCAGACGACAAATTGTGCAAACAACAATATTCGGCAGCGAAAGAGTGAATCAAATACAACAGAAACTGTCTTAAGCGGCCATCAAAAAGATATATAATTATCGGTCTGAAAGGCAGGTGATATCTTAATGCATGGGGAAAGGTAATACAAAATGTTCCTATTGGAGTTTTCTGCATTACTTTTGCCCTGCATAAAGCAACCAACTGCTTTTTAAGGTTATTTTGTTCAATAAATGAATGGCCGCTTATGACAGGTTCTACTGTACAGCGGTGAATGGTAAGGGCCAACACCACAAAAATGACAAAAATGGCTAGAGTGTATTAGTTTCAACCTTCTGAACACAGAGCAACTGTCGTCTGCAATTATTGTCGTCTGATTCAATTGTTTAAAATACAATTTTCGCCACTTTCTATCAACAATTAAAGTCTCAGAATGCCAAAATGGCGTGACCCTGACGATGGGTTTCAGTATGTCAAAATGGTGTGACCCTGACGATGGGTCTCAGAATGTCGAAATGGTGTAACCCTGACAATGGGTCTCAGAGAGTCAAAATGATGGGTCCCGTATCACTCGTCGTCTCATCTGGATAAAACTTACATGATACTCTAACTGTAGTTTTGAAGAAAAATGAATAAAACTATAACTTTGAAAAACTATTAGCAAAGATTGTCACAAGATTGAAACAACAGATAAAGAGCCACCACCAAAATAAGCTAATTAAACTCAAAACTAAAAGAAAAACTAATAAACATTAACTGGAAATAAGAGATAAGCAACGTTAGTTTAGTAACATACGTAGATGCCAAATAAAATAAAAATCATCTACAAGCTAGAGTTACAGTTTGTCAAGAAATTGGCTGAAACAGACTTGTATAGTATTAACATATTTTATTTCATTTATCATTTCATGACTTGTATATGCTACAGCGTAGTCGCACTTATTTCTGACATATGAGTCTGTAAATGCAGGTGAATGCTTAATGTTGGGCAAAAGTAATGCAAAAAGCTCATATGGGAGCTTTTTGCATTACTTTTGTCCTGCATTAAGCTACCATATTTTTTAAAACTTCAGAATTGGACTTCTTTTGAGTGGTCGTATTAGCGAGGCTACTGTACTATCCAATAAATCCTATAATAGTTCATTACTTATACCATACATTAGCATATGCTTAGAGGTTTGTTAACCCTTTGGCCGCCAATGTCGCATAAATGCACCACGACAAATAGTGCAGTCCAAGATCAGACGCCGCCTTTTCAAGGCGGCCTCTGATCAGAGACTTCACTTTTTGTCTCAATCTCTTTTTCTATAGCTGTGCTTTATTCCTTTGAAATTTGCATTTATTTATTTAATTTCCTTATTGTACCGAATTGTTTACCAAAAATTAACAAACATTGGGTTGCAGACGACAATTAGAAATTAGGCGCCGAAAGGGTTCAACTTTATCACTGCCACGTTAAGTCGTCTGCTGCAATTGTCATTGTTGAATTTAATTGTTTTCCTGTTCAGGGCATGCTCTCTAAAATTATATAGATCTAACTCTGGTCCAACAGTTTCAATATAAGCCAACAATTCCCTGGAAATATCTAAGTTATAAAAACAAATAGGTATGCATATTCATGAAATGATATTTCACGCATAAATCTTCTTCAGAGGAAGGGTTTAACACTGCGACGAAGCTGGTTCCACGCTGTTTTCAACGCCTAGATGATGGTTTCAGTATAGCCAGACCTATATGCTTTAACCATTTTACTGCTATTCGCCTGGCTATTACTGCTAAACAGCCTGGATCCTGATGAGACGCCGAGTAACTCGGCGTCTTGTCAGAATCAAAGCTATTTGACACATGGCCAAAAGTTTCTCAAAAGCTTTAACCCTATCAGCGCCAAATTTCTAATCGTCGTCTGCAACCCAATTCTGTTAAATCATTCGGTAAAATAAAGAAATAAGATGAATAAATGCAAATTTCAAAGGAATAAAGCACAGATATATAATTAAAATTTGAGACAAAAAGTGAAGTCTCTGATCAGACGCCGCCTTGAAAAGGCGGCGTCTGATGTGGGACTGCACTATTTGTCGTGGTGCATTTTTGCGACATCGGCGGTGAAAGGGTTAACGAATCTGAAGTAGCAAAATTGCACAATCTCAAAACTTGAGTAGACATTGCTTTTTTCACCGCGAGATAAAAGCTGATACAGATTTTTCACGGAACAGCTCGTAGAAGGCGGAATACGGTGGCGGGTGGAGTGGGGAAGGGTTTGGCCCGTTGTTATTGATGACTACTTACCTGTGGTTCGTCTTTTGGCTTGTCTTCAATAATCTCCTCACGTCCATCACGAATTATTTTCCGGGGTCGTCTCGGCCTCCCTGTTAACGGGTCTATATCAGGCAGCTGGTATGGCTGCATGGGCACGAAGGGTTTATATGGTGGTGGCTTGTACACTGTTGGTTTATATTCCTGTTCAAGTGGAAAATGACAAGGGTACCAAATGCAAATACAATTAAACGGCGTACTCAGATACTAAAATCGTCATTTCCCCACCAAACCCTATGTTGTAACCACTCTTTAGAATAAAGGAGTAATTGTTAAAAATGTTTTTTATTTGCAGGAGTCATCCGTCGGGTGGATTGTACATGGTTGGTTTATATTCCTGTTCAATTTGAAAATGACAAGGGTACCAAATGTAAATACAATTAAGCGGCATACTCAGATACTAACATCGTGATTTCTCCACCAAACCCTATGTTGTGACCATTCGAGGCGATTCTATAGAGTGGTCACAAAATAGGGTTTGGTGGAGAAATAAAGGAGTTATTGTTAAAACTTAAAAGTGTTTTGATTTGCAGGAGTCACCCGTCGGGTGGCTTGTACACTGTTGGTTTATATTCCTGTTCAATTGGAAGTTGACATGGATACTAAATGCATGAAAACTATAACCTAGTAGCCATTCATTTATTGAACACGGGATTCCTAAAAAGCAGGTAGTTGCTTAATGCAAGGCAAACGTAATACAAAAAGCTCCTATAGGAGCTTTCTGCATTATCTTTGAGCAGTAAAATCAGTACGCCTGATACAGTAAAAACTGTATTAAGCGAAAACATACATCATGAACATTGGGGTCTAAGATGCATGGGGCTACTTAACCCATTCCCACTTAGACTATTTTTAGACCTAACCCCTTTGATTAAATCTACCAAAAAGGAGCATTAACTAGAGAAATGGAATTTTTCAGAATTGTGTAGTTTTGAAACCATTGTGATAAATAGAGCATTTGCTCCTGTGGAGCAAATGCTCTATTTATCACAATGGTTTCACAAAGTGTCTTTTACAGAAGCGTCAAAAGGCGTCAATATGCGGGAATGGGTTAACACATACACACCTCATACATTGGACATATGCATACAGTGTAGACGCAGATCAGGGTGCTCCTGAAGTAACTTTCTCATCAGAATATGTACTCTTTGCTATATCAATCAATGTTAAACGTTGTCAACATGATATGTTTCTTTTGCAGGACCACTCTGCCATGACAAATGTATGAGTTTTAAAGTTTAATTTGGACGAGCTTACCTTATATAATATATCAAATACTAAAATCGTCATTTCTTCACCAAACCCTATGGTGTGACTATTCTTTAGAATCGTCTCTTAGAGACGATTCTAAGGAGTGGTCAGTCACAACATGGGGTGTAGGGGAGAAATAAAGGAGTTATTCTTGAAAATGTTTTAATTTCCATGCGCCAACCGTTATGAAATATTGATGGGTTTTAAATTTGAATTTGGAAGAGTTTGCCTAATATAATATTGACAGAGAGAGTCCCCATAATAACCTACCACGTGCCTGGACATTTTACCTCATAGAGACGCAAGTTTGCAAACGGAGTAGACCTTGATCAGACAGCTCAATGTGGCATGCTGTGGTTGTATTTTCTCAGGATCTGCTCTGTTTACTTATAGAATAATATAAATATGATTCTACAAATTCTGCCATAGTCAAAATTTTCCGTGCATAAGGTCATTATAAGACTTCAGCTAAGTCATACTCATGAAGTCATTATTTCTTAGATGAATATTTATCAGATAAAAGGTTACAGTTCTGCAATTTGACATCTAACCTTTATCCTGCCAATCGTGTCCTGACTGTTATTTGCAAACAGCTTGGAGCCAGATAAGACGCCGAGTACCTCGGCGTCTCATCAGGATTCAAGATGTTTGACGTCCGGACAATCGTTGTTCAAAACCTTGGACGAATGAGATGTAAAACACTTACAACAGAACAGGGTTTTATCATTTGTATCATGTGTTTGTGGTTGGATGAGGCAGAGCAACAGATAAATGTGTATACCCCGATCTTAAAAGCGGCCTTTCTCAGCCAAACCCTATATTGTGACCAATCTTTAGAATCGTCTCGAAGAGACGATTCTAAAGAGTGGTCACAATATAGGGTTTAGTTGGGAAATTAAGAAGTTTTCTGGAAAATGTTTTAATTTACACATTTTATCTGGACCTTTGATAATGGTTATGTTTTCTTGATAAAAACTTCAATACATATATACCTTAAGTTCATATTTACGTATTGGTATTTTCATAGGGTCTGTGTAATTTTTTGGATCGAAGACTTTCATCTGATATGGTTGAATACTGGATTTGTACTCGGTTGGTTTGAACAGGCCCGTTTTTGGATCTTTGTTTGCCTGATAGCACGAGTACGCCATGATCTGAAATAATAAATTGTGGTCGGTGTCATTGGTGGCATAACATCACGTGACATAACATGAATTGAAATAAACGTGACATAAACACGTCATAAACATGTCATAAATATGAACTTGGTATAAACGTGGGGATAAACGTGTCATAACATAAACACGACATGAATATGTCATAAGCATAAACATGGCAATGGCAAAAAGACGACACAGGCATAAAGATGAAATAAACATAGGCATGCCATAGACATGCCATAAACATGCTATAAACTATTACATAAAATATAAACGCGATATATATGTGATATGAAACATAAATATTAAACATATTTACATGAATATAGACGTAACATAGATATGACATATGCATGACATGAGATAAACATGAAAACGACATTAACTTGGCGTGTACATGTATAAACATGTCATAAATATAAACATAACATAAAGACGACATTCATGTAATACAAAACATAGACTCGGACATAAACATAACATATATATGAAATATACATGACATGAGATAAACATGAACCCGACATTGACATGGACATAAACGTGACATAGACATGACATTAACATACTATTAATCATCATTCATTGATATAAGATAAACATGACATAGACATGCACATAATAAATAAGATGGACATGTCATAAACACGGCATAGACATAGATACAAACATGGCATAGACATAACATACACATGAAATAGACATAAGCATGACATATACGTATATAAACATAACCATGAAATAGACATGACATAAACATAAACGCGACATAGACACGGACAAAAACTGATACAGACATACCATAAACATAATATATACATAAACATGAAATATCCATAAAAATAAACATAAACACGGTATAGACACAGACACAAACGTGACATAGAAATAATATAAACACAGCATAACATAGATATAAGCATGACATATACTCGACATCGACATAGAAACAAACGTGGCATAGACATAAACATGAAATGGGCATGACGTAAACATAAACACGGTATATGCATAGACATATACATAGCACAGACATGATACATCATTACATGTATTACATAGACATACACATTCATAAAGATAAGCATGAAATAAACATGACATAAACATAAGCATGACATAAGGATAAACATGACATGGAGTTAAGCATGAAATAAGCATGAAATAAGCATAAACATAACAAAGACATAATCATGAACATAAAGATATATGCCTATTTATTCATTTTGAAAGATTACATGAAATAAATGTTTTGCAAAATGAACATCATTCACTGATACTGTTGACTGTAAGACTCATAACATCTCTGTACGTACATGTATTTCTAACACGGGACTACAAGACATAAAATCTTTGTACGTATTTTAACACGGGACTAAAAGACAATCATTAATTTTAGCCTTTTACTCCATAAATGCGGTTTTCTACGCCTTTGCAAATAGAGTAGACCCAGATCAGACGGCTCCTATATGAGCCGTCTGATCAGGGCCTGCTCTGTTTGCTTGTGATATAATATAGATATCATTCTACAGTTTCTGTCTTCGCCAAATTTCCCTGTGCACATGTGCTATTGTAACAATTTATCTAATTATTATTTATAGTATCATCATTTCTTACATGAATATTCATGGAGTAGATGGTTAAAGGGATAGATCTTATAACACGTAAATGGTTAAAGGGATAGATCTTATAACACGTAAATGGTTAAAGGGATATCTCTTATAACACGTATGTATTTCTTAGTCAGGATTACAAAACAGGCACCAACCGCCAGCGAGTATTCTTACATAAATGTTATAACGTAAGTTTTCCTAACATGAGACTACAAGATAATCCAAAACAACTGGTGAAATGATGACATAAGTCTGGTAACAATATTTCTAACACGAATCTATGAGATAAATTAACTACAGTCATTTATTGATCATACGAGACTTTAAAAAAGACGGTTGTTTAATGCAGGGTGAAAGCAATCCAGAAATCTCCAGTAGGAGCTGTTTGGTTTACAATCCACCTGCAATAAACTACCACCTGTCATAATGACCCAGAATTAGACCTCTTAATGATCGCTTAACATTTTACCTATTCTATGTTTATTCCTAATTTCAACACCTGCCGAATATTCATGGACAAAATAGTTTTAATGAAATATGGAAGGTGAAACATTGCAGCCATTTCAGAAAGCAAAGAAACAGATCTTTCAAACTCAATTAGAAAACAGAGCAAACCCTGATCAGACGGCTCGTAAAAGAGCCGTCTGATCTGGGTCTACTCTGTTTGCTGATGCTTGAAAAAGTGTTTATATGAAGGAATGGTTAAGACAGGTTCTACTGTAGGCCTGGTACAGTTTCTGCCATGGCAAAACAAAATGCTGTTTAATGTGCCATTTTAAAAACAATCATCTAATTAATATGCATGATGTAATTATTCCTTACATATTTTCATAGTGTAGAAGGGTAAGGCCGATGTAAATGAATAGATCTACAAACAAATCTATCTTTTATATATATTCTACACTTAATGGCAATCGTGTGATTATAGTAATGCTACTTAATTGACAATTGTGTGAATTTAACAACATATAATTATGATATTGACTTTGTATGACTTGACATCTTGTAGTTTACGTTGAATAAAGCATCTACATACATCTACAAACACAACAGTAGAAAGACAGACAAATCAAGTTACGCGCATTCAGTAAGGTAGATGGAAAACGGACACTTGACCAGACACACAGACAGCCGCACAAAAACACACATATAGTTAAATCCCTCAAAAGGTACGACCACCAAGAAAATGTCTATTCCTTGGTCTTAACCCTTTCCCCGTTCAGTATCCATGTAAGGAATGGTGGCATCGTGAATATTTATTAGCTGAACTTTTATAATGACATTTATAGACAGGATTGTTTTGGTATTGGTAGAAACTATAGAGTCAGGCTTACTATAATTTCATAAGCAAACAGAGCAGACCCTGATCAGACGGCTCTTAAAGGAGCAGTCTGGTCTGTGTCTACTCTGTTTGAAAATGTGTGAAAACACGTTTATATGAGGGAAAGGGTTAAATGTATTGATAGCTTAATGCAGCGCAAAACGTATATAGAAAACTCCCGCAGAACGTTTCTGCATTACTTTCGCCCTGCATTAAGCAACCATAAGCTTTTAAAGACCCATGTTTATTCTTAAAGCGGTCGCTTGTGAGGGGCGTCACTGTATACAGATGGGTGGAAATACACATACCAAGAAATACATTACAGTAGAATCTGTCTTAAGCGGCCATGAAAAATAGGTCTTACTATGGGTTTGTAAGGCATGTGGTAGTTTAATGCAGGTCAAAAGTAATGCAGAAAGCTCCTGTAGGAGCTTTTTGCATTACTTTTGCCCTGCATTAAGCAATAAACTGCTTTTTAACACTCATATGTTCAATATATGAATGGTTACCTAGTTCAGGTGAACAGCTGTACACGAAGAAACAAACCTATACGTACAGAGACCATTCATCCAAATAGCTGGTAACTGACCTCTTTATTTTTCATGTTTTAGGAACAAATAAATACTTACCCAAAGTCAGGCAAACCCTGACACACAGCAAACAATCCAATTAATGAAAAATGGTTGCTGAATTATTTCAAAGTTAAACCTCCTTAAAAACACACGTTTAAATATACGGTAGAGTATACACTTAATAAACACTTTATTTCAGAGTATATCGCCAATTATCCAATTCAACATGTATTCCGACCGCTTAATATTGACTTTGAAGCTAGATTATCAATTATCGGATTTCCAATATACGTCTTTGGCCTCAGATTTCATGTTGGAGACATTTTGAAACAGTTAGCCTTTGTCCTGTTGTAAAAATTGTCCAAAGCTAAGATTATCGTCTCCTAATTAATATACTATCATCCGATTCGCTTCGGATTTTTCTCTCTCTTTTTTCGAAATATTTATCTGAAGAATATCAGCTCAGATACACTAAAGATTTACTCGGCAACTGATTTGGTTCAAAACTGTTTACAAGTGGTAGCTACATTGCAAGTCGTAAGAGAATAACACCGCAATTAACTCTGAATATGCTAAGCAAATGTCGTCTGCAAAATGTGTCGTCTGCTACAAATTCATAGAGTGGATATCTAGATTGTTTGTTATTTTTATATCAAGATCAGTGTGTCAAACAGTTTGGATACTGACGAGATGTCGGATTACACGATGTCTGATCTGCATCCAAACTGTTTGTCATGGGTTTTCGCGAAATCGGTGTGGTTATAGTTTAACAATAGATCTACACAGCTATGAAAAATAAGTGTATCCTCTAACTTTAATTTGTTATTTTTTTACAAGCTTTAGAGATACTTTTTGACCGAGTGTCAAACAGCTTGAATCCTGGTGTGCCAGGTGGTTTAAAATATTACCTTTAACCCGATAAATATTCATTTAAGAAATAACGTGTGTATTTAAAATTGATTACTTAATACTAATCATGACAGATGAATAGATATTGTTTCATAAGCAAACAGAGCAGACCCTGATCAGACGGCTCCTACAGGAGTCGTCTGATCTGGGTCTACTCTGGTTGAAAATGCGTTAAATGGCGTATCTATGGAGAAGGGGTAATCATTAATTCATTATCGACCTTGGGACTTTGATGTGTACTAAGGTGGAGTATTTATGCTGTGCTAAATGTTTATTATACATCTGACACGCATATCATATCCACTGGACCCTGATCATTCGGAAAGAAAGGAGTTGCTTGAATCAAACATAGCTTAATCTTCCTTGTGTTCGTTTTGTTGATTTTGGTTGAGAAACTTTTTTTAAACCTTTAGCCTGCTGAGCAAATTATTTGTACGCAATTTTTCACCCATTACATTTTCAAAAATCAAGCTATAAGCAGTCTGTCTACCAACATTCAGTCATGTTATCAAACAGTTTGGATCCTGATGAGACGCCGAGTTACTCGGCGTCTCATCTGGATCCAAACTGTTTGCATAGGTAATCACTCACCCGACCGCAGGTTAAATAATAAACAGACAAAAACAATAGAATGACAGGTTCATAGCTAATAATAGCATTCATCTGAAGATCGTAAGATTACAGTGTTTGTAATTATTACACAAAACACATTGTAACTAATCTAAATACGGCAATAATCGTGATCAAACTTCAATCTTTAGACTGCTGTTAATATTACATGTATATCAATAAAAAAAGTGTCTAATTCAGAATTCAGAGCAGATTCGATTTCTTTTTAACCAACTAATGCGCTATCATTTGCAAACTTGTAGACTCAGATCAGAGAGCTCCTAGAGGAACACTCTGATCAGGGCCTGCACTGTTTGTCATTGAAAATCCTCTCTCAAATTTTACCAATACCATTACTGTACATGGACTCTGCCAATAAACAATGATGGACTATTCCACTCTGAAAAAAATTCAGCGTTGAAAGGTTTTATCCCTTCTTTTGCTGAATTTTAAAATACATTTCTCCTTCTTTACCCATGCCCTGTTGTATAATTACATATATCTTCACTGCGTACAAGTATTTCGCTGTGCAATCACTGCTGTGGAGTGCACTGGTTGCACAATCAACTTGTAAATAATGCAGACCCTGATGAGACAGCTCCTGCAGGAGCTGTCTCATCTGGGTCTTCACTATTTACAGGTAGGTATATTGACGTGAATAGCAAGCGAATGGTTAAGACGTAATGTCAGAAAGATTTGGATGCTGGATCAATCGGCGTGTCATCTGGATCCAGACTGATTGCAAAGGTAATCCTTGATTCACCCGTTGTTACCCTGTAACTGCAGAGAATATTGGGTTAGATTATATCTCGATAAGTGTACTTGGAGTGACGTCATCAAATGTAAAACAAGAGATGTTTGTGAAACATTTATACCCCCCAGACCCCCTGACCTTTGATCTAGTGACCTCAACTATAGAGGTCATCTAGCCAAACCACTGATCATTTATTGATCTGAAAACATTTCACATATTAAGGTCATGGTGACCTTGACCTTTGACCTAGTGACCTCAACAACTATAGGGGTCATCTAGTGGTCACGACCAACTACCACAGCAAGTTTGAAGATCCCGACCCAAACCATTGAGCAGTTATTAATTTGAAACCATTTCATCAGTTAAGGTCATGATGACCTTGACCTTTGATCTAGTGACCTCAAAATAAAAAAGGGTCATCTAGTTGTTATGACCAACCACCACAGCAAGTTTGAAGATTCTAAGTCAAACCCTTGAGCAGTTATTGATCACAAAATATTTCAACAGTAAAAGTCATGGTGACCTTGACCTTTGACCTAGTGACCTAAAAAATAATAGGGGTTATCTATTGGTCATGACCAACCACCACAGCAAGTTTGAAGATCCTAAGCCAAACCCTTGAGCAGTTATTGATCGCAAACCATTTCACCAGTTAATGTCATGGTGACCTTGACCTTTGACCTAGTGACCTAAAACACAACAGGGGTCATCCAGTTGTCATGAACAACCACCTAAGCAAATTTGAAGGTCCTAAGCCAATCTCTTGAGCAGTTATTGATCAGAAACCATTTCATCAGTTAAGGTCATGGTGACCTTGACCTTTGACCTAGTGACCTCAAAATCAATAGGGGTCATCCAGTGGTCATGACCAACTACCAAAGCAAATTTGAAGATCCTAAGCCAAACCCTTGAACAGTTATTGATCAGAAACCATTTTACAAGTTAAGGTCATGGTGACCTTGACCTTTGACGTAGTGACCTCAAATACAATAGGGGTCATCCATTTGTCATGACCAACTACCGCAGCAATATTGAAGATTCTAAGCCAAACCATTGAGCAGTTATTGATTGCAAACCATTTCACCAGTTAAGAGCATGGTGACCTTGACCTTTGACCTAGTGACCTAAAAAACAATAGTGGTCATCTAGTGGTCATTACCAACAACCACAGCAAATTTGAAGGTCCTATGCCAAACCCTTGAGCAGTTATCGATCAGAAACCATTTTACCAGTTAAGGTCATGGTGACCTTGACCTTTGACCTAGTGACCTCAAAATCAATAGGGGTCATCCAGTGGTCATGACCAACTACCACAGCAAGTTTGAAGATTCTAAGCTAAATCCTTGAGCAGTTATTGATCGGAAACCATTTAACCATTTCAGGACATGGTGACCTTGACCTTTGACCTAGTGACCTTAAAATCAATAGGGGTCATCTAGTGGTCATGACCAACGACCAAAGCAAGTTTGAAGATCCCAAGCCAAACCCTTGAGCAGTTATTGATCGGAAACTATTTCACCATTTAAGGTCATGGTGACCTTGACCTTTGACCTAGTGACCTCAAAAACAATAGGGATCATCTACTTGTCATGACCAACCACCACAGCAAGTTTGAAGATTCTAGGCCAAGTCGTTTATTAGTTATCATTCGGAAACCATCGATCTACCGACCGACCGACCGACCGACCGACCGACATGTGCAAAGCAATATACCCCCATTTTTTCAAAAGGGGGGTATAATAAAGACTCGACAATGCGCCCACATAATTTATGAACATATCTAATAAGAAGTTTGTATATATAGGCGGTGGCTTAATGGGCAATAGTAATGTAGAAGATTGTGGGAGATTTCTGCGTAAATGTTGTCCTGTATAAAGCTGCCACCAGTTTTTAAAATCCAGAATTATATTTCTTTGAGTGATCGTAATACAGTAAGACCTCTCTATAACGCCCACTAAATTGTGTTAATTAGTTGGTATTTAGGACAGGTGGCTGCTTAAAGCAAGGTGAAAGTAAAACAGAATGATCGTATAGGAGCGTTCTGTTTTACTTTCATCTTGCTTTAAGCAACCACCTGCCTTTCACACAAAATACTTGATGTAATTTAGTGTCCGTTATAGAGAGGTTTTACTGTACTGTATAATAACACATGTAAATGATCGACCGAGGAATATTTCTGCAAAATAAGAATTGTTTTGAATATCGGACTAGTTGTGTTAACCCATTCCCCCATATTGACACCTTTTGACGCCTCTGTAAAAGTCACCTGTTGAAACAATTGTGATAAATAGAGCATTTGCTCCTGTAGGAACATTCCTATATTTTCACCTTGCTTTAAGCAGCCACCTGCCTTCACCACAAAATACATGATGTAATTTAGTGGCCGTTATAGAGATGTTTTACTGTATACAAAATGCAACACTGCTCAACAGGTCACATCAACTGCTTTATCTCTGGACAGTGCTCTTGGCCTTCAACAACTCTTGTCCTTGACTTTCAAACATTGTGTCCTTGACCTTCAACAACTGGGATATAAAAATCTTAATGTTTAAAAACAAACACAAAACACAGTCCACTTCAAGATCACATCTTTATTTATCTACAACTGATAGGAGTAAATAACAAACAATCGAGTAGATCTACCACATTAAAAACCTCATCTAAATTTAGAAGCATATCTATACAATAATATAAATCCATGGTTAACCAGCATGTACCAGTACAGAAAACCCCGTTTTAACCCATAACCTCATAGGCTATTTTTAGATCCAACCACTTTGAATATATCTACCGAAAAGGAGCAAAATAGTTATACTGAAATATGAAAGTTGGAACAGTGTAGCAATTTTAGAAAGTAAAGAAACAGATCTTTCAAATTCCACTAGCAAACAGAGCAGACCATTATCAGATATCTCCTATACCAGCTGTTTGATCTGGGTCTACTCTATTTGCAAACATGTGAAAACACATTTATATGAAGGAAAGGGTTAATTTGACCATTTTTTATACTACGAACACATGATATGGCAGAAACTGATCCAAACAGAACATACCTAGGTAAGATGGCTCCTACAGGAGCCTTCCAATCCGGGGTTTACACTGTTGCAAAGGTATATGTATCAGATTATGAGTTAAGCAACCTAGTACCTTTTAAATATAATAATGAAGTCATGAACAATAATTAGAAGTTTAGCAGAAAGCTTCTTATATATCTTTGCCTCATCTCTTTACTCCTTAAATACATTTGTATGCCTTTGTAAACACAGCAGACCCAGATCAGAGGGCTCCTGCAGAAGTTGTCCGATGAGGGTTTTGCTATTTTTGCTTAACACATTCCATCCTAATGATGCATTTTGGCGTCTCTGTAAAAGGTACTTTTTGAAACCATTGTGATAAATAGAGCATTTGCTCCTATAGGAGCAAATGCTTTATTTATCACAATGGTTTTAAACTACAAAATAATTCTAAAATTTTCCTTTTCTCTTGTTAATGCTCCTTTTTGGTAGAATTTTTCAAAGAGATTGGGTCTAAAGATAGTCTAGGAGGGAATGAGTTAAGGAATAATATACATGTAAGTCTGATTCGGCACTTTGAACCATGGCCAAAAATTCACTTGTTCATACAATCATTATAAAAATTCAACTATTTAATATTCATGACATCCTTATTTAACACTTTCCTCCATAAACACGCCTTTCTATGCCTTTGCAAACAGAGCAGACCCAGATCAGATAGCTACTATAGGAGCCGTCTGATCAGGGTCTGCTCTGTTTTGCTTATGATATAATGTAGATATGATTCTACAATTTCATGGACAAAAATTAATGTGTCCAGAAGCTTTTATAACAAATTCATCTCATAAATATTCATGATGTCATATTTTCTTACTGAGAATAAGGTAAAGAGAGGTTTGACGGTACAGGTTGCACAAACATATCAAAAGTATTGCAATATCATGCATAAATTGTGAATTAATCCTTTCAAAGCTGAATATATAATAGAGTGGAATGCCCCATCAGTGCTTAACCCTTCCCCTGTTCCATATTTATTACACATTTCAATACCTACTGAATATTCATGGACAAAATAGTTATACAGTAAAACATCTCTGTAACGGCAACTAAATTACATCAAGTATTGTGTGTTAAAGACAGATGGCTGCTTAAAGCAAGGTGAAAGTAAAACAGAACACTCATATAGGAGCATTCTGTTTTACTTTTACCTTGCTTTAAGCAGCCACCTGCCCTAAATACCAACTACAATGTAATTAACACAAATTAGTGGCCGTTATAGAGAGGTTTTAATGAAATATGGAAGGTGGAACGTTGTAGACATTTTAGAAAAGAAACAGTCATATAAAACTCCATTAGCAAACAGTAGACCCAGATCAGACGGCTCCTATAGGTCTACTGTTTGTAAATGCATGAAAAGGCGCTTACATGAAGGAAAGGGTTAACTATGAAATCTACTCAGTAAGAAAGGCTTCAATTTGCTGCTAGGATTTTAATGACAAACAGTATAGACCCAGATCAATGGGCTCCTCAAGGAGCCCCCTAATCTGGGTCTGGACTGTCTATAAGTGCCAGTGCATTCAACTAGAATTATCACTGAATGTGATTTACCCTTTCCTTCATATAAACACCTTTTCAAGCATTTGCAAACAGAGAAGACGACTTGTGTACAAACCTTCGGACCAGGGTCTACTTTGTTTGCTAATGGAATTTGATACATCTGTTTCTTCACTTTCTTAAATGCTTAAGACTCCCTATATTCAATAAATGGAAGGCCGTTTAACCCTTTTGATGCCTCTGTAAACGTCACTTTTTGAAACCATTGTGATAAATAGAGCATTTGCTCCATAGGAACAAATGCTCTATTTACCACAGTGGTTTCAATACTACACAATTCTAAACTTTTCCTTTTCTCTAGTAAATGCTCCTTTTCGTTTGATTTATTCAAAGAAACTGGGACTAAAAATAGTCTATGGGGGAATGGGTTAAGACAGGTTCTACTGCAGTGCAGACCGTAAGGGGTCTACACCGTTTGCAAATGTCAGTATAATTGTTTCCCTCACTGAAAGGTTTAAAACACAATATAAACCTACTATTGGAAAAAACTACTATTCCAATCGCCCATCTTGGATTTTCATACTACGTAAGCTAAAAAACAACAGCGATACAAAAATGTGTTAATCAAAAACAATTTGTTATAAAATCTGTATAAAAATCATTTAATAACCCTTCCCCTCACAGAAACACCTTTTAATGCATATGCAAAGACAGTAGACCCAGATCAGATAGCTCCTGAAGAAGCTGTCTGATCGGGGTCTGCTCTGTTTGTTTATGGAATTACAAAGAAATTATCCAACAATTTTTGTCTCAGTAAAAAATTCCCCTGAAAGTTTTACATTTTGAAAGTGAAATTAATGAATACATGTACAGTTGAACATCGATATCTCGAAAATCAAGGGACCATGCACATTAGTTCGAGACAATATAAGTTCAAGTTATCCGATTTCTGATCTGGACCAATTCTTTCAGCATTACTTTACACCTGCATTAAGCTGTCACATGTGTTTCTAGATATCCGTGGTGATACATTTATTTAAAGAGCAATTATGTATTGCAGGTTTTGGAAGGACCAAACTTTTAGTTTAGTTCGATTTATCACGAAGTTCGAGTTATCAGAGTTCGAGATGTCGAAGTTCAACTGTATTCATAAAGTGACCAATTTACACATAAATATTCATTAGAGAAAGGATTAGATAAACGTCACCGTAAAGAACAAATAAATACACACTACAGTTGAACTGCTATAACTCAAACTTCAAGGGACCGTACAAATTAGTTCGAGTCTTCCGATTTCTAATCTGAACGATTTCTCAATGCCACAGATTAATACAGGTCTAAAGTAATGCTGAAAGCTCCTGTAGGAGCTTTCAGCATTACTTTAGACCTGTATTAAGCTGTCACATGTGTTTCTGAATATCTGTAGCGATATATTATAGAGCAATTCTGTATTGTAAGAGTTGGAAGGACAGAACGTTTTGTTCGAGTTATCCCGAAGTTCGAGTTATTCAAGTTCGAGATATCGAATTCAACTGTATATTATGTTTACACATCACCTTCCTTTAACCCTTTACTCAATAAATACGCCTTTCTACACATTTGCAAATAGAGTAGACCCAGATCAGACGGCTCCTGTCTGCTCTGTTTGTTTGAAATAGATATGATAGATATATATTAATTAAGATAAATGTTCATAATGGCACTTGAACACCAGATCTTTTTGATCATAGCGAAAACTGCAGAATTAAATCTGTATCGTATTATAAGCTAATAGAGCAGACCCTGATCAGACGGCTCCTATAGGAGCCGTCTGATCTGGGTCTACCCTGTTTGCAAAGGCATAGAAAGGCATATTTATGAAGTAAATGGTTAAACTGATCCTAATGGGTCTATACTATTTACTACTTTCCATTGTAAAATTAACTACCAAATAGGATATTCAGCATTATACACTGGTGAAGATGGGTGACCGGATTTCTGAATATTTAATCCTCTACTAACTCTTAACCAATTTCCCTCATAGGTTTTTTTTTTTAGATCCAACCACTTTGAATAAATCTACCCAAAAGGAGCATTAACTAGAGAAAAGGAAAATTTTAGAATTTTGTTGTTTGAAACCATTGTGATAAATAGAGCATTTGCTCCTATAGGAGCAAATGCTCTATTTATCACGATGGTTTCAACAGGTGACTTTTACAGAGGCGTAGAAAGGCGTATTTATGGAGGAAAGGGTTAACACATTTGCCAACTGAGAAGACTCAGATCAGAAGGCTCCTAGAGGAGCTTTCTGATCAGGGTACGCTCTGTCTGCTTAAAAAATAATATAGATCTGGTTCTACAGTTCTTGCCAGAGCCAAAATTTCATTGGTTCATATGCCACTGTAAAAATTCATGAAGTAAAGGATTATGGTTTTGTTGTAAAATTGCTTGAACCTTTAAATGCTTTAAACATGTTCAAATGGACTATTCCAAAATTTGAACTGGTCAACCTTACCGTGAATATTCTGTTTTTTGGTGTGTTTTTTACAGAAAAGTAACATGACAAACAGCGCAGACCCTGATGAGAGGGCTCCTCTAGGAACCCTCTAATCTAGGTTTACACTGTTTGCAGAGCACATCAGTGGCTGGTTCCCGACATTGAAAGGGTTAAACATTGATTAGTTCATGTAAAAATACATAAATGTGTGTAAGTTCTACATGAGAACTAGTGGTTTCAATTCATTAGCAGTAAAAATCACAAATATAAGCATGATGCATAGTCTATGAATCATTATCACAAAATTCCACAATATTTCCACAAACATGACTATTTCTCCTGGGGCCCATTTTATGATAGGTTGTACATCAGATATTGACATAAGTTTTAAGCATACAACTCGCAACTCGAAGTTGCCACCATTGTGTGTTACAACTTACCTAACCCTTTCCTCCATAAATACGCCTTTCTACGCCTCTGTAAAATTCACCTATTGAAACCATTGTGATAAATAGAGCATTTGTTCCTATAGGAGCAAATGCTCTATTTATCACAATGGTTTCAAACTACAAAATTCTAAAAAAATCCTTTTCTCTAGTTAATGCTCCTTTTTGGTAGATTTATTCAAAGTGGTTAGATCTAAAAAATAGCCTATGAGGGAATGGGTTAAAACAATTTCTGTCATCAGAAAGTAGCTTCAGTTGGTGCATAGAACATATGGTAGTTTTGATTATGTGAGTAAACGTGATTGCTGTAATTTAGGACTTGTGATATAATTTGGTTGTACCATCTTTCATGAAAGGAGCCCCTGTTCTAACAAATCCGTAAAAAAATCAGTCTTCCCATTTTCTAACCCTTTATCAGACACATAATTACAAACATCTGCAAAACAGATCAGACAGATTATGCTCAGTTTGCATCTGAAATATTATAAATAAGACTCAACAGTCGGTTTGTAGGTGTTGTTTTTTTTGTATTAACCCATTCCCTCATAGGCTATTTTTAGATCCAACCACTTTGAATAAATCTACCCAAAAGGAGCATTAACTTGAGAAAAAGTTCGTAGTTCGAAACCATTGTGATAAATAGAGCATTTGCCCCTATTTATCACAATGGTTTCATAAAGTGACTTTTTTACAGAGGCATAAAAAGGCGTATTTATGGCGGAAAGGGTTAAGAATCTGAATTCATATATTGGCATATGAACAAAGGAAACTGGGCAATGGAAGAAACTGTATCATATCTTTGTTACTTCATCAGATGGCTCCTACAAGACTAGTCTGATCTGGGTCTACTCTGTTTACAAAGGCATACAAATTATTATATATATAAAGTAACCAGTTAAAACGCTGAACTTTTGTCACATTCTTTTGAAACATTATTTTCTTATAAAGTACAAGTCATGTAATTTGCAAACATTTACTCCATAAATATGCCTTTGCAAACAGAGTAGACCCAGATCAGACGGCTCCTATAGGGTCTGCTCTGTTTGCTCATGATATAGATATGATTCTACAGTTTCTTCAATGGCCAAACATTCCTGAGTCAGTATGCAATAATAACAACTAATCACATTAATATTCATGATGGGCATTATTTCTTACATGAATACTCATTGCAGAAAGGGATAATATCAACACACTCGCTTAATCATATACCTGATGACTACTCATGTAAGAAATAATTATATCATGAATATTAACCCTTTCCCTTGTATAAACGCTTTTTCATGCATTTGCTAACAGAGTAGACCCAGATCAGATGGCTCCTGTAGGAGCCATCTGATCAGGGTCTGCTCTGTTTGCTTATGACATCATATCGATCCGATTCTATAATTTTTGTGCCAGCAAAAATATTCCTTGAAAAGTTTACATTTTAAAAATTCAGCTAATAAATATTCATGACATCATTAGGGTTAAGGGTTAAAAGTATAGTTCCTTATAATGGTCCATGACACATGACCTTTCGGCCATGGCAGAACTATAGGATTAGATATATGCTTTTCTATAAGCAAAGAGCCGACCCTGATCAGATCACTCCTACAGGAGTAGTCTGTATCCATGCTTATAAAACTTTTAGTTGAGTGGGTTCGTTCTCAAGTTTTTGATTGGTCAGATTTGAGCCTTTGGCTCAAATCTGACCAATCAAAAGCTTGAGAACTCAAATCTGACCAATCAAAAACGAACTCAGACTCAACTAAAAAGTTTTATAAGCATGGACCCAGATCTGGGTCAACTATGTCTGGAAATATGTCTCCCATCAGGTAAAGGGTTAAAAACCAATCCATTTGTTACAGGATGTTATTTTTTCATATCTCAATACAAGCCAGCTTGACAAAAAAAACCAATAATATCTCACTAAATATTTCATAAACCTTTCAACAATAAATTTACCTCAAGGATATATAATTACTTACGATATATTCATACTACAAAATGGCCATGTCAACTATATACTGACCGCTAACTGTGTAGATTCAAGCATCCCTTATTCAGAAGACTAAAACAAGTATTACAGTATAGAGTAGAGCTCACCTTACAGTGTAAAGTGAAGTAATTCTTACAGTGTAGCATAAAGTAATCCTTACAGGGTAGAGTAAATGAATCCTTATAGTGTAGAGCCATGTCATCCTTAAAGTGTAGAGTAAAGAAATCCTTACAGTGTAGAGTAAAGTAATCCTAATAGTGTAGAGCACTATGCAGCAGGTCTTACAGTGTAGAGTAAAGCAATCCTTACGGTGTACAGAAATCCTAAGTGTAGAGTAAAGCAAGTCTTACAGTATACAGAACAGCAAGACTTGGTGTAGATTTAAGCCTTAGTGTACAGTAAAGTAAGCCTTAGTGTACAGTGAAACAAGTTTTACAGTAAAGAGTAAGGCAAGTCTTAGAGTAGAGTAAAACAATCCTTAGTGTAGAGTAAAGCACATTTTTCAGTATAGAGTAAGGCAAGTCTTAGAGTAGAGTAAAGTAATCCTTAGTGTAAAGCACATTTTAGAATATAGACTAAGGCAAGTCTTAGTGTAGAATAAAGCAATCCTTAGTGTAGAGTAAGGCATGTTTACAGTGTAGAGTAAAGCAAGTCTTAGTGCAGAGTAAAACAAGCCTTAGTGTAGTGTAAAGAAATATGAACAGTGTAAAGCATGCCTTAAAGTGTAGAGTAAAAGCCAGGCTTAGTGCATAGTAAAGCAAGCCTTAGTGTAAAGTGTAGAGTAAAGTAAGTTTATAGTGTAAAGCAAGTCTTAGTGTAGAGTAAGCAAGACTTAATGTAGAGTAAAATAAGTTTATAGTGTAGAGTAAAGCAAGACATAAAGCAAGCCTTAGTGTAGAGTAAAACAATCTTTAGTGTGGAGTAAACAAAGTTTTACAGTGTGGAGTAAGATGCAAGCCTTAGTGTAGATTAAGACAAGTTTATCAGTGAAGAGTAAAGCAAGCCTTAGTCTAAAGAAAGTTTTACAGTGTAAAGTAAAGAAAGCCTGAAAGTGCAGAGTAAAGCAATCCTTACTGAATAATATAAATCTTCTAAAGTTTCTGCCCTGACAAAACATGTTTAACCCTTTACTCAATAAATAGGCCAATAAGAGTAGACCCAGATATAATATAGATATGGTTCTAGTTTCCGTCATGACGAAAAGTTCCTGTGTCCATGTTATTATAACAAATATTGCAATTAATATTCATGATGTCATTATTTCGTTCATGAATATTCATGGAGTAAAGGGTTTATACACCATCATAAATATTCAGCTAATAAATAGACATGATATCAGTACAGTAAAACATCTCTATAATGGCCACTTAATTGTATTAATTAGTCGGTCTTTTGGGCAGGTGGCTGCTTAAAGCAAGGTGAAAGTAAAACAGAACGCTCCTATAGGAGTGTTCTGTTTTACTTTCACCTTGCTTTAATCAGCCACCTGCCTTTAACACAAAATAAGTGATGTAATTTAGTGGTCGTTATAGAGAGGTTGTACTGTATTTCCTACATTAATATGGCTGACAGCTGAAAGTCAGCACAGTCTACTATAATTTACCACAATACTAGTGCTCAAAGAAAACACTAAAAGACATCTCTCTAGGTGAAATAATATGGCTGTATTCAAGTGATAGTCCCAAATCAAAACGTTTAAAAATACCTATTAACAATTACATAAACTATTTGTATATACGCTACAAAGAATCAAAGTAAAACTTTCATATGCTTGATATCGAAGACCCCCGAGGTTAGTCGAAGATGTATTAATATTTATTCAGGTTGTGTCAAAATTTCATAATTATTTGACATAGTCGGATTATATTTTGTTGTAAAATATATAAATATCAACAAAAATGGTTCATTTTGTATGACAGGGGCATTTTTTTTTTATATACAACTTCAAATTGACAATCTTCATAAAAATAATTGAACATGTTAATCAATACCATGTAGATGATTTTATTGAAAATATGCTTTTATTGCAGGGGCTATCACTTTAAATGTCAGCACCCGACAAACAACATGCTCAGAAAACATCACATATATATTATATAAGGCATACTGATACCAAAGGTCCAGATTAACCCATTACCTCATAGGCTCTTTTTAGCTACAACTTCTTTGAATAAATCTACCGAAAAGGAGCATAAACTACAGAAAAGGAAAATTCTAAAATTTTGTAGTTTGAAACCACTGTGATAAATAGAGCATTTGCTCCTACAGGAGCAAATACTCTATTTATCACAATGGTTTCACAAAGTGACTTTTACAGAAGTGTCAAAAGGCGTCAATATGCGGGAATGGGTTAATAGGTGTATTTATGGAGTAAACGGTTAACCCTTTCCCTGTTTTATATTCATGAAAGAAATGACATCATGGACATTTATATTTCACTGTATTTGTAATGACATATATACACCTGATTTGTTGGTAGAAACCGTAGAATCAGATCTATATTATTTTATAAGCAAACAGAGCAGACCCTGATCAGACGTATCCTGTACGAGCAGTCTGATCTGGATCTACTCTGTTGGCAAGTGTGTGAAAATGTGTTTATATGAAGGAAAGGGTTAAATCTTTTATTGCCAAATTTCTAGTTGTATCGCAAATCCAAGTTTGTTACAAACATTTTGGTAAAATGAAGAATAAATAAATGCAAATTGCAAAGGAATAAATCATAGAATTTAAGTCATTTGTTAAGTCATTTAACCCTTTACCTCATACAAACGTGTTTTCATGCATTTGAAAACAGAGTAGACCCAGATCAGATGGCTCCTAGTGGAGCCGTCTGATCAGGGTCTGCTCTGTTTGCTATTGGAATTTGATAGATCTGTTTCTTAACTTCCTAAAATTGCTACAATATTTCAACTTCCATATTTCATTATAACTATTTTTCCTATGAATATTCAGTAGGTATTGAAATTTGTAATAAACATAGAACAGGGAAAGGGTTAAGTCATTTCTTACATATTCATGAAAAAAAAGGTTAATTAGACTTCCTATCTTGTTATATATAACAGTCCTCTATGAGAAATGTAAAATTTATCCATTTAGCAAAACCCCTCTAAACCATAATTTTTGTCTTCAAGACCGATTATTTATACTAAATTTAACATCTGGTTCAGAGAGGTTTTACTGTACATTTTTTTGTCTTCAGGTAAATCCTAGTTTGCTGGTAATAACTAGACTTGCATCACAGTGGTTCCTCTAATGAAAAGTAGCAGGCTAACTTGCTAAGTTTGGTTGAGAAATACATGTATACATATGGAGTTCTTTATTTCTCCACCAAACACTATGTTGTGACCCTTCTTTAGAATCACCTCTCAACAGTTGAATATTCATGTAAGAAATAATGATATGATTAATATCAATAAGATTATTTTTGATAAAGGCAACTGAACTTAGGGCATTTTGACTTTGACAGGCAGAAACTGTAGACTTCTGTTGACTCAGATCTATGTTATAACCATAAGCAAACAGTGCTGACCCTGATCAGATGGCTCCTATAGGAGCCATCTGATCTGGGTCAACTCTGTTTGAAAAGGCATAAAAAGGCGTTTACATTAAGGACATGGTTAAGTGGTCAAAACATAGGGTTTGGTTGAGAAATTATGATATTCGTACATGTATTTCAAATGTCTATGACAATGATCTCAGAACGGTCATAGTATAGGGTTTGGTTGAGGAATGACGATATTAGTATTTGAAATGTCCGTGTCTACTAGAGACCTTGCTAAAGAATGTTCATAGTATAGGGTTTGGTTGAGAAATGACAATATTAGTCTTTGAAATGTCAGTGTCTACTAGAGGCCTTGCTAAAGAATGGTCATAAAATAGGGTTTGATTGAGAAATGACGATATTAGTATTTGAAATGTCTATGACAACGATCTGAGAGGCCTTGTTAAAGAATGGATATAGCATAGGGTTTGGTAGAGAAATGATGAGTTCAGTATTTGAATTACACCTCTGTACAGAAGTCAAGATAAGATGTGTAAATTAAAACATTTTCAAGAATAACTTCTTTTTTTCTCCACCAAAGCCTATGTTGTGACCACTCTTTAGAATCGTCTCGAAGAGACGATTCTAAAGAGTGGTAACAACATAGGCTTTGGTGGAGAAATGACGATTTTAGTTTTTGAGTATGCGCCATTACCTGTAGCTCTGCTTTTATCTAATATTCTAAATACAAAAAAACACTCCTTTATCTAAAACTCTCAATACAGAAAACATTTACTTTTTTTCCCTTAGTTTGAAACTCTGATTATAACTTATAAACAGTCCATCTAACAGAAATGCCAGAGATACAATGATCATAGCACATGATGTTGACAATTTACATCTGTTCTTGGTGAACACGTAATATTTGTATTTGCACTTGGCCTCCCCTGGGTTGTCTGTGTGGTCTTCTTGTGACCCCTGTAATAAAGAAATCAATATATTTATACTTGATTAATTTTCAAAATGGCATATTAACACATGAATTTTTTGCCAAAGCAGAAACTACAGAATCTCATTAATATTATTCCATAAGCAGACAGAGAAGACCCTGGTCAGACGGCTCCTACAGGAGCTATCTGATCTGGGTCTACTCTGTGTGCAAATGCGTAGAAAGGCATATGGAATAAAGGATTAAAACAGATATAAAGATACGAGTACACGTCATATTTCAAACACTAAAACCGCCATTTCTCCAACAAACCCTTTGTTGTGACCATTCAGTCAAGGGGACAATTCTAAAGAATGGTCTCAACATAAGATCTGGTGGAGATGAAGAGGAAAACTTTTGAAGAAAATGTTTAATTCAAGCATTTACCCAAACTAACCCAAGTACATAGGCAAACAGTATTGACCCAGATCAAACGGGTCCTGAAGGATATGCTTGATCAATTTAAAATTACTCTAATTAACCCTTTCCCTCATATAAACACATTTTTGCACATTTACAAACAAGGTACACCTAGATCAGACAGCTCCTATAGGAGCCATCTGATCAGGATCTGCTCTGTTTGCTTTTCACATAATACAGATCTGATTCTTCAGTTTTTGCCAAAGAAAAAAAATCCCTTGAAAAGTTTACTTGATAAATATTCAGCTAATAAATATTCATAATCTCATTGTTTCTTACATGAATATTCAAACAGGGAAAGGGTTAATACATGTATTTATTACGTAAATGTCATTATTTCTTACATGAATATTCATGAGATAAAGGGTTGAATGAGAGTTACTATATCTAACAATCTGTCTGTTGCACTTACCTTTACGAGAGTTCTCCTATAGGAGCGTTGTCCAGCCACAGGTTGTGCATAAAGGTGTACAGGCCGGCACTCACAGACACCTGAAACAGAGATAATCTGTCTATAAATCATGTGTTTGTTGGAAATAGATCAATACTATTGAAAGAATACTGTTTGGACCATTTAATGAGGATTTCCCTGAACAACTTATAACAAGTGGGTCTACTACTGGTTCTGCAGATGTGTGAAACATGTTTATATGAAGGAAAGGGTTAAACCCTTTACTTAACCCTTCTCTTGCTATTCACGTCAATATACCTACCTGTAAATAGTGAAGACCCAGATGAAACAGCTCCTGCAGGAGCTGTCTCATCAGGGTCTGCACTATTTACAAGTTGATTGTGCAACCAGCGCACTCCACAGCAATGATTGCACAGAGAAATACTTGATGTACACAGTGAAGATATATGTAATTATACAACAGGGCATGGGTAAAGAAGGAGAACTGTATTTTAAAATTCAGCAAGAGAAGGGTTAACGTTTGAAAAATGCAGTAGACCCTCTTTACAGTGACCAATGAAATAAATATTCATGTAATATTCAAATAATGACATTATGACTATTGATAAAATAATTTTTAAAAGTTGCATATGAACAAGTAAGTAATGTTTTTATATTAAAATTAAAATAAAAACGGTAGAATAATTTTTTTATTTTCCGTAAGCAAAAAAACCCCATCTTATCCTGTCTGATCTAGGTCTACTACAATTGTAAAGTTGTAAAAATGTGTATATTTGGAGTAAATGGTAAATGAATAAAAACATGGTGTTTCTTTACAAGCAGATGGATATTTAACCCTTTACCTTTAACATTCATGGAAGAAATAATTGTGTCATGACTATTTATTGGCCGAATGTTTATAATAACATATGTACAAAGGAGTTTTTCAGATCTGTTATAAGTTATAAGCAAACGGAGTAGACCCTGATCAGACAGCTCTTATAGGAGCTGTCTAATCTGGGTCTTCTCTGTTTGCAAATGCATAAAAACATGTTTATCCCTTTCCCTCATATAAATGTGCTTTCACACATTTGCAAACAGAGCACATCCAGATCAGATGGCTCCTAGAGGAGCCGTCTGATCAGGGTCTGCTCTGTTTGCTTATACAAATTGATAGATCTGTTTCTTTGCTTTCTAAAACATCTACAATGTTCCACTTTCCATATTTCTGTATAACTTTTTAGTTGATGAATATTCAGTAGGTATTGAAATTTGGCCTAAATACAGATCAGGGAAAGGGATAAAGGAGGGTAAGTGTTAACCCTTTATCTGTTTAATATTTATGTAAAATATAATCAAACCATTAATATCTATCACATCAACTATTATAATGGCATATATAAACACAGAATAATTTGATAGTGGTAGAAAACGTAGAATCAGATCTATATAACTCCATAGGCAAACAGAGCAGACCTTAATCAGACAGCTCCCGACCAGTGTCTGATTTATTCTCTGACCAATGTCTGCTTTATTCTCTGACCAGTGTCTGCTTTATTCTCTGACCAGTGTCTGCTTTATTCTCTGATCAGTGTCTGCTTTATTCTCTGACCAGTGTCTGCTTTATTCTCTGACCAGTGTCTGCTTTATTCTCTGATCAGTGTCTGCTCTATAGATCTGATTCTACAGCCAAAACCTCAACACATTCATATATCCTTGTAGATAATTTGAAAGTTATTTATGGGGTAAAAGGATTAAACAAAAAACCAAAATTGTCTGTTTTGAAGTTCAAGCAATAAACATAACTAGAACATTGAACAAAAAACTTTGACATTCCAAAATGAAAATAACAGAAAAAGCCGAAAATCTTGATAGCTTGACATTCAAAAGTAAAAGGCATAACCCAGCAAATCAAACTTGCCTTGTTTGAAAACTTGCCTGATTTATCCTTAAAAATGAAAGAGGAATATATAGCCTCCTAGGCCCCTTTAATGCTTTATTTCAAAGTTGAATGTTTCATCACTGTTTAAAGACAGTCCATTCAGTCTTAACCCATTCCCTCATAGGTTACAGAAAACGAAAAATTTAGAATTGTGTACAGTACAAACCTCTCAATAACGGCCACTAAATTGCGTTTATTAGTTTGTATTTAGGGCAGGTCACTGCTAAAAGCAGGGTGAAAGTGAAACAGAACACTCCTATAGGAGCATTCTGTTTTACTTTCACCTTGCTTTAAGCAGTCACCTGCCTTTGGCACAAAATATTTAATGTAATTTAGTGGCCATTATAGAGAGGTTTTACTGTAGTTTGAAACCATTGTTATAAATAGAGCATTTATTACAATGGTTTCAAGAATAGTTTTTTACAGCAGCATTAAAAGGCGTCAACATGAGGGAATGCCAAGTTCAAACAGTGAAGACCTTGATCAGGGACCTCCTCTGATTTGGTCTACACTGTTTGCAAATGTCAGTCTAATTGTTCATTTTCTGAATTCAAAGGGTTGGACATGACAAAAATAAAAGTGTTCACAGGGATATGTCTGTCATCTGTTGAAAGCTGAAAGCATGGTTAACTAAACTTATCACCAAACATGAACACCCCTTCAAACCCTTGTCATTACATGTGATATTTTGAGTAATCAAAGGGCCATATCTTCTTGAAAAAAATTTGTCAGACCTGAATACTGTAATATTAATGAAGCTTCTGATGAAGTTTTATTGATGTCCTGTATTAACCCTTTATCTCAAGAATATTTATGCAAAATTCTTGACTTCATGATTATTTAATATCTGATATTTTCATAAATATAGACTGATATGGGTCTACTCTGTTTTGCAAAGACGTTAAAAAACGTATCTGTGGAGTAAAAGGTTAAGTTGCCAATTGTCTACAGACCTACAATTTAACCCGTTCCCTCATATTGATGAACTTTGACGACTCTGTAAAAGTAACTTTGTGAAACCATTGAGATAAATACAGCATTTGCTCCTTTAGGAGCAAATGCTCTATTTATCACGATGGTTTCAAACTACAAAATTCTAAAAGTTTCCGTCTCTCTAGTTAATGCTCCTTTTCGGTAGATTTATTCAAATAGGTTGTATCTAAAAATAGCCTATGCTTATAAGGTAATGGGTTAACCCTTTCCTTCATATAAATGTCTTTATAATGAAAATGCAAGAGGTAATGGGTTAATTTTCAGTAAGCAATATGTTACTGGACTGGTATTCTGGTGGGGTTACCTTGAATGGTGTGGGGTTGAGGGCTCGCTTGTGATCCTGTCTGATGGATTTCATGGACTTGATGGCCTTAGTCCTCAGTTCTGTCAATGTGGGCATTGGCTCCTGTAGCTGAAAGCATGTCAATAGAAGTCCAGATAATATGCGTAAAGTAAAACATTTTCAAGAATAGTTCCTTTATTTCTCCACCAGACCCTATACTGTGACCACTCTTTAGAATCCTCTCGAAGAGACGATTCTAAAGAGTGGTCACAGTATAGGGTTTGGTGTAGAAATGACGATTTCAATTTTTGGGTACACACCTTTATCTGTAACCCTGAAGAAAAGTCTCAATGAAGAAACAACTAACTAAGAAAGTCATAATGATCCTATAACGCTTGTCTGTGAAACAACTGTGAACTCTTAAGAGCAAATATTTGATGATTTCTGCCAAATTCACTCCTCACCTCATAGAAACACTTTTTCACAGCTTGCCAAACTGAGTAGACCAGATCAGAATACTCCTTTAGGATCCGTCTGATCAAGTATCTCTGTTTGCTTAACCCTTTCCCTGATGTAAAACGAGTTTTCATGCATCTGCAAACAGAGTAGACCCAGATCAGACGGCTCCTGTAGGATCCGTCTGATCAGGGTCTGCTCTGTTTGCTAATGGAATTTGATAGATCTGTTTCTATACTTTCTAAAATGGCTTTATACAATGTTCCACCTTCCATAATTCATTATAAGTATTTGTTCATGAATATTCAGTAGGTATCAAAATTTGTCATAAACATAGAACAAGGAAAGGGTAAAGAAATGAAATAAGATCTGATTCTACAGTTTCTGCATTTATCAAAAATTCCCTGGTTTATGTTGCATTATAAAAACTCAGCTAATTAATATTCATGATGTCATTTTTTGTTACATGAATATTCATGAGGGAAAGGGTTAATTCAAAATCTATTCAGACAAAAATGACTACCTCAATACACCAGCGTGTAGCAGTCATGTTTTTTTTTATTTTTTACAATTATATTGTCTTAATTCTTTCCCTCATATATACTTTTTCATGCTTTTGCAAACAGAGTAGACCCAGATCAGGCGGCTCCTACAGAGCCGTCTGATCAGGGTCTGCTCTATTCGCATAGGGAACTATACAAATCTGATCCTGCATTTTTTGTTACAGCAAAAAAAGTCCGTTGAATTTTTTACACTATACAAAAATAAGTTAATGAATATTCATGAAATGACTATGCATAAATGATCATTAAGGAAAGGATTAAATGTTCCAGAAGTGAGTTACCTAACCAATATTTACAAATACTCACATCTGGAGGGTTGTTCATAAAGCCATAATAAAACTTAAATTAAATGACACTCAGACATGAATATTCATTCGTTTACAAAGACATTAAAATGTGTATACAGTATATATAGAGTAAAGGGTTCAAACCTTTACTCATTCTCTCCTACTGATACCTTATTGCCCCTATGTAAACTTTATTTTGTGAAACCATTGTGATAAATAGAGAAAACTACACAATTCTAAAATTTTCCATAAATACTTGAACTGCTCTGATCTAATATTTCGACCACTAAGGGCCTTTGTCAAAGATTATCATGTCAAAATACACGTCACATTTTTGTTACATGCATTCAGCCATAAAATCAAAGAGAATAATGTTGATCCAGCGTCATGGTGATATTGGGTTGTTATTTAAAATGTCATGATGTCATCAAATAATTTTATAATATTCAAATACCGTATAACGGGTAATTTTTACCTGCTGCTAATTTTTACTTATTTTTACGACTAAAGTCATTTTCGTAAAAATATTCCTCATATATTTTCGCCGCGTAAACTCCGGTAAAAAGACCTAGTATTTGAATTTAACAGTAAGCAGGGTAATCTTATCAAAGTCACCCTAATATTCCGATACACTAGAGCGACATGCTATTGTTAAAAGCTATGCATGTTGTGTACTGGTGTTTCAGTGCATTGTGTAATAGGCTATCAGCATCAACACAAAATATGAAGAAACAACACATTATCTGACAAACATTTCTATTGGCCGAAATCAAAACATACGAGAGGAAATGGAGACAATAATCCAATCAGATGCATGGTTACTAACTGATTACGATACTGTAGCTGGTTTCAGTCACTTACTGAATTTGTCATATGAAGCGGGGAACCATTCCTGCATCTGTTTCGTCCCTATTACGTTTGGACAAATCCGACATTTTTCATGGCACTCATAACGTATATTTTATTTACCAACTTCATTTCTGCGGCAGTGGTCGTCGTTTGCAGAACACTGGACCATAACAAACGGTGGGATAAATTTGTACTTGTAGTACAACGTGGTCAATTACGTTAATTATGTTGTTGATGCCCAGGGCGATAACCGGTGTATGTGTTTGATGCACGGTTACCGTGGTAGGTGTTAAACTGCGACATACAGTTGACTTTGTATTAACCAAACTATTTATTGTGAATTTTTAATGATGTAAACTTTTGATGAGCTAATTTTTTACGTGTCTTTATGGATTCGTAAAAATAAAAGTCATATAAAATCAAATCACGTGTTTTTACCCTAAATCCGTAAACTTTTACAGCAGTAAAAATTACCCGTTATACGGTAATAATCAAATAAGTGTCATTTTCCTTTTCTATAGTTAATGCTCCTTTTCGGTAGATTTACTCAAAGAGGTTGGGTCTAAAAATAGTCTAGGGGAGAATGAGTTAATTGCATTTTTATAGAGTAATTGAACATACAGAAGAACCTGCCGTAAGCGACTTTACATTGATAGGACACATGAATCTTAAAAAGCAGGTAGGTGATTAATACAGGGCAAAAGTAATGCAGAAAGGGAGCTTTCTGCATTACTTTTGCCCTGCATTAAGCTACCACCTGCCTTACAGACACATAATTAGACCTATGTTAAATGGTCACTTAAGGCAGGTTCTACTGTATCATGTATTCTGAAAAGTTTATACCCTTAAAATGGCTACATTATTTAAAAGTAGAACAGACCATTTAACAGTAACAAACCTTCCCATTTGTCCAGAAAACTTTGTGCAAGCACTCCACCTTTGCAGGAATCACATAGGCTCTCTTCGACTCCTGTAAAAAAAGATGAGATGAGAAAGGAGGATGATAAAACAAACCTGTAGTAGATGAGTACATTGTACTTGATGATTAACTCATTAGATGATACAGACCCCTTTTGATGCATTGCAACCTAAGTAGACCCAGATCAGACAGTTCCTGTAGAAGCTGTCTGATCAGGGTCTGCTTTGTTTGCTAAATCTTTAACACTAAACCCTATGTTATGACTACTCTTTAGAATTGTCTCTGTGAGAGAACCTTTGGGAAACTTGGTCACATGAACGGGGGTGTAAGAATCTATTTATAAGATCAGTCTTGTTTTTTTTTGTGTTACACCTGTAATATTGAATCATTCACTCATGAGTTATGGACCTTTGAATGAAGAAGATTCCCTACATGTTTGTTATCCTGTCAACAACTGTCCAGTCAGTAACATGAGCCCTTTTATTAACCATTATGAAAGTTTGACAGTAGTTGAACAGGCACTTTATCCAGGCCAGGTAATGGACTGGAATGTGATATATCTGTTTCTATACTTTCTAAAATGGCTATCATGTTCCACCTTCCATATTTCACTATAACCAATTTGTTAATGACTATTCAGTAGGTATTGAATTTTGGCCTCCATACAGAACAGGGAAAGTTTGGCTCACCTGGAATGGGTGTCTGCATAGTACTCTGGATCCCGGCTGTGGTGGCGTCTCATTTGGCTGCATCATCAGGTCAACCAATGCGTTACCTAAATGTATACCAGTTATGATTAATCCTTTACTCCATATGTTAGAAAAACTGACACCATGATTATTAATTACAGTAAACCCTCTCTATAACTACCACTAAATTGTGTTAAAAATTGTGATAAAAATAGAGCATTTATCCTATAGGAGCAAATGCTCTATTTATCACAACGGTTTCAAACTACAAAATTCTAAAATTTTCATTTTCTCTTCTTAATGCTCCTTTTTCGGTAGATTTATTTAAAGAGGTTGTATCTAAAAATAACCTATGAGGTAATGGGTTAAGCTTTGTATCTCGTACCATCATGCCCATACAGCCTGTAAGCTGTCTTTTTGCCAGGAATGGTCACCTTCTCCACATCTTCACTCAGCTTAATTCTAGCCTTGTTGTTGATCTCCACCAACTGAAGAAAAAGAGAAATGTGAGATTCTGTCATTATATATAGAGAATAATAGGTTAGTGCCGTAGATGGGATGCTTTATCCGACGAGGGGAGAAAACGTTGAGGCGAGGCTTGCCGAGCCTCAACTGTTTTCTCTCCGAGTCGGATAAAGGCGTCCCATCTACGGCACTAACCTATTATTCGATTTATCCAGTCAATATAGTTAAATGTCTTTTTTATAGACTCGTAACACTCTTGAAATAACTTACATTGAAAATGCAGTTTTTCGATCAACGGATCCCTCCCTTTTCACTTCCATTTAGACGTAAATAGATCTAATGAGCTACCGCAGAGGAATATAGTTTCGATATTTGTATTACTAGAAGGGAAACGTGGTTGAATTTGAAAAATAAGATGATTTGAATCGAGGGTCGATAAGTTATTTCAAACAGACATGATCTATATTCTTTGGTCAAATTCAAGTTACGTAGTCTCGGTTTCTATTTTTAGATTCTACCTAACGTCACTCAGAAATCGATGGAACTGAACAGGCTAAATTTAGGTTTATGACTATCACCGCCCCTGTAAGAGTTTATTAATCAAATAATCATGAGAGTGAAAAGAAAACATTTACTATTTATCTGTCAATCTTTGCCTCCAGGTTTGATTTTATCAAAAACGGGTTTTGTCAGCGGTGGATTAAATTAATAAAAGTGATAAATCAACGTCATTTTGTATGTGGCCTCAGTGGCGTAATCGGTAAGGGCGACGTCTCTAGAGAGATTAGAATTAGTTTTTGTAGGATCAGGCGCGGGTTCGAATCCAGCTGTAGCCAATTATTTTTATTTTTTCTCATTTGAATAATTCTTCTGGTGACCAAATAGATCTGTTAGATCTATTCCATCAACATGTTTATGAATATTTACAGAAAACTAAAATAGTTCCATGGTTATAGAATCATTACGCCTATCTACTAACCTAATAAACCTTCCACTACCGGAAGTAACCAAATAAACCTAAGTTTATTTGCACCCCCTTTATTATGTCACTAGAGAAGCCTGGTGACTGGATAAAAAACCGTAAGTCCAGATAAGATGTGTAAATTATAACATTTCAAGAATAACCTCTTTTTCTCCACCAAATCCTAAACTGTGACGATTCTACTAAACCCTTAGCTGTGACCATTCTTTAGAATTGTCTCTTTGAGACGATTCTAAAGAGTGGTCCCAACAAAGGTTTTGGTTAGAAAAAGACGATTTTAGTATTTGAGTACTGTATATCATGAACAAAGGAATTTTCAACAATGGTCAAAGTTGTATAATCAAATCTATATTATTTCATATTAAGCAAACAGAGAAGGTTCTGATCAGACAGCTGAACCCTTTCCCTCATATAAACGCGTTTTCACGTATTTGCACACAGAGTAGACCCAGATCAGACGGCTCCTATAGGAGCCGTCTGATCAGGATCTGCTCTGTTTGCTAATGGAATTTGAAAGATCTATTCCTTTACTTTCTAAAATGGCTACAATGTTCCACCTTCATTAGTTCATTATAAATATTTGCCGATGAATATTCAGTAGGTATTGAAATTTGTAATAAACACAGAAAAGGGAAAGCGTTAACAAAAGCTTTATGCACAACAGAACTAATACAGGAAGTGTATGATTGTTGTCCATAAGCCTACCACTTGACTTAACCCTTTATTCCATACATACGCCTTTTCACACCTTTTCGAGCAGATAAAGGTGCCTATTCAAATACTAAAATCGCAATTTCTCCACCAAAACCTATGGTGTGACCAGTCTTAAGACTCGTCTCGAAGAGACAAATCTAAGGAGTTATCACATCATAGATTTTGGTGTAGAAATAACGGAGTTACTCTTGAAAATGTTTTAATTTATGCATCTTATCTGGACCTCTGCAAACAGAATGGATCCAGATCATATGGCTCCTGTAGGAGCTGTCTGATCAGGGTCTGCTTGTTTTGCTTCAATAGAATTATATAGATCTGATTCTACAGTTTCTGCCATGGCCAAAACATCGTGTATTCATACACCATTATTAAAATTCAGCTGATAAATAAAAATATTCATGCTGTCATTATTTCTTACATAAATATTCATGAGGAATCATTAATGCAGGATATGATGTAAGGCATGATGGGAAATGGATGGTCCTCCACTCCTCCCTGTTCCCCTCATACCTATGAAAGGGAGAATAAACGAGCACTCTGCAGGGTGTCTCAAAAAAGAAAGATATTCATGAGGAAAAGGCTAATTATTTCCTCCATAAATACGTCTTTCTACGCCTCTGTAATAACCACTTCTTGAAACCATTGTGATAAATAGAGCATTTGCTCCTATAGGAGCAAATGCTCTATTTATCACAATGGTTTCAAACTACAAAATTCTAAAATTTTACTTTTCTCTAGTAAATGCTTCTTTTGGGTAGATTCATTCAAAGAGGTGGAGACGGATCTCAAAATAGCCTATGGAGGAAAAGGTTAAAACAGACTTTGAATGGTTCTTGTAGAGAAGTTTCATTGTAGTCTTGCATCGCTCACCTTATAAACACATCCCAGTGCTGGTTGTTTCTGGCAGGTGACAAGGTGTGTCCCAATCCCAAAACTGTTGATCTCATGGCCCTGAAATAAACAAAAACATTGCTATCAGTGGTCTTTTTGCAGTGTTGTTAGAAACAAAAAACATTTGGACAGTTAATCCTTTACTCCATAAATACGCTTTTCTACACCTTTGCAAACAGAGCAGACCCAGATCAGACAGCTCATAAGAGCCGTCTGATCAAGGTCTGCTCTGTTTGCTTATGACATAACACAGATCTAATTCTACACTTTCTGAAAGTCTTGGTTAATTATTTGTGTTTGTGTATTATTTTAAAAATGCAACTAATTAATATGCATGATATCATTAATTCTTACATGACTATTCATGGAGTAAAGGGCGAAACAGAATAAAAGATGGACAGATAATATCCAACTGTTAGTAAAGTTGATAAAGTCTTAGTACATCAGGCTCGAAGGGAGTATTTCTAATTGCATTTTAACCCTTTACTCCGTGAATATATAGGCAAGAAATAATGACATCATGAATATTAATTCACTGAAATTTTATATTAGCACTATGATTCTTTTTATCATGGCAGAAACTGTAGAATCTGATGCATATTATATTGAAAGCAAATAGAGCTGTCTGATCTGGATCTACTTTGTTTATAATAGCGTATTCGTGGAGTTAAGGGTTAATCAAGGAAGGCGTTCAGAACACAAATGCTTCTATACAGTGGATAATTCAAGTGTGATGGGTAGGTTAAGTTATATTAATTTACAAGGCTGACTTTATCAAATAGATTCTAAAAGAGACTGAGTAAAGAACATGCAAAATATATTGAGATATAAACAGTCCCCCAGACAAAGGATTACAAACAGAAGCCTTTACTCTTTTCTATTAAACTATGAAACTAGTTGATTACAAAAAAACCAAAAACCTGAATATTTATTTGCTGAGTTTTCATAATAGTATATTAACCTATTACCTCATAGGCTATTTTTAGATCCAACCACTTTGAATAAATCTACCGAAAAGGAGCATTAACTAGAGAAGAGGAAAATTTTAGAATTTTGTAGTTTCAAACCATTGTGATAAATAGAGCATTTGCTCCTATAGAAGCAAACACTCTATTTATCACAATGGTTTCAACAGGTGATTTTTACAGAGGCGTAAAAAGGCGTATTTTTGGAGGAAAGGGTTAATGTATGATTTTTTGGCTATGTTCATCTAAATTAATTTATAAGCAAACCAAGCAGGCTCTGATCAGGTGGCTCCTAATCTGCTTGCAAAAATTGTCAATATATAAGGGTTAACCCACTACCTCATGGGCTATTTTAAGATCCAAGTTTTTTAAATAAATCTACCAAAAAGGAGCATTTATTAAACAAAAGGATAGAATCGTGTAGTTCTGAAACCATTGTGATAAATAGAGCATTTGCTCCTATAGAGCAAATGCTCTATTTATCACAGTGGTTTCAAAAACTGACTTTTACAGAGGCATCAGAAGGCGTCTATATGAGGGAATGGATTAACTGTCAGGGGCAAATAAAGAAATAGGATTCATTCAATGAAAAGTGGGTTGCCACCAACATTTTATCAATTCGATCAAACACAAACTGGATGGTCATGCACTCTGTTGAAAATTATTTCAAAAGGATCATACTGCGTCAGAATAATTGTTAGTGGTGATATGTGTGAAATAGGACAACATAAAAATTGTTCATCCCTTTACCTGTTCAATATTCATGTAAGAAATAATGACATTGTGAATTTTTATAATGTAAATTCTTCAAGGAAAATTTCTGCTTTGAGAAAAACTGTAGAATGAGATCTATATCATGTCAAAAGCAAACTGAAACAGAGCAGACCCTGATCAGATGGCTCCTGTAGGAGCCATCTGATCTGGGTCTACTCTGTTTTCAAATGTGTGAAAATATGTTTATAAGAAGGAAAGGGTTAAGCCATCACCTCATCCACATATGACCTGTTACGCCTTTGCAAACAGAGAAGACCCATATAAGATGACCCCTGTAGGAGCCATCTGATCAGGGTCTGCTCTATTTGCTTTTGAAATAATATACAGTAAAACCTCTTTACAACGGCCACTAAATTACACCAAGTATTTTGTGTTAAAGGCAGGTGGCTGCTTAAAGCAAGGTGAAAGTAAAACAGAATGTTCCTATAGGAGCGTTCTGTTTTACTTTCACCCTGCTTTAAGCAACCACCTGCCCTGAATACAAACTAATTAACACAATTTAGTGGCCGTTATAGATAGTGGTGTAACAATACATCAAACTATCGAACTATCGTGATAGTTCTCTATCCCAATTACACTATCGATAGTTATTTCCAATTGACTATAGACTATTGCGATAGTTGCTCTGACTATCGATAGTTTCGATATTTCTTTCATATAATTGGCATTGTGTTTTCAAGATGGCGTCGACCATCGGCGAGATCAAGTTTGTTAAAAACAAAAGCGGTAAAACACAAGTGGCAAAGCCCAATTCATTTTAAATCATTTCCACAAACATTTTTTAGTAAATATTTACAGCAAAGTTATCTTACACTGTGCAAATTTGCATTTACAAGTTTTCAAATCTTGGCAATAACTATTGCAATAGTTTCCAGCAATTGCAATAGTATCACAATAGTACTTTCAGCAATAGCAATAGTATTGCAATAGTCAAATATGGCCCCAATAGTCAGCCCTAGTTATAGAGAGGTTTACTGTAAATACGATTTTACAAATTCTGCTACACTGAAATATTCTCTTGCTCAAGATGCTGTTATTAAAATTTAGCTAATGAATATTCATAAGATCAATTTTTCTTACTAAATATTCATGAGGTTAAGAGTTGTGAGAGTACAGAAAATTTTCCTCAGGAGTAACAAGCAAAACAGAAAGCCAAGTGTATATATGTTAAGTAACTCTTTGCACGCTAGCGGCGAAACTGTGATTACCTATGCAAACAGATTGGATCCAGATGAGACGCCGCATAATGCGGCGTCTCATCAGGATCCAAACTGTTTGTCATCTTGACCATATTTTTGCCAAAAAATGAGAGAAAGTTTATTTAAAGAATTGAAGCAGATGACAATTGTTGCAGACAAAAAATTACGTAGCGTGCAAAGAGTTGACCTCTAGCCTGCTGAGCAAATTATTTTTGCAGATTTTTTCACCTACTACATTTTCGAAATTCAACCTATAATCAATTTATCTACCATAATGCAATCAGGATGTCAAACAGTTTGGATCCAGATGAGACGCCGAGTTACTCGGCGTCTCACATCTGGATCCAAACTGTTTGCAAAGGTATTCACCTATTAACCTATAGCAGGCTAAAGGTTAACCCTTTCCCTGTTTAATATTCATGTAAGGAACAATGACATCATGAATATTTATTAGCTGAATTTTTATGATGGCATATGGCAGAATTGTTTGTACACAGAATGTGTAACTCAGACAGACATTGTATAATCATATCTATGGTATACCACAAGTAAACAGAGTAGACCCTGATCAGACAGCTCCTACAGAAGCTGTCTGATCTGGGTCTACTCTGTTTGTAAATGTATGAAAAGGTGTTTCATGAAGAAAAGAGTTGAACAAAAATACTTAAACCCTTTATCTGATGAATATTCATGTACAAAATATTTTCTGCCTTTGGCAAATATGGTAGAATCAGATTTATATTATTTCATAAGCAACTAGAAATGTGTCCATAGGCCACTGATGTCCCCACTTCAGAATTTTTGTCACAGAAAGTAAGGGCCATAATCATGTATGCATGAAGCGATTTATGCCATTTTTGCAAATAAAGGGCTACTTCTCCTAAACGACTGAAGCGATTTACAAGGCTATCAAACCTGACCAAGATATAATGGCCACAAACATGCGTGTAAAGTTTGGTGTGGATTGGACAAATACTTTTCAGATTTTTTATATAATGGCCACAAACGGATGGACGGACATACGTGCGGATAGGAGCAACCCTATATGCCACCACTTTGTGGGGGGCATAAAAAGAGCAGAATTTAGCGATCTAATCTGGTTCTACTCTATTTGCATAAGGCTTCAAAAGACACCTTTATCAGGTATAGGGTTGAACCTTTCCCTATTCTATGTTTATTCAAAATTTCAATACCTACTGAATATTCATGGACAAAACAGTTGTAAAGAAATGTGGAAGGTGGAATATTATAGCTATTTTAGAAAGTAAAGAAACAGATCTTTCAAATGCCACTAGCAAACAGAGCAGACCCTGACAGATGGCTCCTATAGGAGCAGTCTGATCTGGGTTTACTCTGTTTGCAAATGCCGGAAAAGGCCTTTGTACGAAGGAAACAGTAAATATGCATTTAACTCTTTCCCTGTTCTATGTTTATTCAAAATTTCAATACCTACTGAATATTCATGTACAAAATAGTTATAATGAAATATCAAAGGTGGAACATTGTAGCCATTTTAGAAACCAAAGAAACAGATCTATCAAATTCTATAAGCAAACGGAGCAGACCCTGATCAGACGGCTCCTCTAGGAGCCGTCTGATCTGGGTCTACTCTGTTTGCAAATGCATGAAAACATGTTTATATCAGGGAAAGGGTTAAATGCCTTTACAGGGCAGACACAGATCAGAAGGCTCCTATAGGAGCTGTCTGACCAGGGTTTGCTCTATTTGCGTACGGAATCAAATACCCGGTAGATCTGATTCTAGTTTTTCATGGGCACAAAAGCCAGAGTTCATAAAAAATGACAAAACTTCAGCTAAAGCTAGTAATTATAATTAAAAAATGTTATTATTTCTGAAACAAATATTCATGGATTAAAGAGTTATAAATCCTGATAGATGCACATACATGCAATATTCAATTTATATTGTCAGAGCAATGTGCAATATTAACTCTTTCCCTCATATAAACGTGTTTTCACTCATTTGCAAACAGAGTAGACCCAGATCAGACGGCTCCTAGAGGAGTCGTCTGATCAGGGTCTACTCTGTTTGCTTATATAATTTGATAGATCTGTTTCTTTGCTTTCTAAAATGTCTACAATGTAGTACCTTCCATATTTCTTAATAACTATGTTTTGAATGAATATTCAGTAGGTATTGAAATTTGGAATAAACATAGAACAGGGAAAGGGTTAACATGCTGTAATACTCATTTCTCCACCAAACCCTATGTTATGACCACTCTTTAGAATCCTCTCGAAGTAACAATTCAAAAGAGTGGTCAAAAGGAAAGAGTTTGGTGGATAGTTAACCCTTTCCTCCATAAATACGCCTTTTCTACCCCCTTGTAATAGTCACTTCTTGAAACCATTGTGATAAATACAGCATTTGCTCCAGAGGAGCAATAAAAGCTCCTCTGGAGCAAATGCTCTATTTATCACAATGGTTTCAATACTACACTATTCTAAAATAGTTCTTTTCTCTAGTAAATGCTCCTTTTTGGTCGATTTACTCAAAGAGGTAGGATCTGAAAATAGCCTATGAGGGAATGGGTTAACCCTTTCCCTGTTCTATGTTTATTACAAATTTTATTACCTACTGAATATTCATGGGCAAAATAGTTATAATGAAATATAGAAGGTGATACATTGAAGCCATTTTAGAAATTAAAGAAACAGATTCCATTAGCAAACAGAGCAGACCCAGATCAGATGGCTCCTCTAGGAGCCGTCTGATCTGGGTCTACTCTGTTTGCAAATGCGTGAAAACACGTTTGTATGAGGGAAAGGGTTAAAGAAGCTATTCATGAAAACGTTTGAATCTCATAACACATCTTATATGGGTATACCTGTTGGTTGAGGGAATGGATAGTGTCCTCATTAATGTCATTACTGGCTACAATTGTGAGGTGCTCAAACCAAGGTAGATCAAAACTGAAAATAAAATGGTGGTTTAGGCATTACATCCCTTTACCTGATGAATATTCATGCAGGAAATAATGACATCATGGATATTTATTGGCTGAATGTTCGTAATTGTATATGAACACATGACATTTTAACCCATTACCTCATAGGCTATTTTTAGATACAACCTCTTTGAATTATTCTACCGAAAAGAGCATTAATTAGAGAAAAGGAAAATTTTAGAATTTGTAGTTTGAAACCATTGTGATAAATAGAGCATTTGCTCCTATAGGAGTAAATGCTCTATTTATCACAATGGTTTCACAAAGTGACTTTTACAGAGTCGCCAAATGTTGTCAATATAAGGGAATGGGTTAACCTATGTAAAGACTATAGAATCTTTATAATCCGTAAGCAGAGCAGACTCTGATCAGATGGCTCCCACAGGAGCCCTCTGATATGGGTCTAGTCTGTTTGCAAAGGAGTATCAGGTTAAGGGGTATAAAGTGACATGGTGAAATATGATGTACAGTAATACCAATTGTGGCCCTTATTCTATCTTAACCGTTTCCCTGTTCTATGTTTATTGCAAATTTCAATACCTACTGAATATTCATGGACAAAATAGTTAAAATGAAATATGTAAAGTGGAAGGTTGTAGCCATTTTAGAAAGTAAAGAAACACATCTTTCAAATTTCATTAGCAAACAGAGCAGACCCTGATCAGACAGCTCCTATAGGAGCCGTCTGATCTGGGTCTACTCTGATGGTGGATGTGTCAAAACACGTTTATATATTAGGGAAATGGTTAAACATGTCTTATGTCTGAAAGTTTGACTTGGAATAATTTTCACTTATTTTCGTTAAGCTATTGAGATAGTACTGACCAAGTGTAACACAACTCGGGATCAGGATGAGATGCCAATCTACAGTGTCCCATCTGTCTGCAAATGACAGGCTTCAAGTGGCAGGATATGCTTAACCCTTTCCTCCATAGGCTATTTTTAGACCCAACCTCTTTGAATGAATCTACCCAAAAGGAGCATTAACTAGAGAAAAGGAAAACTTTATAATTTTGTAGTTTGAAACCATTGTGATAAATAGAGCATTTGCTCCTATAGGAGCAAATGCTCTATTTATCACAATGGTTTCAAGAATTGGTTATTACAGAGGCGTAGAAAGGCGTATTTATGGAGGAAAGGGTTAACGCATTCCCCCATATTAACACCTCTTGATCCTTCTGTAAATGCCACTTTCTGAAACCATTGTGATAAATAGAGCTTTTGCTCCACAGGAACAAATGCTCTTCTTATCATAATGGTTTCAAAACTACATAATTCTAAAATTGTCCTTTTCTCTAGTAAATGCTCCTTTTCAGTAGATTTATTCAAAGAGGTTGGGTCTAAAAATAGTCTATGAGGTAACGAGTCTAAAAATAGTCTATGAGGTAATGGGTCCAAAAATCCATTACCTCATAGAGATACTGTATAACGCCTTTGCATAAACAGAGCAGACGTAGATCAAATGGCTCCAAAGGAGCTGTCTGATAAGGGTCTCTTCAGTTTATTTTATGAAATATTATAGATCTGATTTTATGGATTTTGCCATGGCAAAACCATTTAACACTTTCCTCCATAAATACGCATTTCTACACCTTTGTAAAAATCACCTGTTGAAACCATTGTGATAAATAGAGCATTTGCTCCTATAGAAGCAAATGCTCTATTTATCACAATGGTTTCAAACTACAAAATTCTACAATTTTCCCTTTCTCTAGTTAATGCTCATTTTTGGTAGATTTATTCAAAGAGGTTGGATCTAAAAATAGCCTATGAGGGAATGGGTTAAGTGTTCATATGCCGTTTATAAAATTCATTTAAGGAATATTCATAAAATCATTATTTCTTACATGAATATTCATTAGGGAAAAGACAATTAACATGTGAGTCTCCTTTACTCCATGAATATTCATGTAAGATAAACTGACAGCATGAGTACTAATACGATGATTTTTTTTAATTACTGTACATGATCACAGGAAATAGCAATCATGGTGGAAACTATAGAATCTGATCTAGATTATATTTTGAGCAAATAGAATAGACACTGATCAGACGGCTCTTACCCCTTTCCTCCATAAATACGCCTTTCTACGCCTCTGTAATAGTCATTCCTTGAAACCATTGTGATAAATAGAGCATTTGCTCCTATAGGAGCAAATGCTCTATTTATCACAATGGTTTCAAACTACAAAATTCTAAAAATTTCCTTTTCTCTAGTTAATGCTCATTTTCAGTAGATTTATTCAAAGTGGTTGGATCTAAAAAATAGTCTATGAGGGAATGGGTTACAGGAGTCATCTGATCTGCGTCTACTCTGTTTGTAAAGGCGTAGAAAGACATATTTATGGAGTAAAAGGTTAAAAATTCATTTTCCACATTACTTTTGTTCTGCACTAACCCTTTACCTGACAAATCCTCATGAAAAAAAAAAGAAGATGTCATGAATATCTATTAGCTGAAATTTCATAATGGTATCTGAACAAAAGAATTTTTCCACAAGCCTGATCTGGGTCTACTGTTTGCAAAGGCGTTGAAAATCACATATCTATGAAGTATAAGCAACCACCATGTCTAAAAGACTTAAAAGTTAGAAATTTGTGAGTGTTTATGAGTCTTTACTGTACATCTGTCATGCTCCATGCTATAAATATGATAGATCATTATGATATAACGGGGTGTAATAAATCATTATAATAAATAGTTATAATAGCAAATGAGCTTTGTTATTCAAGACATAACTCCCATCTCCTGAAACTAAAATGGGTTATAAAATAATTGGTTCACATGCAAAAAATACAAGCCTTGGGTCTTAACCTTTGTAGGAGAAATGCTTTAGAGTTGTGCATGACACAAAAAAATTTGGGATGGAATTACGTATTGATTTACATATGTATGTAACAGACATACAGACGGATGGACAAATGCAAATCTATATATAGTTCTGCCTGCTTATATCTATGTTAACCCTTTCCTCCATAAATACGCCTTTCTACGCCTCTGTAAAAGTCACTTTTTGAAACCATTGTGATAAATAGAGCATTTGCTCCTTAGGAGCAAATGCTTTATTTACCACAATGGTTTAAAAACTATGAAATTCTAAAACTTTCCTTTTCTCTAGTTAATGTTCCTTTTTGGTAAATTTATTCAAAGAGGTTGGGTCTAAAAATAGGCTATGGAGGAAAGGGTTAATAAAAGGTGCAGGCATAAGAACAGTGCTTGCGTATCAAACAGTTTGGATCCTGATGAGACACCAAGTTTCTCTGTGTCTCATCTGGACCTAAAGCGTTTGCCAAGGTTATCATAAACTGGTCCTTAATCCTTTCTTCCATAAATATGTTTTTCTTTACCTTTGCAAAGAAAGTAGACCCATATCAGATAGTTCTATAGAAACTGTCTGATCAGGGTGTGCATAGATTGCTTGTGCAATAATAAAGATATGACTCCATCGTTTCTACCACGGCCAAACTTTCCTGTGTCAATAGGCCATTATAGAAACTAATCTAATATATTCATGACATCATTATTTCTTACACAAATATTCATGGAGTAAAGGGTTAATCCTGAAATAAATTTATATAGAATCTATAGTACTGAGTTTTTTAGAATATCAGGTTCACTACAAAAAAGTGTTTTTCAAACTTACGATTTAGAAACCCTACGGAATGTGTCTCGGACTATTTGTGAGAGGTAGGACAAGTCTCCGCTGTCCAGCCGTATTCCTATGGCACGATAACCAAGTTCTGACAAAGCTGCCGCTACTGTACAGAAATTGGCCAACCCACTCCTGAAAAGGTAAATACAAGTAGCAAAGTTTATTCATGTAAAATTAATGACATCATGAATAATAAATCGATTAATTTTTATAATGAACACGGGACATTTTGGCTTAGGCAGAAACTGTAGAATCACACCTATATTATATCATAAACAAACAGAGCAGACCCTGATCAGACGGCTTCTACAAAAGCTGTCTGATCCGGGTCTACCATTTTGAAAGGCATGGGTATTCGTTTATATGAAGGAAAGAGTTCAAAATACAGTCTACAGTCTGAGTATCTAAGAGTTTGGATACTGATGAGAAGTCAAGCTACAGCAGAACTTGTCTTAACTCATTCTCTCCTAGGCTATTTTTAGATCCAACCTGTTTTAATTATCTACCAAAAAGGAGCATTAACTAGAGAAAAGGATTTTTTTTAGAATTTTGTAGTTTGAAACTATTGTGATAAATATAGTATTTGCTCCTATAGGAGCAAATGCTCTATTTATCACAGTGGTTTCACAATGTGAATTTTATAGAGGCGCAAAAATGCTTCACTAGGGGATAATGTGTTAAGCGGCCATCAAAAAGAAGTCTAATTATGGGTCTGTAAGGCAGGTGGTAGCTTAATGCAGGTCAAAAGCATTCTTTTGCACTGCATTAAGCAACCACCTGCTTTTTAAGATTTCTGTGCTCAATCAATTCAAAGTCGCTTACTGTGCTTGTATGTCTGATCTGAGATCTGAGATCCAGACTCTTTACACAGGTAATCCCAATTTGTGTGCAAATTAGAAATGCCCTTTCATGCCTTTGCAAGGAAAGACTCTTGTAGAATCAGATCTATATTATTCCATAAGCAAACAGCAGACAATAGGAGACGTCTGACCTGGGCTCAATCTGTTTGTAAAAAGCTTTTTATCAGATTACGGTTTAATTGTGGCAGATACAAATCTTGATCTCACACCTAGCTACCTACATTTAATTGCTTAGCAATAAATATTTAATGAGAATGTTACAAAGATATGTTCACCTGATAGTAGGGCAGCTGTTAAACCCTTTACTCAAGAAACACACCTTTACACAGCATTGCAAACAGAGCAGACCCAGATCAGATGGCTCCTGTAGGAGTCTACTCTTTTTGCTTATGAAATAACATAGATCCGATTGTACAGTTTCTTTCATAAAACAAGATATGTGTTAGTGAAACACTATGCCCCCCCATATGACCTTTGACCTTGATGTATGACCTTGATCTTAACCCTTTCCTCCATAAATACGCCTTTCTACGCCTTTATAAAAGTCTCTTTTTGAAACCATTATGACAAATAGAGCATTTATCACAATGGTTTCAAAACTACACAATTCTAATGTTTCCCTTTTCTCTTATAAATGCTCCTTTTCGGTAGATTTATTCAAAGAGGTTAGGTCTAAAAATATTCTATGAGGGAATGGGTTAATAAGTCGCCCCTAAAAATGTTCGCCTCCATAAAACAACATTCATGATGTAATTAATTCCTGCATTCTTTGAGTAAATGGCTAACTCTGTACCAGCCTGAATACTCATGAATAATAACATTAATATTTACCCGTTCCTTTGTAATAGTCACATTTTGAGCAAATGCTCTATTTATCACAATGGTTTCAATACTACACAATTCTAACATTTTCTTTTTCTCTAGTAAATGCTCCTTTTCGGTAGATGTATTCAAAGAGATGGGGTCTAAAAATAGCCTATGAGGTAATGGGTTTATCAGACAAAGTTTTTTAATGGCATGTGAACACAGGAATGTCTGGCCATGGCAGAAACTGTAGAAGCAGCTCTATGTTATTCAATATTATAGACAGAGCATATCCTCAACAGATGGATCCTACAGCAGTCATCTGATCTGGGTCTACTCTGTTTACAACAGCATCAAAAGGTATTTCTATCAGGTAATAGGTTAACCCTTTTCCTCATATGAACACTTTTTCAGGGAACAAAAGTGAGGTTGGGCGCCCCTAAACCGGTTTAAACCCCCAGTGTCAATTGTTACTGGCCATTCCAAGATGGGACTTCCATCTTTCCCCTATTGTTTGTTATGTCTTTGTGTGTGTCTTTTTGTTTTTTGATAGGCATGTACATTTGCTGTTGTTTTTTGTCATGGTACTGTAAGGGCAACTGTGTGTTCTGTATGTAGCGTTTCCTGCATGACCCATACATGTAAAACAAGAGGGCCAGAATGGCCCTGAAGCGCTCATCTGACAATCAGAGGAGAAGATTTTCAAAGTTTTCACTTTATGTTTCTATTGAAAGCTGGCTACTCCTGGGGCGGGGCCAATTTTAACCACAGGGGCATAATTTATTTAACATTTGTAGAGGACCTGAACATGAAGCTATGTGCCAAATATGGAAGTTATGAACCTTACAGTTTCAGAGAAGATTTTCAATGTATTTACTATACATTGTATGTTTCTATTGAAATCTGACCACCCCTGGGGTGGGGGCAATTTAAAATCTTTAATTTGGCATTCTGGAGTCTTTACATGATTTACCCTTCTTCTGAACTGCAGGGCAGGTTATAATAATATCATAATGCCAATCACTATTATTAATTAACCCTTCCCTCATATAAACGTGTTTTCACACATTTGAAAACAGAGTAGCCCCAGATCAGATGCCTCCTATAGGAGCCATCTGATCAGGGTCTGCTCTGTTTGTTAATGGAATTTGATCATGAATATGCAGTAGGCATTCAAATTAATAATAAACACAGAACAGGCAAAGGGTTAAGACAGACTAACACTGGCTACAGCACCAGATACAGGTGCACTAAAAATAGCCACTGGTCATCTCTCTACTGCTTGACCTGATGACCTCTTTATGTGCAAAGAGAAGATGCTTAAAAATGCAGTCAGCTATAAGTTTGCTAGAGAACTGGCCACCCTGGGGTGTAGCCAATTTTGACCACAGGAGCATAATTTATACAACTTTTGTAGAGGACCTGAACATGATGCTATGTGCAAAATATGAAAGCTGAGAACCTTCCAGTTTCAGAGGAGATGGTATTCAAAGTTTTCACTATATGTTTCTATAGAAAACAATGCATCCCTGGGGCGGGGCCAATTTTGACCCCAGGGACATAATTTATATAACTTTTGTAGAGGACCTACAGATGATGCTATGTGCCAAAGATGAAAGCTGAGACCCCTGTAGATTCAGAGGAGAATAATTTTAAAGGTTCAAATTGTTGACGACGAACGACGGACGACGCACTACGCACGCCGACGGACATCAGGCGATCACATAAGCTCACCCTGAGCACTTTGTGCTCTGGTGAGCTAAAAACTAGTTAAAGTCTACTTTCAGTCCAAAGGAGTCATTCACCTACAATATTGAGCTCTGCTAACATATGGCGCAATCATGCAGCCGCAGTACCAGCTAGTGACCCTCGCTGGGACCCATTTTAACCCCTGGGTGGAGAGGAGGTGCAGGTGGGAGACACTGAAAAGCATCTCTGAAATTTCTGAACGGGACTGGGATTTGAACCCGGGACCTCCGGATTGGTAGTCAAAGCGTGTTACGTCTAGACCACCGCACACCACATGTACTTTTACAGTTTCTACCATTACCAAACATTCCGAGGGTTTGGTGCAAAACTATTCTAACTCTTTCACTTTGTGAAGGAGTTAGAATAGTTTTGCACCAAGCCTTCGATATGCAAACAATCCAGCTAATTATTATTCATGACATTATTATTTCTTACATAAATATTAAACGAGAAAAAGGATAATGTCAGTTTTTGCCCCTCCTTGTCTAACAGACAGAAACACCCTAATTGGATTCCCTGGTTTAACTAATTGCATGCTACTATGAAGTTTGCACAAACTTTGGATCTTAGATTAACCCATTTGCGCCCACGATCCCATATATGGGACGTAGGCAAACAGTGTAGACTCTGATCAGACGCCACATAATGCGGCGTCTGATCAGTCTACACTGTTTGCTGATAGGAAATTCAATATAAAACAAAACAAAAAAATGAAAATTTAGACCCGACATTCCTTAGATAACAAGAGTGCCAGTGGGCACAATATACGCCCGTCGAGGTCTTGTTCAACATAAACTGGGGTTAACGTATTTACTTACTCAAATTCTAAGTCCAATTGTGCGACCTTGACCTTGGATAAATGAACCGGGACTTAGCAGGCTACTGTAGCATGTCTAGATAAACATTGTGGTTAAATTTGGGAAGGATCCACCAAGCGGAACTTGAGTTAGAGATGTTACAGACAGACGGGTAGGTTAACATTTTTGCTAAACGCAAATTCTAAACTTGTCCAATTGTGCGATCTTGACCTTGGATAAACAAACCGGGACTTGGCAGGCTACTGTAGCATGTCTAGATAAACATTGTGGTTAAATTTGGGAAGGATCCACCAAGGGGAACTTGAGTTAGAGATGTTACAGACGGACAGCGCCATTGCATAATACGTCCCGTTTTTTCAAACGGGCGTATAAAAAATAGACTAATCCAATACATAAGCATGGAAGAATCCATTGGGAGCAAATGGGTTAAATGCTAAGTAACTCAGTGTCTCATCAGGATTCAATCAGTTTTGACACTGATCACTGGGGTTAGAAAATAATGGAGATCAGGGTCTGCTCCGTTTGCTTTATATTATATAGTATAGATATGATTCTACAGTTTCTACTATGGCCAAACATTCCCATGACCATGAGCCAATATAAAAATTAACCTAATTAATATTGATGACGTCATCATTTCTTACCTAAATATGCATTGAGTAAAGGGTTAACCCTTTCCTTGTTCTATATTTATTCCAAATTTCAATACCTACATGTACTGAATATTCATGGAAAAAATAGTTACAATGAAATATGGAAGATGAAACATTGTAGACATCTTAGAAACTAGAGAAACAGATCTGTCAAATTCCTTTAGCAAACAGAGCAGACCCTGATCATACGACTGCTAAAGGAGTCGTATGATCTGTGTCTACTCTGTTTGCAAATGCATGAAAATAATTTTGTATGAGGGAAAGGGTTAAACAATTTGTAGCAGAAGACAAATTTTGTACAGAGCCATAATAAGTAAGTTTGGAAAGAGAATTAAACTCAATGTAACTACAACTGCATTTTAACAATCTGAAAATGGAACAAAATTGTTGTTTGTTTAATGAAAAGAACTGTCATGTGAAAATAACAATTGCTTGCCAATTTATTAGCATGGTGGTTATAGCTTTGATTTAGCTTGTCTACCTTATAACACAGTGAATATAGCTTTGGCTTGCCTACATTATAACATAGTGATATAGCTTTGCTTTAGCTTCTCTACCTTATAACATAGTGACTATAGCTTTGGCTTGCCTACATTATAACATAGTGACTATATAGCTTTGTAGCATCATATGTGCCTATAACTTAGGCTTGCCTACATTGCAACATCATGCACATGTGTCTACAACTTTGGCTTATAACATCATATATGTCTATTCCTTTGGGTTGCCTACCTTGCAACGTCAAATATTTTGTGCATGTGTCTACAGCTTTGGCATGCCAACCTTATACATGTAACATCATAATTTATTTGACTAGAGCTTTTTTTTCTTGCCTACCTTGCGACATCATATGTGGAAGAATCTATACTGTTTTCTTTAACCTCAGAGCATCATATGTTTATTACTGTGACTTGGCTACCTTGCAGCATCATATGTCTACAGCTTTTGGTTGTCCAAATTAACTTATAATATTGTACGTATCTATCACTTTGACCTGGCCACCTTGCAACAGCATATGTATCTTATGGCTTGGCTTTTTCGACCTTGTGACATGTGTTGATAGCTTTGATTTGCTCACATTCTAACATCACATGTTCTATAGATTTGACTTACTTACCTTATAACATCACATAATTATATGTAAAGCTTTGGCTTGCCTACCTTGCAACATCATATGTGTATAGATTTTTTATTTGCCTACCTTATAACATCATGTGCCTATACAGCTTTGGCTTGTCCACATTGTATGTGTATATAGTAGCTTTGCCTTGTCTACTTTGTAAAATCGTGTTTACAGCTTTGGCTTACCTACCTTTTAACAGTGTATGTGTCTATAGCTTTAGCTTGTCCACCTTGTAACACTGTATGTGTTTACACCTTTGGCTTGTTCACCTTGTAAAATCATATGTATGTACAGCTTTGGCTTACCTACCTCTGTAATATTGTATGTGTATATAGCTTTAACTTGCCTAACGTTTAACCCATTCCTCCATAGGCTATTTTTAGATCCAACAACTTTTAATAAATCTACCCAAAAGGAGTATTAACTAGAGAAAAGGAAAATTTTAGAATTTTGTGGTTTGAAACCATTGTGATAAATAGAGCACTTGCTCCTATAGGAGCTCTATTTATCACAATGGTTTCAACAGGTGACTTTTACAGAGGCCTAGACAGTCGTATTTATGGAGGAAAGGGTTAACATCATATGAGTCTATAGCTTTGATTGGAGAGGTGAACTTAGGGAAATAGTGCAGACCCAGATCAAAATGACTCTGAAGGAGCAGCCTGATCAGGGTGTGTGCTATATACTACACTATGTCCATAAAATGCTTTATAAAACCACAGAGGGGGGAAATTAGGTGTCATGATACTTAGGGTAATTAGAATGCATTGTAACTACATACAGTTTGTGTCTATATATTTGGCTTGCTTACCTTATAACATCACGTGTGTCTATATCTTTGGCTTGCTTACCTTATAACATCACATGTGTCTATATCTTTGGCTTACCTACCTTATAACATCACATGTGTCTATATATTTGGCTTGCCTACCTTATAACATCACATGTGTCTATATATTTGGCTTGCCTACCTTATAACATCACATGTGTCTATATCTTTGGCTTGCTTACCTTATAACATCACATGTGTCTATATATTTGGCTTGCCTACCTTATAACATCACATGTGTCTATATCTTTGGCCTGCCTACCTTATAACATCATATGTGTCTATAAGTGCTAAGAATCCACTGGGAAATGCCTGTGCATACGATATAAAAGCTGCAAGCTCTCCTGCTATGACTTGGTCTGGTAAATAACCTAAAGGCAAAAAAATAAATAAGGAAAAAGATGTATCACAGCAGTAAAAGCAAGTACAAAAGCAAGCAAAGGTGTCCCAATACTTGATGCTGATTAAATGAATATTCATATAATTAATATATGATACTAGAAATGAGTCCATCAGACACAGGTGCCCCCACCTTCAACTTTGTCACAATCCAGATGCAATAAATACATGAAAATTTTCAGATTCGAATATAATGTTATAAAAGCTTACTCGACATTTTTACAGTATTTCTTGCACAGCTTCATGTTAGCAGCAACGGTTTCAGAGTTCAAGAAGTAGGCTTTTCAAAATACAAGTGGTAGCTTAATGCATACTGAAAGCAATACAGAAAGCTCCAATAGGAGCTTTCTGTATTGCTTCCATTTTGCATTAAGCAAATACCTGCATACAAAATGCAAGAAGCTCCTTTTAACAATACATGTGCCACAGTAGGTGACAAATGCCCCAAAAGCAAAGCACTTACATTGAAATGTGTTTTGCAGGCAGGTCCATCTATGCTATTGCTATATGAAACTAAACTAAAATACTGCACAGTGTGACCTGAATTTGAACTTAACCCTTCGCTTGCTATTCACGTCAATATACCTACCTGTAAATAGTGCAGACCCAGATGAGACAGCTCCTGCAGGAGCTGTCTCATCAGGGTCTGCACTATTTACGAGTTGATTGTGCAACCAGTGCACTCCACAGCAGTGATTGCACAGCGAAATATGTGTACACAGTGAAGATATATGTAATTATAGAACAGGGCATGGGTAAAGAAGGATAAATGTATTTTAAAATTCAGCAAGAGAAGGGTTAAGTAACCTTAAACAAGAAAAGACTATGAACAATGCCCTGAAAATGGTATGCACCACTCCACCATCCCTAGATGTATATCCTGAATTTGCATTTCCTACCTCAAGTAATACAGTAGATATGCTCCAGACATGGTTTTTCAATAACTGTTGGACAAGGTTTATCTATAACAGAGGTCAAGGTCAGTGACCTGAACATGGTACATGACACTCCACCATCCCACGATGTACCTTCACACCAAATTTGGCTATGCTCTGTCACAACGTACGGATTAATAGAGATTGATTTTAACCATAGACAACATATGGCTTGATGCAGACCGAGAATTTTCCAACAAGGGGCCACTACATAATTATAGTTTGATGGAAATGGATTATTTTCCAACAAGCAGTGGCAACATATAGTTTGACAGAGATGAAGAATTTTCTAACAAGTGGTCACAACTTGTAGTTTGATGTAGACCAAGAATGTTTTCCAACAAGTGGTCACTACATACAGTTTGATGGAAATGAAGAATGTATTTTCTACCAAATGGTCACACTTACAGTTTGATGGAGACCAAGAATTTCCATTAACCCTTTCCCTCATATAAAAGTGTTTTCACGCATTTGCAAACAGAGTAGACCCAGATCAGAAGGCTCCTAGAGGAGCCGTCTGATCAGGGTCTGCTCTGTTTGCTAATAGAATTTGATGAATTGGTTTCTTTACTTTCTAAAATGTCTACAATGTTCCACCTTTCATATTTCCTTATAACTATTTTATTAATGAATATTCAGTAGGTATTGAAATTTGGCCTAAATACAGAACAGGGAAAGGGTTAAGTGGTCACAACATATAGTTTGATAAAAAGGAGAATTTTCCATCTAGTGGGAACAATATATAATTTGCTGGAGAGTGAGATTTTCCAACAAGTGGTGACTACATATACATGAAGTTTGATGGAGATGGATATTAATTAGATTGCTTGTTTTAATAGCAGAAGGAAACAGAAAGATTTGGTCATGGCAGAAACTAGAATTATATTTATATTATGTCATAGGAAAACAGAGTTATAGGAGCTGGCTGATATAGATCTACTCTGTTTGCGAAGGCATAGAAAGGCCTATTTATGGAGTATATGGATATATATTTCATCATCTAATGGGAGAGATTTTGTGCAGTCGAATTACTGTGCAGCTAGCCGTGTAGCGTGCAAACTCAGCTTACTTACCTATAACTGGGGCTAATTTTTTCTGCCATTTCAAGCAACAGTCCACAAAGTCCACCTCCAAATCAGACGCGTTGCTTTTCAATATCTGCAAAATAAACATGTTCCAGAGTTTTAAATACATTTCATAGTGTTCTCTCAAAACATTTTATTTCTCAGCCAAATCATATCTAGTTGGTACTCATCATGACTGCCTCAGGAAATTGATTCTTATGAGTACATGTATCTACAAGACAGGGATCAACCATTAACCCATTACCTCATAGGCTATTTTAGATCCAACCTATTTGAATAAATCTACCAAAAAGGAGCACTTACTAACAAAAAGGTCAATTGTAGATTTTTTCAGTTTTGAAACCATTGTGATAAATAGAGCATTTGCTCCTATGGAGCAAATGCTCTATTTATCACAGTGGGTTCAAAAAGTGACTTTTACAGACTGGCGTCAAAAGGTGTCAATATGATGGAATGGATTAAAGCTTCCTCTTTTGAATATTCATGCAAGAAATAATAACATCATGAATATCCGATTTTTTATTAATGGTACATGTATATGTACAAGGAATTTGTTGGTATTGGTATTGGAAGAACTGTAAAGTCAGATCTACTATAATTCACGAGCATACAGAGCAGGCCCTGATCAGAGGCTCCTACTGGAACTGTCTGATCTGGGTCTACTCTGTTTTCAAAGGCGTGAAAAAGCACAGTACCTTTGAGGTAAAGAGTAAACACTTTTTCTGTTGAATATTCATGTTTAAAATAATCATTAATGACATTCAAGGGAATAATTTGCCTCGACAAACACTGTAGAATGAGATCTATATCATTTCAAAAGCAAACAGAGCAGTCCCAGATCAGACAGCTCCTAAAGGAACTGTCTGATCTGGGTCTACTCTATTTGCAAAGGCGTGAAAGAGTTTATATAAGAGAAAGGGTGAAAGGATTTTTTCTAATGGCATGTGTACACAGGATTGTTTCATAATTTGGTAGCGGTAAAAAAACTGTAGTGTTTTAACTCTTTGCACCCTCAGTAATTTTTCGCCTGCAACAATTGTCATCTGCTTCAATTCTTAAAATAACTTTTCTCTAATTTCTTTGAAAAGCTATGATCTAGATGCAGCGTCTCATCTGGATCTAAACTGTTTGCATAGGTAATCACAGTGTCGCCCCTAGCTTGCAAAGAAATAATTTCTAATTTATCCTGTCACGTGCCTATTTTCCTGACGGATGACAAGGTGCATATAACTTTTCGTTATTATGTCAGTAGGTCACATGACCGATGTTAATATGTCAGTTGGTCACATGACCAGTAGCCGAAACTACTTTTTTTTTTTTTTAATTTTTTTTTTTTCACCGAGACGCTTATTTTGTGAATACACAAATTTACGTCTACCTAGTAGATCTAGATCTAGATCTACTGAATGAAAAAAGTTTAACAAAGCGAATTTATTTCAATCAATACCCGATAAACTAAATAATATAATTCTTTCACTTCATTCTCTCAAGCTTATATTCTTAGACCTAGTAGATCTAGATCTAGACTAGGTCTAGTTGTCTGTCGCGAAATTACCGTGTTTAGATAAATCCACATCAAGAATCATAAATTGTCTAGATCCTGTATTCTATAGTCAGTTCTTTTTTAATTCTATCGGCGTCTATCTCAACCGAGTCTAGAATTGAAATGTTATTAAGCTAGCCTTGACTTTTCTATTCTAGAAGAGGTTTAGGTCAGCTTGTCTCAAACATCAAGTGACAGGTTCTTTTTCTCACATAACCAACCGGGGCAACGGTTTTGTTTCGAGCATTTTTTTCAGTGGAATTCCAGTGACGTAACGCCTGTATAGTGACGTCATCAACAGCCTAGAGCCAGTAGAGTCGGGTATACTTTGCGGTGCATTTTGTGGTACAATCGGTACAAAATAAAATAATTTTATATTTTGCTGTCGTGACAAAGATAAATAGAATATTTGGTTCCTAGCTTTGAATGAGAAATGTTTTATTTATGCATCTTACCTGGGCCTCTGGTATATATATATATAAAAGTTATCAAGTTTGACTAAAATTAATGTACGGTTTTTGGTAACAAGTTACCATACTTGACATACAATAACATACAATCTTTGGAAAATATACATGGATGATCAAACATGAAATGATATAAGATCTTTTGTATATATACTAGTAGATGGGCTACCATACTTGACTTACAACAGTTTTGGTATATGAGCCAATATATAATTTGGGCAGATTTTGAAATCAATTTTTTGAAAAATAAAAGGTGTTTCTTTTTGAAAGTTTTGTTGATTTCTAGGTACTTTGTTGTTTAAGTGACACTAAAAATGTAAAATGCACCCTAATTTTATTCATCTTTAAAACTTTATATGACTTTATGATGATGACTCTCAAGCATATGTCATTGCAGTAACGAAAATGAAAACAATGACTATAAAAGCATGTGGTTCATTTAAAGTAATTTATTGCATTATATATCTTATGTATGCCATATTTGAATAGATGAATATATAAAAACCTTTTTTTCCGTATATATTAATGAGAAATTTTGAATCATTGCATGATGCAATAAAACCAATACAATTACAAACATAACAATTAGTGTTATGATCATTATTGGCTTTGTATAGTGCTTAACACTTGCTTAACCTAGAATAATGTCATAATTATCAACAAATCATGTATCAGACAAATATTCAAACATGTTTCAGCTTTTTTGTCATCATTCTTTACGCATGTTATAGCAATGACACCCTTGTTATTGCAAAGACATTTATTGTAACTGCAATGACATACTGACAATAAAATTTATTTTTGCTATCTTTTATTTGCAAATTGTCTAAAATAACACACAAACTGTTAACAACACGTTCAGCAATTTCAATTCTAAACTATATCAAGTAATTTTACAAAAAGATTTTAATGGACATTGAAAAAAAGATTCCAGCGTGACTGCAATGACATTTTCGTTATTGCAATGACTTGCATAATCTTATGCTGCTAAAATCAACCTTATTCCAGGCTTCAATGCCCCTCATTATAATGTTCTTTTCAAATTCATACTTTCCCTCATGAATATATAAAAAAAAATCCGCCCACTGTGAATATTTTATCATTTTTCATTGCGTTACATAAAACAAAGGAATTAATTACCAGAGTCAGGAGATGGTCTGATCCATAATATTTCAATAAGCAAATTGAGCAAACCCTGATCAGGCAGATTCAAAAGGAGCTTTCTGATCTGGATCTTTTCTGTTGTAAGGGGTGTTAATGTTTTATAATGAGCAGAAGGGTTAAAGATAATAAATAAAATATGAACAACAACAATGAGCATTATATTTCACCGTTGCCTTAGACTGACTTTTATTTAAATTAATTTATTTTTGATAACAGAATAACTTTTGATAGCTGAGAATAAAGCAAACAAAAAAAATATTTACAATGCATTACATGGCTAGCAGGGTAGACCCAAAGCACACAGGTGTTGCAAGATAATGCTCAATCTAGGGCATGATTTGAAAATAATGCTGGCATATGTGGTTAGATGCAGCAAACCAATGTTCAGCATTTTTGTTTTCAACCCTTCTCATGCTAGTTTGGCCACTTTTACTATAGTGTCCTCGAAAAAGTCATTTTCTAAAAAAATGTGAGATAGTTTTTTTCTTCAGTTAAAACTGGGATAAGACAGAGTTTATACAAACAGATGCCTTTAAACTACTCTTTAAAGCCACATTTTGAAACAGTTGTGATAAATAGAGCATTTGCTCCAAAGAAGCATATGCTCTTTTTATCACAATGGTTTCAAGACTACAATATATATATCCTGAAAATTCCCTTCTATCCAGGAAATGCTCCTTTCCAGGCAATGGGATAACCCTTAAATTATCTTTCAATTGAACCCTTTCACTCATGAGTTATAATTCTTGTAAAACTCTGCCAGCTGTACATATTTAATTACATATATTTTAAATTGGGGTATATAGAGCAAAGAATTTTAATCGGAGTTGACCCTGATCTGGAAGCTTCCTTACATTAAAAAATAACACTTATGTAAAATATTAGATGTCTTGAAATTTTATGAACTTGTTATTAAACTCCATGAAAGTTTTTTTATCTCATAACTTCACTTGTTTCTGAGTTAATAAAGCCAACACATATTTATTATATTTGGCATATATAAATGATGTGATGTTATTAAAAGCAGTATGGCATGACATCATACAATGCTGAAAAATACAGCATTTTGTTTATTTATTTAAAACTTTGGAGCTCTTTTTTAAGAGTGTATGATAAGAGAAACTTACACTCATCATCACTTCTTATCACACTCATTATCACTTCTTATCAAATTTTATTTAACTCATTCAGGAAATGCTATAAAGCTTGCCAGAGGCTTGCTTAACTCATTCTCTCCTAGACCATTTTTAGACCCAGCCTCTTTGAATTAATCTAAAAAAAAGAAGCATTAACTATAGAAAAGGAGAATTTTAAAATTAGATTATTTGCTCCTATGGAGCAAATGCTCTATTTATCACAATGGTTTCAAAGAATGAGTTTGCAGAGGGGCAAAAAGGTGTCATTAGGAGAGAATGGGTTAATAACATTTTCTTGAATTTGTTTATTACAAGTTGTTATGAAGTGACAATCCATGTAAGCTATAGCTTCAGGACTGGATTGGCATATCTATTGGTCATCATGGTTTATATGGGTTAAATTGATATTAAAATATCCAGGTTTCTAATTAGAATTGACAGGCTGTTCAGTTATACACTACTTGCTTGACCCTTTCCTCATATAAACATGTTTTCACACATTTGCACACAGAGTAGACCCAGACCAGACAGCTCCCAGGAGCCATTTGATCAGGGTCTGCTCTGTTTGCTAATAGAATTTGATAGATGTGTTTCTTTACTTTCTAAAATGATTCCAATGTTCCACCTTCAATATTTCATTATATTATTTGATCCATGAATATTCAGTATGTATTGAAATTGCAAATAAATATAGAACAGGGAAAGGGTTAATCCAAAGACTTATTAATGTCCATCATAGCTCAACGACAACAATTGTTATTTAACCCTTTCCCTATTCTATTCTATTTCAATACCTACTAAATATTCATGGACAAATTTGTTGCAATGAAATATGGAAAGTGGAACACTGTAGCCATTTTAGAAAGTACAGAAGCAGATCTATCCAATTCCTTCAGCAAACAGAGCAGACCATATAGGAACCTTCTGATCTTGGTCTTCTCTGTTTGCAGGTGCATAAAAACATGTTTATATGAGGGAACGTATTAATACACAATGTCTTACAATATCCAGCCTTCAAACTGACTTTGAGAAACAGACAACTGTATTTATTCCATATATTTACATTACATGCATGCATATATCTGCAGTGCTATTCTTGTAGTAAAATAACAAAAAATAATGAAGAAAATTTAAAAGAACTAGAAATGTCATCGCAATAACAAATCCTGTCATTGCAATAACATTTTTTTTTTAAAATCCCATCTTACATAAATTTTCAACAAACATGCACATTTTAATTTATTATGCATATTTACTTCCATATTTCTGCTGAATAATTCCAACTTAAATGAAAATTATAAAGATAGTAACAATACAATGCTGTATTGTCACTGCAATAACAAATCCTGTCATTGCAGTCACAAAATGAGTGTTATTGCAATGACTGTTATTGCAATGACGCATTCTCCTATTTACCTCAACTTTTGGTGCTGATCTCTGACCTAGCCTTACTTTGATATGTTTATAACATAAACATTTACATTTATAACCTATATGCACTTTAAAATGCAAGCTATGATTTAAAGCATCTCTGTAATATGCGTTACTTAAATGACAGATTTCAAAAATACTCACTCACATACTTAACTTAAATAATCTTGTTTTTTGAAACTGTTTTCACACCATGCTTATAACATGGTGGCAACCATTTAGTGGTGAACAATCTTCTTCTTGAGGGTAGCTGTCTCCCTTGAATGTGTGCTTTAATGGTAGAACTCCACCATATTATAACATTGTTACTGCAATGACGTAGGTCTGAGGGACAAAGTTCAAAGTGTATTTTGAGTGCCATTAATGCTATTTATGGACTTTATTTTCTCTTTACAATGCAGTTAAATGTTGATATTTATTATAATCACCATTATTTTTTTGAAAACCACATTTTCTCTCATTGAAATAGAGATTTGAATGTATAATTTTAGATTTGGGACATGACTTTTACCTAAAAATTGATACCAAAACTTGGTACAGCTGTTCAATTAATTCGTCAAATTCATTTTTTTATCACTATTTTACTAGATTTCCTTGATATATACACATTCTATGAGGAACTTTCTTTACACCATTCTTGTGCTTTGTGTAAAACCTAAAGGACAAGAAATCTGCCCAAATTATATATTAGCTCATATATTTGTCAATATAGTAATTATATCAAGCTTTTGGTCTACATAATTATAGTTATTATACTTGATATAATAAACAATTTTAGTGTGCATACAGGAGTTATCCTATCTTGACTTAACTCTTTGCATGCTATGTAATTTTGTCGTCTGATGCATAATTGTCTTCTGCTGCACAATTGTCGTCTGCAACAAAACTTTTTTCTCAGAAGTTGGGCCTCAATGACAAACAGTTTGGATCTCAGATCAGGCCCCATGTCTGATCTGGATTCAAACTGTTTGCAATAGGTCATAAATGGTGGGAGAATCCGCCGCTAGCATGCACAGAGTTAAAATAATCTAAGATATTAAAGTGTGCACTACAGGTGTTATCATATCTTGATTTATCCTTGACATGTGGTTACCACTTTTGAAAAAAGAGTAGACCCAGATCAGATGACTTCTGTAGGAGCCATCAAATCATCTGTTTGCTAATGAAATGATATAGATATAGATCTGGGTCCATGCTTATAGAACATTTTAGTTGAGTCGGAGTTCGTTCTCAAGCTTTTGATTGGTCAGATCTGAGTTCTCAAGCTTTTGATTGGTCAGATTTGAGCCAAAAACTAAATGTTTTATAAGCATGGAACCTGATTCTATAGTTTCTGCCGAAGACAAATGTCCTGTATTCATATGCCATTACATGTATAAACATTAATGTAACATTTATGATGTCAATATTTCTTACATGAATTTTAACCCTTTTCTTTAATACATGTATCAATATCTTTTCATGCATTTGCAAACAGAGTAGATCCAGATCAGATTGCTCCTGCAGGAGCTATCTGATCAGGGTCTTCTCTGTCTGCTTTTGAAATGAATAGCTATACATGTAGACCTGATTCTACAAAAGCAAAAAAAAATCCCATGAAAAGTTTACATTACAAAAATTCAGTTAATTAATATTCATGATGTCATTATTTCTAAAATGAATATACAACAGGGAAATGGTTGTCTTTGCATGCACTAACAGCAATTTTTTAATTACCTGTATGCAAACACACAATGAAGAAAATATTCCAAAAAGGGAATTAATATGATACATAAATACTTGAATAGCTCTATCTAATATTTCAACCACTAATTAAGGGCCATAATAATAATAATCTTTGAAAAGGCCCTTTAGTGGTCGAAATATTAGAACAGAGCTATTCAAGTATCTATGTATATATGCAAACAGTTAACCCTTACAGTGCGGACCCGAGCCACTAATGTCCTTTGCAAACAGTGTAGACCAAGATGAGAGGGCTCCTAAGGGAGCCCTCTCATCAGGGTCTACACTATTTGTCATTTTACACTTTTCTTTAGAAAACATCCCTAAATATTTACTATAAGCTTGACCTATTTGAATTTTGGAAGAGTCCATTTGAAAATTCAGCGTTGTAAGGGTTAAATGACAGATGAGATGCAGAGTAGCTTAGTGCCTCATCACATTCAATTTGTCAAATCTGACTAGATTACTTTATTGAAAAGTTTTAAAAGACTACAATAACTCTTAACAATTGTACCAGTAGATACCGGTGACATATACAGACACAGAGCTACAGATAAAGGTGCATACTCAAATACTAAAAGTGTCATTTCTCTACCAACCCCTATGTTGTGACCACTCTTTAGAATCGTCTCATCGAGATGATTCTAAAGAGTGTAACAACATTGGGGTTGGTGGAGAAATAAAGAAGTTGTCCTAGAAAATGATTTAATTTACACATCTTATCTAGACCTCTGACTAAAGTTACTCTAACATTTGAACCAGTAGATAACATATATAGACACAGAGCGTACTCAAGGTGCGTACTCAAATACTAAAAGTGTCATTTCTCCACCAAACCCTATGTTGTGACCACTCTTTAGAATCGTCTCAAAGAGACGATTCTAAAAAGTGGTCACAACATAGGGGTTAGTGGAGAAACAAAGAAGTTATTCTAGAAAATGATTTAATTTACACATCTTATCTGGAGCTCTGACTATAGTTACTCTAACATTTGAACCAATAGATAACATAATAATTATACAGACACAGAGCTACAGATAAAGGTGCATTCTAACATTTGAACCAATAAATAACATATACAGACACTATGAGAGCAATGGATAATGGTGCAGACTCAAATACCAAACCATCATTTCTCCACCAAACCCTAGGTTGTGACCACTCTTTAGAATTGTCTCATCGAGACGATTCTAAAGAGTGGTCACAACATTGGGTTTGGTGGAATAATAAAGAAGTTATTCTTGAAAATGGTTTAATTTACGCATCTTATCTGGACCTCTGCAGACAGCAATTATCTATCGTGTAAAGTGTAAATCAATAGAGAACTAAAGGCAAAATGTTGATAAAAACTTGCATACAGGTAGGGTCCAATTTAGACTCCTAGTAACTGGGAAGCTCTTTAACTCTTCACCCCGTGAATATTTATACAAGAATTCATGAATATTCATTAACTACAATGACAAATGAAGAAGGAATTTATTTGGCAATTTCAGAAAATCCTTAGTATTCTATTTGAACAAAAGAGCAAACCCTGATCAAACAGCTCCTACAGGAGCCATCTTATCTTGGCCTACTACTCTCTAGGCAAAGGTACGTGTTAACTGTTTAACCCATTCCCACTATTTTTAGACCTAACCTCTTTGAAAAAGTCTACCCAAAAGGCGCATTTACTAGAGAAAAGAAAATATTTAGAATTGTGTAGTACTGAAACCATTCTGATAAATAGAGCATTTGCTCCTATGGAGCAAATGCTGTATTTATCAGAATGGTTTCAAAAAAGTGACTTTTACAGAGGCGTCAAATGGCGTCAATATGCGGGAATGGGTTAACCCATTCCCTGATATTGACAACTTTTGAAGACTGTAAAAGTCACTTTGTGAAACCATTGTGATAAAAAATAGCAGCAAATGCTCTATTTATCACAATGGTTTCAAACTACAAACTTCTAAAATGTTCCTTTTCTCTAGTTATAAAAATGCTCCTTTTTGGTAGATTTATTCAAAGAGGTTGTATCTAAAAATAGCCTATGAGGTAATGGGTTAACTAATGAACATTTATGCATGAATAGACCTCTTCATGAATATTCATTAACTTAATTTTTTTATAAATTGAAATTTTGGCTAAGACAAAAGCTGTAGAATCAGATCTATATAATTCTATAAACAAACAGAGCAGACCTTGATCAGACAGCTCCTGTTGGAGCTGTCTGATCTGGGTCTACTCTGTTTACAAAGGTGTGGAAGAGCATTTATATGAGGGAAAGGGTTAAAACGCTCAATGAAGTAAAGGATTAATCAACTTCAACTTTTTATGAAAAACTGAATGACTTTATAAACATGTACTGGCTGTATTCTTAAAATGGCACACATGTATATGAACATTAGAAATTATCCTTGATCATGTCTGAAACAATAGAATCTTATCTATGTTATTCCATAAGAAAACCTGAAGAATATTAAATTTTATTATTTATGAAAGAAATAAAGAAATCATGAATATTTATTAGCTGAATTTTTATAACGGAACATGGATACAGAATATTTTGGCAATGGCAGAAATTGTAGAATCAGGTCTATATCATTTTATTTAGCAAACAAAGCAATTTACCCTGATTAGGTTTGCTCCTAAATGAGCCATCTGATCTGGGTTTACTCTGTTTGCAATGGCATGAAAAGGGATCTCTATGAGACACATAGTTAACCCTTTTTCTGTATTTATTCCAAATTTCAATTATATAACCTAACGAATATTCATGGACATAATAGTTATAACTAAATATATGGAAAATGGAAAATTGAAGGCATTTTAGAAAGTAAAGAAACAGATCTTTCAGATTCCATTAGCAAACAGAGCAGACCCTGTTCAGACGGCTCCTGTAGGAGCCATCTTATCCAGAGCTCCAGATAACAATGTGTAAATTAAAATAAATTCTATAATAGCTTCTTTATTTCTCCACCAAACCCTATGTTGTGACCACTCTTTAGAATCGTCTCTTCAAGACGATTCTAAAGAGTGGTCACAACATCGTGTTTGGTGGAGAAATGGCGATTTTAGTATCTGAGTACGCATTTCTATCTTTGCTCTGTGATCAGGGTCTATTCTGTTTGCAAATGCATGAAAACACGTTTATATGACGAAAAGGGTTAAAGTAGAGGATCTGTAAGATGTAAGCAGACAAAGCAAACTTGATCAGATAGCTCAGCTATCCCTTTCCCTGTTCTATGTTTATCCCTTTTCCTGTTCTGTGTTTATTACAAATTTCAATACCTACTGAATATTCATGGAGAAAAAGGTTATTATGAAATATGGAAGGTGGAGCGCTGTAGTCATTTTAGAAAGTAAAGATACAGATATTTGAAAATTCTATTAGCAAACAGAGTAGACCCTGATCAGCCGTCTGATCTGAGTCTACTCTGTTTGCAGATGCGTGAAAACACGTTTATATGAGGGAAAGGGTTATTTCAAATTTCAATATCTGCTGAATATTCCTGCACAAAATAGTAGCAACATTGTACCCATTTTAGAAATTATAGAAACAGATCTATCAAATTTCATAAGCAAACAGAGCAGACCCTGATTGGAGCCGTCTGATCTGGGTCTACTCTGTTTGCAATTGCATGAAAACACTTCTATATTAGGGAAATGGTTAAAAGTACATGTATGGAATAAATCTGATCAATGAAGTAAGAGAAGTCTGAAATACAATCTTGTTTTACGCCATCAGGCCCATGTATACCAGGCCAAAGAAGTAAGAGAAGTCTGATAATTATACAAATCTGTTTTACCCCATCCCCATGTATATCAAGCCAAAGAAGAAAAAGAAGTCTTATATACAATCTTGTTTACCCCATCCCCATGTATATTAACCCATTCCTCCATAGGCTATTTTTAGATCCATCCACTTTGAATAAATCTACCGTAAAGGAGCATTAACTAGAGAAAAGGAAAATTTTAAAATTGTGTAGTTTGAAACCATTGTGATGAATAGAGCATTTGCTCCTATAGGAGCAAATGCTCTATTTATCACAATGGTTTCACAAAGTGATTTTTACAGAGGGGTAGAAAGGCGTATTTATGGAGGAAAGGGTTAAAGGCCAAAGACGTAAAAGAAGTCTTATATCCAATCTTGTTTTACCCCATCCCCATGTATATCTTATACATGTATAGGGAAAATATCAAAGGGTCATGATTCTGTCAAAAAATAAAGCAGCTGAAATGTGTTCCTTAATTAATTAAGCCTATCTGCTCTGTGAGAATTTGAAACAAAATCAGATTTACCCTTTCCTTGTTGAATTTTCATCTATGAAATAATGACATTATGAATATTTATTAGTTGAATTTTATAATATGGCATTATGTTCACTGAAATTAGACGAAATTGTACATTCAGATCTATTATAAGTTCATAAGCAAACAGGGAAGATCCTGATCAGACAGCTCCTATAGGAGCCATCTGATCTGTGTCAACTCTGTTTGCCAACTCTGGGTGTTTGCCAACTCTGGGTCAACTCTGTTTGCTATTTAAACCGCATTCATATGAGGGAAAGGGTTAAAGGCACGGGACAAATATTGTTATGGCTGCTGATGGATGCTCTATATATATATATGTAACATGGTAAAAAAGTTACGACTCGACTGGGACTTGAACCCAGGTCCTCTGGCTTACCATGCCAACACTCTACCGACTGAGCTACCAAGCCACACAGTAAAGTTTCACCATTATATCTACCCGGCCACACTCCAAGAGTTTCTTATTATTACAAATTATCTTCATATAAATCACCCTGTGGGTTATTCACGTTGGGCGCCAAATGTAACATGACCGAGACTCAAACCCAGGGCCTCTGGCTTACCATGCCAACACTCTACCGACTGAGCTACCAAGCCACACAGTAAAGCCTATCAACTTATTTCACCATACTATCTACCCGGGCTACATATACACCTACAAGCCCAACATGTAGTGGGAATATAAAACAATAACACAACTTTTACATTTAACCCTTTCAATGTTGAATTGTTGAAGTAATTTTCCGTCTGCAACAATTGTCGTCTGCTTCAATTCTTAAAATAAAATTTCTATCATTTTTTTGCAAAAATATGCTCAAGATGACAAACAGTTTGGCTCCTGATGAGACGCCGCATTATGCAGCGTCTCATCTGGATCCAAACTGTTTGCATAGATAATCCCAGTTTTGCCGCTAGCGTTCATTATAAGTATAACAATAGAGTACATCTAGTATGAAAGGGGTATTAACTTGAAAGAGAATTTTGAATGAGAAACAATGCAGACCTTGATCAGGAGGCTGCTTTATAAGCCCTCTCTAGTAGGTCTACACTGTTTGCAAATGCCAGTGCTGTCGTTTCTCGATTTCAAAGGGTTAAATGATATCAAAAATAAAGGTATGCAATAAAAGGACAATCACAGTATCCAAGAACATAACCAAACAATTAATTCAAATTGGCAACAATTAATCAATAGCTACTACAGAAGATCTATTGGCAAGTATTGAACAGGACAGAATTGAACCCTTTGGATGCTGAACACCAATTATTGAATGTCATTAACCAACTGTGTAAACCCAGATCAGAGGGCTCCTAGAGGAGCCCTCTGATCAGGGTCTGCAAGGTTTGTCCTTTGCAATTTTCTAGTAAATGCATTCAAATTGAATGGAAAATACCTAAAAGTCAATTAAGGACTATTCCATTATGAAAATGTGAGCAATTCAAGAGTGAACCCTTATTTAAACTCAGATCTGGAGTATTTTTTCTTTACTTTCCACTCATTCAAGCTTTTGAGAAACTAATGACCGAGTATCCAACAATTTGGACCCTGATAAGACGCCAAATTATTCTGCATCTCATGATCTGGATCCAAGCTGTTTGCAAATGTCAGTCAGGCCACTGTAATCATAATAAGGGTAAACCCTTACCATACACGAACCAAGTATATAACACCTTAGCAAACAGTGTAAACCCGGATCAAAAGGCTCCTAAGAGGAGCCTCTTGATCTGGGTCTGCACTGTTTGTCTTAAAAATTCTTTTCTTCGGTAATAAAATTTAATACATGTCTTAGTTTAATTAATATTCAGAAAGGAAGCAGCCAGTTTTAATGAAGAGTTCATGTCTAATAAATGTCCTTTAGTCAGCTGATGACCAACTTCCAGCCTATTGAGTACCTAGTTTGGATCAATGCAAGTCCAGGATCGACCTGGCAGTAAAATTTGATATCTAGGCATCTTTTTAGAGAAATATACGGGTCTCAGACTAAGGTTGTTCCAATTGCATAGACCTTAACCCTTTCCCTCATATAAACATTTTTTTGTTTTCACGCATTTGCAAACAGAGTAGACCCAGATCAGACGGCTCCTATAGGAGCCGTCTGACCAGGGTCTACTCTGTTTGCTAGTGGAATTTGAAAGATCTGGGTTTTTTCACTTTCTAAACTGCATGGCTACAATGTTCCACCTCTCATATTTCTTTATAACTGTTTTGTTAATGAATATTCAGGAGTTATTGAAATTTGGAATAAACATAGAACAGGGAAAGGGTTAAAGTCCTTTCAAGGCAATAGTGCCTTTAAGTCTTTACTCCATGAATATTCATGAAAGAAATGATGATATTATGAATATCAATTAGATTAGCTTTTAAAATGGCATAATAATAACACCTGAACTGTTTGCCAAAGCAGATACTGGAGAATCAGATCTATATCATTTCAAAAGCAAACAGCGAAGACCTTGATCAGACGGCTCCTATAGGAGCCATCTGATCTGGGTCAATTCTGTTTGCAAAGGCATAAAAAGGTGTTTCTATCCAGGAAAGGGTCAAGTCTTTGAATGTGGGAAATCGAGTATAAAGAGCACTTGCAAAAACAGTGTAGACCCAGATCAAAGAACTCCTCCTGGAGATCATCTGATCAGGATCTACACTACATGTATTTGTCATTCCAAAATTCCTGTAACAAATTACGCCCCAGCGTTCTGAATGAACTGTATTGTTACATACTGATGGACCATTCCACTTCAAGTATTTAGCATGGAAAGGGTTAAAAGTTTTAGAGTACAGGCCGGCCGTGGTTACAGAATCAATTAGCAGTAATCAATGTTGGCGAGGATATTTGTGGCAGGTAAACACGGCTGTAATCACATTTAACCCTTTCACAACCCTCAATTATAACAATGGAATAGCCCATCACTCTTTTAACTACAGAGTCCACTCGGTGTGAAAGGTTTGAATTGCTAGACGATTTTGGATGGCAAACAGTGCAGGAGCCCTCTGATCTGGGTCTACACTGTTTGCAAATGACAATACATGCATGTCCTCGGTAATGAAAAGGGTTAGCCCTTTGACAGCTGATGTCTCAAAGTGGACTGGTCCATCATAGTTCTACAACAGAATCTATTTAGTGAGAAAGGGTATAATAAACACTGAAAACCCAGATCAGATTCATCGAAAGGAGCCCTCTGATCTTAGTCTACACTGTTTGCAAATGCAGGAACACTTGTTTCCCCAGGCATCTATGTGGTCTATCCTTAACCTACTGAGTAAAGATTTGCTGGCAATTTCTTGTATCTGCTTCAGATTTTAAAAAACAGAAGCTTTAATGCCTTTTTCTATAAAGTCAAATTATTCGGGTTGGATTCTGATCAGATGCTGAATTAATTCACATCTGATCAAGATCCATACCATCTGTAAATTGTTCAAAACTTTGTCCATAACATACTAAAAGTTTAATGTGGGAGAAATAAATTCAGCCAATGTTTATTGTAAGTGGGGGGAAAAAAGATGCAAGTTCAGCATAAATGGCCATGGGCTAACTGCTGAATAATTGATGTTCATTTTTCAAAACATATACAGTGAAACCCTACTAAACCGGAATTCTAGTACAGAAGATATTAATTACTTTTAGGATGGTGGCTGCTTAATGCAGGATGAAAGTCATGCAGGAAGCTCCTTAGAGGAGCTTTCTGCATGACTCTCACCCAGCATTTATTATATTTAAAGCTGTCACCTGTCTCCAAGACCGATATCTATATTAAATTTAACGGCCGGTTTAGAAGGGTTTTGCTGTATAAATGTACCCTAATTAGTAATTACCCAATGTATTTGGATAGACAAGCTTAGGCAAGTGGTACAGACCAAGATAAACTTAGGCAAATAGTGCAGACCCAAATCAAACATCTCCTGAAGGAGCAGTTTGGTCTGGATTTTCACTCTTTGCTAATACGTCAGTCTAATATAACCCTTTCCTCCATAAATACGCCTTTCTACGCCTCTGTAAAAGTCACTTAATGAAACGATTGTGATAAATAGAGCATTTGCTCATATAGGAGCAAATGCTCTATTTATCACGATGGTGTCAAACTACAAAATTCTAAAATTTTCCTTTTCTCTAGTTAATGCTCCTTTTCGTTAAGATTTATTCAAAGTGGTTGGATCTAAAAATAGCATATGGAGGAAAGGGTTAAAGTTATCCAAATGGTATTCAGCATTACAAGTTGATGTAGAGGGGAACAAGTTAGGTGTCTTAATATTTAAGTATTGTACAAGCACCATTTAACCCTTTCCTTCATAAAGCTATTTTTAGACCCAACCTCTATGGATTAATCTACTGAAAAGGAACATTAACTAGAGAAAAGGATTTTTTTTTTTAGAATTTTGTAGTTTTGAAACCAATGTGATAAATAGAGCATTTGCTCCTAAGGAGCAAATGCTCTATTTATCACAATGGTTTCAAGATGTGACTATTACAGAGGCATAGAAAGGCGTATTTATGGAGGAAAGGGTTAACCCTTTCCCTAATGAACATTTTATGCATGAACCGGTCACTTCATGAATATTCATTAACTTAATTCTTATAATGTAAATTTTGCTTTGACCAAAACTGCAGGATCAGATTTATATAATTCCATAAGCAAACAGAGCAGACCCTGATAAAAAAGGCTCAAGCAGGAGCCATCTGATCTGAGTCCTCTCTGTTGGCAAAGGTGTTAAAAAGCGTTTACATGTGGGAAAGTGTAAAAGCTTCCCCATTAACTGAAACTCGTAACTTTGATAACAGTCCTGACTTACCCACCCGAAATTTTCTTCCTCATGTAGTGATTTTTTTTCATTTCAGAGCTGTAGGTAAGATGCATATTAATCTCAGATGTTCAGATAAATTTTAACCCTTTCAGTGCGTGAAACCAGTCACTAATGTCCTTTGCAAACAGTATACCAAGATGAGAAGGCTCCTCTAGGATCTGCACTGTTTGTATGTTACACTTTATTTAAAAATCCCTAAATGTTCACCATAAGCTTGACCTGTTTGAATTTCGGAATAGTCCATTTGAAAAATTCAGCGTTGTAAGGGTTGAATTTAAAATTTAAACATTTTTAAGAATAGCTCTTTTATTTCTCCACCAAACCCTATGCTGCAACCAGTCTTTAGAATCGTCTCAAAGAGGATTTGGTGGTGAAATGAGTTGAACTTAGTATTTTGATATGCACATTAATAATTTTATCTGTAGCACTGTGCAAACAAGGAGCTATCTGATCTGGATCTACTTTGTTTGCAAAGGCATATAAAGTTATATATATATGGAGTATAGAAGACACTGATCAGATAGCTCCTATAAGAGCCGTCTGGTCTGGGTCTACTCTATATGCAAAGGCATATAAAGTTATATATATGGAGTATGGGTTATGAGAGATACTGCTTTTGGAGTTATGCCCAACATAAACAAGAGTGTCGGACAGAACACAAGAGTCACCTGCTGAAAGCTGAAAGCATGACAAACTAAGCATGACACACAGATAGACCGAAAATGGAGCAGTTCCTTATATACAGCAGTTGACACAAAAAGTGTGATGGATAGACTGACTGACAAATAAATGGTCCAATCTAAATGCCTATCTTCTTATTTTCAGAAGTGGAAGTATAACAAAACTAGGTAGTCTAACTACCCTAAGTATGCGGACACGCAAATTTCATCTCTCCACTGTTATATCAAGCTGAATAATTCGGGACAAAAGTCCAGATAAGATATCAGGCATAATTAAACACTTCCAAGATTAATTCATTAAATTCTCCATCAAACCCTATGTTGTGACCACTCTTTAGAATCGTCTCTTCGAGACGATTCTAAAGAGTGGTCACAACATAGGGTTTGGTGGAGAAATGATGATTTTAGTATCGGAGTATGCACATTTATCTGTTGCTCTGTTGGAAACATGTTGATAACTATAAACTAGACATAGTAGCCCATATTGAAGGCCCAGATGAAACTACTCTTTCAGGAGCAGTTTGATCTGGGTCTGCTCTATTTGCCTAAACTTGCCCGTTCTAATTCTACTGTATAACCAAATATTGTTTGTGTTGAGTTTTGGTTATTACACACCCATACAATGACATTTGCAAGCAGTGTAGACCAAGATCAGAGGGTGCAATGAGGTGCCCTCTGATCTGGATCTGCATTGTCTGTCACTCAAAAATAGCAAGTTTAACCCATTACCTCATAGGCTATTTTTAGATACAACCTCTTTAATTAAATCTACCGAAAAGAAGCATTAACTAGAGAAAAGGATTTTTTTTAGAATTTTGTAGTTTGAAACCATTGTGATAAATAGAGCATTCGCTCCTATAAGGAGCAAATGCTCTATTTATCACAATCATTTCACAAAGTGACTTTTACAGAGTCATCAAAAGTCCTCAATATGAGGGAAAGAATTAAACCTTTCATACCGGGTGGACTCTATAGTTAAACACTGATGGGCTTATTCCACTCTGAAAATTTAGGGTTGAAATATTGAGTTGGATTTTACATTGCTGTTACATTAAACCTTTTCCTGTTCAATATTCATGTACAGTAAAACCTTTCTATAACGAACACTAAATTACATAAAATATTTTGTGTTAAAGGCAGGTGGCTGCTTAAAGCAAGGTGAAAGTAAAACAGAACGCTCCTATAGGAGCGTTCTGTTTTACTTTCAGCTTGCTTTAAACAACCACCTTCCCTAAATACCAACTAATTAACACAATTTAGTGGCCATTATAGTGAGGTTTTACTGTATATAAGAAACGATGACATCATAAATATTTATTAGCTAAAGTTTCATAATATAAACATTTCAATGAAATTCTTTGCTTTGACAAAAACTGTAAAATAAAGTTATGATAGCTGATAAGTTACATGAATATGTCATATTCTATGCTTATCAGCGATTATTTTTTATTGCCACCCCATTCAATTGCCAGAGGTCCAGATAAGATGTGTTAATTAAAAAAAATTCAAGAATAACTTGAATAGATGATTCTAAATAGTGATCACAACATATGGTTTGGAGGAGTTCTAAATGACGGTTTTAATATTTGAGTACGCACCTTTATCTGTAACTTTGAATTTCAACAATAACTTCGAAAAATGTTCAGGATTTACAAGTGTAAACACTTGTCGAAGCCTTGTATGGTTTTGACCTTCATATCATGAGATGTAATTCTGACAGACATTCATCGAAAAGTACATGCAACAAGGCAGATTGATAAAATGGATGATTCCCTCTACAAGACTAAGAAAAAACTATATGTTGTTTAAATCACTTTTATGTTGCCAGAACATGTTTTTTATTTCTCTTGGCAAATTTAGTAAATTCGATTTGCTGATCATGACGTTGATCTATTTCTGACACTCCATTTTCACGTAAGCTGACAAGCAAACTGTTCTGTTTTTGTTACATGACTATGTATGTCAAGACTACACGACTTAAGCTTCTATATAATGTGGTTCAGTATGAAATATAGGTTATCAGTAAAAAGATGCACATGTATGTCAAACTTGACAGTTATTAATAATTGATAATAAATATAATAATAAGAAATTAATTATAGGGTAACAGTGAATAATGATAATAAAGTGGAACCTCGATAACTCGAACTCGGATAACTCGAACTTCGGGATAACTCAAACAAAAAGTTCAGTCCTTCCAAAAGTTTTAATACAGAATCTCTCTAAAATATATCGCTACAGATATCTAGAAACACATGTGACAGCTTAATACAGGTCTAAAGTAATGCTGAAAGCTCCTACAGGAGTTTTCAGCATTACTTTAGACCTGAATTATGCTGTGGCATTGAGAAATCGTTCAGATTAGAATTTGGATAACTTGAACTCCTGTTATCTCGAACTAATTTGTATGGTCCCTTGAAGATCGAGTTATCGAAGTTCAATTGTAATTGCATAATAATGACATGAATTATACCATAATTATTTAATAATATAGAAAAAAATAAATAACAAAGTTTTTTCAGTATCTTATCTAGAAGTTGTAAAACCCCTATAAATCGGACATTAAAATTAATACTATTGCCAGTCTGTAAGACAGGTGGCAGCTTAATACACGGTGAAAGTTCTGCAGAAAGCTCCTTGACTTTCACCCTGCATTAAGCAGTAACCTGCCTAATTGGACTAATATGTTCTTATATGTTCTAAACCGGGTATTCAATTTAGTATAAATACCTTTAGGAGCTTTCTGCATGACTTTCACCTTGCATTAAGCAGTAACCTGCCTAATTGGTCTAATATGTTCTAATTAAAATTCAAGTTTAGAGGGGTTTTACTGTAATGAAATGATGAGCAGCATGTGTCGTTTTTAATGTTCTCTTAAGTTTGAAGAGGAAATAACAGCTAGTTTACAATTTTCTCTTAACTTTTCAAGTCAAACAAGGAAGTGGTCTTACAGGATATGGGAGAGCTTCATGGGGAGAAGGGACACTTGTACAGATGGCCCTTGAAAGACAACACTTCTCAAGAAAAATTAAATTCAATCATTAAAAACCTTCTTTATCCTCTTTTAACTCTCTCCTCCATATGGACACATTTTCATACATTTACAAACAGAGTAGACTCAGATGAGATGGCTCCTGCAGGAGCCATCTGATCAGGGTCTGCTCTGTTTGCTTATGGAATTATACAGAACTTATTCTGTCACTCTCTACCACAGTCAATAATCCCCTTGTTAATAATGCTTTAAGATAAAACGGCTTATCAACTCTTTCCTCCATAGGCTATTTTTAGACCCAACCTCTTTGAATAAATCTACCCTAAAGGAGCCTTTACTATTTTAAGAAAAGTAAAATTTTAGAATTTTGCAGTTTGAAACCATTTTGATAAATAGAGCATTTGCTCCTATAGGAGCAAATGCTCTATTTATCACAATGGTTTCACAAAGTGACTTCTACAGAGTCGTCAAAAGTTGACAATATGAGGGAATGGGTTAAATATGGGGCACACATGCCCTGGCATTTGTAAACTGTTGAATTGACCGAGATCAGAGCTAGCTAGGGCTACACTGTTTGTCATTTAAAACAATTTAGCAATTTAAGCCATACTGAGTGGACTCTACATTTAAGCACTGATTGGCTATTCAACTCTTAAAATTCAGCGTCAAATTGATTAACCTTTTTCTTCATACAAATGCCTTTTCATGCATTTGCAATCAGAGTAGACCAAGATCAGACAAATCCTATAGGAGGATTCTGATCAGGGTCTGTTCTGTTTGCTTATAGTACAATATAGATCTGATTCTACAGTTTCTGCCTGAGCCAATACATCTTGCCATAAAAAAAATTAGTTCATAAATGTTCATAATGTCGTTATTCCTTGCATGAATATTAAACAGTGAAAGGGCTAAGGAGTGATGTCATTTCTTCCACGCATCTCTGTCCTGTTACTTTCACCAATGGTTCACCTTCCATATTTCATTATTATCATTTTGTCCATGAATACTGTATTCAGTAGGTATTGAAATTTGGACTAATATAAAACAGGGAAAGGGTTAAAATATATTATTTCAAATACATTTAATTTTTATTGCTTTTTTGGCAAACGTTTGTGTAGTCAAAAGATGGTTACTTCATTTTCTGATCGGGTCTGCTCTGTTTGCTTTTGGAATAATATAGATCTGATTCCACAGTTTCTGCAAAGACCCCTGTGTTCAAATGCCACTATAAACAAGAGCCACGTGTGGCACCAACGCTCGTCTGATTTGGTGCTTGTCCAGCTAAATTAAACATTTTTAAAAAAAATAAAGGGTCACAACTCCAAAATTTTGAAAACAAGAGTTATGGTTCTTATGTAGGGAGTCCTTCCCCCCTAAAATGATCTACTAACCTATGACGTTTCAAGTTGATACCTCATACTTTTCAAGTAATGAGCTACATTAAAGTTTTTGCACGCCGCGACAACGACAACACCTACGACCCATTGATCACAATAGCTCGACTTTTCTTCGAAACAGACAAGCTAAAAATCATCAAACTGATAAACATGATGTCACTATCTCTTACATGAATGTGGAAAGATTTAAACTTTGGTACATATAAGCAATATTATGCCTGAAAGTATTTAGAAGCATTGGTGAAAATGTTTTAACCCTTTCCTTCATATAAATTCCTTTTCATGTATTTGCAAACAGAGTAGACCCAGATCCTATTGGAGCCGTCTGATCAGGGTCTGCTGTTTGCTCATGAAATTTGATAGATCTGTTTCTTTACTTTGTAAAAATGGCTACAGTGTTCAACCTTCCATATTTCATTATACTGTAACTATTTTGTCTATGAATATTCAGTAGGTATTGAAACTTGGAATATACATAGAACATGGAACGGGTTAAATGATACAGGTCACATACCATATTTTCCCTAATAAACACCACAAGGATCATTACACAGAGGTCCAGATAAGATGCATAAATTTAAACGTTTACAACAATAGATCCTTTATTTCTCCATCAAACCCTATACTGTGACCACTCTTTAGAATCGTCTCGAAGAGACGATTCTAAAGAGTGGTCACAGTATAGGGTTTGGTGGAGAAATGATGATTTTAGTATTCGGGTACGCACCCTTATCTGTAGCTTTGGTTACAGTTTGCTAAGGTTAATTTGGAAGTTAATACCATACCTGTGCTGTATAATGGATTTGTCTTCTTTGTTTGGGGAGGGGATGGGGGAAGGGGGAGGGAGAGGGAGCTGTATCAGGGAAGGGGTCTTATCAGAAAATATTTTGAATTAAGAAAATCTACAATATAAACAAATTAGATATTACTTTTTCCTAACACTGTCTTGTTAGTACTCATTAGAATTGCCTCTGAGTACCAACAAGACAGGATCGGAGGAGAAATATTATATATTAACAGAACTGAGCAACAGATAACGGTGCGTACTCAGATACTAAAAATCGTCACTTCAACATGAAACCTTACGTTGTGACCATTCTTTAGAATCCTCTCAAAGAGACGATTCTAAAAAGTGGTCACAACAAAGGGCTTGGTTGTGAAATAAAGAAGTTATTCTAGGAAATATTTTAACCCTTTCCTCCACAGGCTATTTTTTAGACCCAACCTCTTGGAATGAATCTACCGAAAAGGAGCATTTACTAGAGAAAAGGAAAATGTTATAATAGTGAAGTATAGAAACCATTGTGATAAATAGTGCATTTGCTCCATAGGAGCAAATGCTCTATTTATCACAATGGTTTCAAGAGGTGACTATTACAGAGGCGTAGAAAGGCGTATTTATGGAGGAAAGGGTTAATTTACGCATCTTATCTGGAGCTCTGAACAGAATAATACACTTCTTATTTGAACACTTAATATGCGTGTTCCTGTCATAACACTCATTCACAACACCAACATACCAGCATGTATGACACAACATCAACATACCAGTGTGTCCGACACAATCCTAACTTTCTTCCCCTTGTTCTGATATAAGCTCTGAATGAGAGGAAAAATGAATGGTGAAGTATGATTTGTTGAATATTTATATACCCCACCCGTAATTACCCGTATTATATTGACTCCAAATCTCCACTTTCCATCAGTTTGCAGAACTGAATAAGACAGGATTAGCACCATTTTGATAATTTTAAGCCTTAACACCATAAATACGCCTTTCTACACCTTTGCAAACAGAGTAGACCCAGATCAGACGGCTCCTGCAGGAGCTGTCTGATCAGGGTCTGCTCTGTTTGCTTATGAAATAATAAAGATATGATTCATCAGTTTCTGTTATGGCCAAACATTCTTATCTCTGTATGCCTTTATAAAAATGATTCAAATTAATATTCATGACGTCATTATTTTTCACATTAATATTCATGGAGTAAAGGGTTAAATTATATTGCCATAGTAACAAGTAGTGCAGACCCCAATCAAACTGCTCGCTCAGGATCTCCAGACCTTGACCTACCTATTTGCCTATGTTTGTCAGGATTTTTTTATATTGTTAGAAACTGTAGAGTTAGATCTATTAACCCTTTCCCTGTTCTGTGTTTATTACAAATTTCAATACCTACTGAATATACATTGACAAAATAGTTCTAATGAAATATGGAAGTTGGAACATTGTAGCCATTTTAGAAAGAAAAGAAACAGATATATCAAATTCTATTAGCAAACAGAGCATACCCTGATCAGACGGCTCCTCTAGGAGCCGTCTGATCTGGGTCTTCTCTGTTTGCAGGTGCATGAAAACACGTTTATATGAGGGAAAGGGTTAAGATTTCATAAGCAAACAGAGCACACAGTGATCAGTTGGCTCCTACAAGATCATCTGATGTTTTCATGCTTTACCCATATCAGACGGATACTGTAGGGGCCGAACGATCAGTGTGTGCTCCGTTTGCTTATGAAATCATAATAGAGCTGGCTCTACACTTGCTAATAATACAAAAATCCTGTGCATATCTGCTATTATAGAAAATCAGCTAACAAATATTCGTGATGGCATTATTTGTCACATGAAAATTCAAGTGGGGAAAGGGTTAAAACTTCTTTTTTTTCAGCTAAAAATACCTGAAAAGTTTCAGAGATTCTGAAAATACCACAGCTACAGAGTTATAGATTTTAAACAAAATCCCAAACATATAGATACTTAACCCTTTACCTGGTAAATCCTTCTTTCAATCTGTGCAAACAGAATAGATCCAGATCAGATGTCTCCAATAGGAGCCGTCTTATCAGGGTCTGCTCTGTTTATTCATTGAATAGTATAGATCTGATTCGAAAGTTTCAGTCAAAGGACAATTAATCCTATGTTTGTCTGTCCTTATCAAAATTCAGCTTATAAGTAATCATGACGTCATTATTTCTTACATGAATATTCATGAGGTAAAGGGTTAAAAAAATCAAAATGCAATGAAACAGATCTAACACAGTAATCTGAAATACTTATACAGTGAAACCTGCCTACGGTGACTAGTCTACCAAAAACAAGTTTAATCCTCCCTCATATGCTATCTTTAGATCCAACCACTTTGAATAAATCTACCGAAAAGGAGCATTTACTACAGAAAAGGAAAATTTTAGAATTGTGTAGTTCTAAATCCATTGTGCAAATGCTCTATTATCACAATGGTTTCAAAAAGTGACTTTTACAGAGGCGCAGAAAGGCGCATTTATGGAGGAAAGGGTTAACTCTGAGTTCTTAACACATGTTTATTCAAATTATCAATACCTACTAAACATTCATGGACAAAACAGATACAATAAAATACGGAAGATGGAGTATTGTAGCCATTTTAGAAAGTAAAGAAACATATCTATCAAATTCCATTGCAAACAGAGCAGACCCTGATCAGATGGCTCCTATAGGAGCCGTCTGATCTGGGTCTAATCTGTTTGCAAATGCGTGAAAAAGCGTTAACCCCTTTCATTCCTGTAAATGCCTTTGTAAACCCAGATCAAATGGCTCTCCTTGCTTTTGAAATCATAATAGATTTGACTCTATAGTTTCTTCTATAGTATGCTACATTTTCATGTGTACATATACAGGTAAACCTCTGAAAACCGAACACCTTCGGACCAGACAAAATGTTCGGTTTTCAGAGGTGTTCGGTTTTCAGAGATTTTTCTTAATGTGAAACCTGAAGGTAATGAATGTGATTTTCTGTAATATTGTTCACTTCTTTTGATCTTATCAGAATAAGATACAAACATCAGTTTCTACTATAAATGGAGTATTCAGTAACAAGAAAATAATCATAACAAGATAATATTGTTTTATCTAATTTATAATTTATATATGGATGACGTCGGAGCAAGCATGATTTTGTTAAGTGTTTTCATCAAACTGACTGTTAGATTCACTGCCTGATTGGTTTTATTTATCTTCTATTATTTTTCATAATCAAAAGGCTTGTTCATGCAGATTTACTCTAAACTTAATTTTTCAGATATTAAAGTTATCTCAGTCAATTGAAGGGCTGGTAATATGTAGCATGAACATTTAAGTGTGTAGGCATCGTGTTTATGAAAACAAAATTTGCATGTTGAGATCATCTTCCCTTAATTTCAATAAATAGGTGTGAAAAACCGTGCCTAATTAAAGTTTTCTTATGATTTTCAAAAGCAACATCAGCTAAAGTATTAGCCTATACCTCTGTTGTGTTTTTCACACCTTTGTAGTAACACAGGGCAGCTGTCATACACAGTAGGGGTTCCAAAATTCCCTAGTCAAACTATCAACAAGTCAGCACCCCTAATTGGCCCTCAGGGTATGTTCGGTTTTCAGAGGTGATTTACAATGGAAATATAGGTTTCTGTTCCGGAACTTGTGTTCGGTATTCAGAATTCAGAGAGTTCGGTTTTCAGAGAGCTTTTCTATATAGAATATATAAGGAAAAATTCGGGACCGAAATATTTGTTCGGTTTTTAGAGATTTTCGGTTTTCAGAGGTTCGGTTTTCAGAGGTTTACCTGTACCACTAAAAAAAGTCAGCTAATAAATATTCATGATGTGATTATTTTGTACTTTGAATATACAACAGGGAAAGGGTTAAGCCAGGTGATAACTAACTTTGGGCCTACATTAACCCTTTCCTCCATAAATATTCATGTCACAAAATGACAGTATTAATACTAATTAGCAGAAATTTTATAAAAGAATTCTTAACCATTTCCCTCATATAAACATGTGTTCACACATTTGCAAACAGAGTAGACCCAGTACAGACAGCTCCTAGAGGAGCCGTCTGATCAGGGTCTGCTCTGTTTGCTAATAGAATTTAATAGATATGTTTCTTTCTTTTCTAAAATGGCTACAACGTTCCATCTTCCATATTTCATTAGAACTACATGTACATGTATTTTGTCCATGAATCTTCAGTAGGTATTGAATTTGAATAAACATAAAACAGGAATAGTGTTAACATGGCAGAAACTGTAGAAATAGTCATATATTATTGCATAAGCAAACAGGACAATAGACTCTAGTCAAACAGCTCCTGCAGGAGCCATCTGACTTTGTTATGCTATGTTTGCAAATGTGCCAAAAGGCAAATCTATGGAATAAAGAGTTAAGTCTTTACTCTTTCGACACCTTTGTAAACAGAGTAGACCCGGATCAGATGGCTCCTATAGGAGCCATCTGATCTGGGTCTTCTCTGTTTGCTTATGGAATAATATAGATCTAATTCTAAAGTTTCTGCATTGGCAAAACTTTCATGTGTTAATATATCAGTTTGAAAATTAATCTAATTAATATTTATGATGTCATAATTTCTTTCACGAATATTCATGGAGTAAAGAGTCAAGCATTTCCTTGCTCTAATAGATTCCCAAGTTTGTTCACTATACGGTCACTATAGGCAGATTCTACAGTACTTCTATCCAGCTATAAATAGCAGAGTTCTGATAAGAGGTGGGTTGTTCTATCAAGTTATATCTATCTTATTGCTTCGCCAAACAAAATATTATTGGTACTCATTAGAATTGTCACAGCGAGGCCATTCTAATGAGTACCAACAAGACGTGGTTTCGTACTTCGTTAGTTTAATCCCTTACTCCATATACCGGTATACAGTAAAACCCCTCTAAACCGGATATTCAATTTAGTATAAATATCGGTCTTGTAGACAGGTGACTGCTTAATGCAGGGTGAAAGTCATGCAGAAAGCTCCTCTAGGAGCTTTCTGCATGACTTTCACCCTGCATTAAGCAGTAACCTGTCTAAAAGTATCTAAATTCTTCTCTTCTAGAAGTCCAGTTTAGAGCAGTTTTAATATACCATTTAACCACTTTGTAGACAGATTTGACTTCTACAGGAGCTGTCTGATCAGGGTCTGTACTGTTTGCTTATGGATGATAGCGATCTGATTCTACAGTTTCTGCTATGGACAAAAACTATTTTGTTGATAAGCCATTGCAAAAGTTCAGCTAATTACTATGCATAGTCATTACTTCTGACATGAGTATTCATACAATCATTATTTATGACATGAATATTTATACAATCATTTATTTATGACATGAATATTCATGGAGCAAAGGGTTAACACACCTCTATCTAGAGCCCTGTGTTGAAACAAAATTTGTTTATTTATAGTTCTATAAATACAGCCGTAATTACCTTAAATATTGAACCAGAAGAAACTTGGGTGAATAGTGTAGACCCAGATCAAACTGCTTCTGACAGAGCTGTTTGATCAGGATCTACACTGTTTAGTAATCCAGTTATTTCATCTAACTCTTTACTCCATAAATATGCCATTCTACGCCTTTGCAAGCAAAGCAGACCCAGACAAACGGCTCCTATAACAGCTGTCTGATCAGGGTCTACTCTCTTTGCTTTAGATTGGAATACTGTAGATCCGATTTTAGCTCCTTTTTTGGCAAAAAAATCCTTGAGTTAATACGTCATTTTAAATTTAATCTTTCATCAATATACATGGAGTAAAGGTTTAAAGTTATCAAACTCCAGCCAAATTTACTTATTCAACTTTGCTAATTGGTTTAGAGAGGATATTCGGTATCCTAATATTTATGGTAAGTACGATAAACCAAAACTTGCTACACAATCTATGACTTAATCCACTCTATAGATCATACCCATTAGAACATTTGCTAGGCTGGTTCAAGGGGGTGGGGTAAAACTGCTTAAAGCTCTTGAGTGCATCTATACGCAGGAAGGTTACAAACAAGTCTGTTTAACATGAAAATTCAGAAATAACCACACCTTACACTTTATGTCCTCGGAAATCACCTGAAATTTTTAGTAGTAAACATTTTAAACGTAATCAGAGCTCCAGATAAGATGCGTAAAATTAAAACATTTTCAAGAATAACTCCTTCATTTCTCCATCAAACCCTATACTGTGACCACTCTTTAGAATAGTCTCTTAGAGACGATTCTAAAGAGTGGTCACAGTATAGGGTTTGATTGAGAAATGACAATTTTAGTATTTGAGTACGCATCCTTATCTGTAGCTCTGGTAATACAAACCTATCTGAGGTGTACAACACTTTACCTGGTAAATATTCATGTAAGAAATAATGACATCATGAATATGTATTAGCTGAGTTTTTTTGGGGGTTTTTTTTTCTCTTACCGCATGAATATTCCTCAAAAAAAAAAATAATGACATCATGAATATTACTTAGATCAACAGTTAAAATAGCAAATGGACACGTGCATTTTTGGCAATGACAGAAACTGTAGAATCAGATAGATCTGTATTATGTCATAAGCAAACAGAGCAGACCCTGATCAGACGGCTCTTATAGGAGCCGTCTGATCTGGGTCAACTCTGTTTGCAAAAGCATAGAAAAGAACATTTACGGAGTAAAAGGTTAATGATACATGTATATAAACACAGAATATTTTGGTATTGGCAGAAATTGGCTGCAGAAACAAATCTGTATGTGTCTGTATGCCATTGTAAAAAAAATCAGCTAATATGTATTTGCGGTGTCATTATTTCTTACATGATCGTCTTGTAAAGGAATAATCAATATTCATCAAGTCATTATTTCTTATATGAATATTCATTAAGCTAAGGGTTAATAAAATACAAGAAACCATATCATTAACTCATTTCCCTCATCGGCTATTTTTAGACCCAACCTTTTGGAATAAATCTACTGAAAAGGAGTGTTTAATAGAAAAAAGGAAAAATTAAGAATTGTGTTGTTTTGAAACAATTACTATTGCGATAAAAAGAGCATTTGCTCCACAGGAGCAAATGCTCTATTTATCACAATGGTTTCAAACAGTGACTTTGATAGCGACGTCAAAACGCATCAATATGAAGGAATGGGATAAGAGGTGTCAAAAGGTGTCAATATGAGGGAATGGGTTAATGTATGCAATACAAGAATTGCCACTGTGTTTGCAACTTTAAAGAAGGTCCTCTATACATGTTTGTATTCCATTTATTGCAGAAAATGTTTGACACCTTTAACAGTTTAATTCTTTGAATGGTAAGTATTCTGTCTCTGTTCAAAGTTCAGCTCTTTTAGTTGAAACTGTACACGTTGCTATTAGCCTGAATTTGTACATTTTGCAAATTCTCCGATATGAAAGGCTATTTCCCCTTGCATGTAAGGCAATTTCCCCTTGAATGTATTTAAAGGCAATTTCCCCTTGTATGTTAAAAGCAATTTCCCCTTGTATGTATGCAATTTCCGCTTGTATGCAAAGTAATTTTACCCTTGAATGTAAGACAATCTACATTTGTATGTAAGGCAAATTCACCTGTACAAAAGACAATTTTCCCTTGTGTAGTAATTTCCCTTTTGTATTTTGCCTTGTGTAGTAATTTCCCCTCGTATTCCTTTACAAGTACAGAAGGCAACTTCCCCTTGTACAGAAGGCAATATTCCCATAAACAGAAGGCAATTTTCCCCTTAAATTTCTTTAGACTGAAGGCAATTTCTCCTTGAAAGCAATTAACTTGATTGCATGTACACAGACGATCAACATATTAACTACTGCCTGCCTTTATAAATGCATGTCTTACCCTTCAGCATATCAAGGTAACAAGATCAAATTCTCTACACCCACCTTGTACTGCAAATCCTCCAGTGCTGTGTATGATGTAACAAAAGCGTGGGCATGGGTTCCTTTCACTGGTATGTTGTATAACTTGCCCGCTAAAACATTGCTGGTACCATCAAACCCTACAAGAACAGAATATGGAGTTTCAATTGATTGGTTAACCCTTTCCCTGTTCTATATTTAGTCCAAATTTCCATACCTACTGAATATTCATGGACAACATAGTTATAATTATATATTGAAGGTGGAATATTGTAGCCATTTAAGAAAGTGAAGAAACAGATCTATCAAATTCCATTAGCAAACAGAGTAGACCCTGATCAGAGCCATCTGATCTGGGTCTACTCTGTTTGCAAATATGTGAAAACATGTTTATATGAGGGAAAGGGTTAACCCTATCCTCAATAAACATTTTTGTAAAAGAAATTATTGCTGCATGAATATTCACTGTCCAAAATTTTATAATTATACAATAATAAGGAAAGTTTTGGCTGTGAATAAGGTTAACACTCTAATGGCATTTTCATTAGAAACAAGATGTGTTTGTGAAACACTATGCCCCCGGTATGACCTTTGACCCTGAAATATGACCTTGACCTTGACATCTCACCCATCAAACTGTGCAGCTTCTTGATATCTGGCATGCCGAATATCAAGTCTCTATCTCTACTGGTTCAAAAGTTATGGCCAATATTAAATTTGGTGATTTGACCTATCTATTTGACCTCTGACCTTGAAGAATGACCTTAACATGTCATCCCTCAAAATGTGGGGCTTTATGAGATACATATGCATGTCAAATATCAAGTCTCTATCTGTACTGGCTCAAAAGTTATGACCAATGTTAAAGTTGTCCTCAAACATACAAACAGTCAAACGGACAAACAGACAGGGCATAAACAATATGCCCCCCCCCCCCCCACATCTGATCTGAAAAAAACATTAACTGCCAACACAATTTTGCTGCAAATGTACAATAATCTAATTAACAACCACCTCAACGCTAAATTTTCACAGTGGCATGACCTATCATTGTTTAACCCTGTCCCTGTTCTATGTTTATTACAAATTTCATTACCTACTGAATATTCATGGACAATTAAGCTATGATGAAATATGAAAGATTGAACATTGTAGCAGTTATAGAAAGTATAGAAACAGATCTATCAAATTCCATTAGCAAATAGAGCAGACCCTGATCAGACGGCTCCTATAGGAGCCATCTGATCTGGGTCTACTCTGTTTGCAAATGCGTGAAAACATGTTTATATGAGGGAAAGGGTTAACCCTATCCTCAATAAACATTATTGTAAAAGAAATTATTGCAGCATGAATACTCACTGTCCAAAATTTTATAATTACACAATAACAAGGAAAGTTTTGGCTGTGAAAAAGGTTGACACTCTAATGGCATTTTTATTAGAAACAAGATGTGTTTGCAAAACACTATGCCTCCGATATGACCTTTGACCCTGAAGGATGACCTTGACCTTGACATCTCACCCCTCAAACTGTGCAGCTTCATGAGATACACAGGCATGCCAAATTTGAAATATCAAGTTTCTTTCTCTACTGGTTCAAAAGTTATGGCCAATGTTAAAGTTGGTGATTTGACCTATATATCTGACCTTGAAGGATGACCTTGACCGTGACATGTCATCCCTCAAAATGTGGGGCTTTATGAGATACATATGCATGCCAAATATCAAGTCTCTACCTGTACTGGCTCAAAAGTTATAACCAATGTTAAAGTCGTCCTCAAACATACAAACAGTCAAACGGACAAACAGACAGGGCAAAAACAATATGCCCCCCAGATCTGATCGGAAAAAAACCCATTAACTTCCAACACAATTTTACTGTAAATGTACAATAATCAAATTAACAACCACCTGAATGCTAAATTTTCACAGCGGAATGACCTATCATCGTTTAACGGTGGAGTCCATTCACTATGAAATGAGGGAATTTGATTTAGAATACTCAAGCAATTGAACGCTAAATTTTCACAGTGGAATGACGACCTATCATTGTTTAAAATGTGGAGTCCGTTCACTATGAAAAGAGTGAATTTGATTTAGAATACTCAATCAATGACAAACAGTGCAGACCCTCCTCCAAGAACCCTCTGATCTGGGTCTACACTGTTTGCAAATGATAGTGCCCTGTATTCAAAGGATCATTAGGTTTGTCTGCACCCACCTCCAAGGTAACAATATCTGGATGCTGACAGGGCCCCATCAGGTCCCTGCGCTCGCCGCAGACCAAATTCCAGTAAAGTCTTGTCAGGCCCGGCAGCTAATCTGAACCTCATTCCATTTGTGGCTACCAAACTGTATGAAAACAAGACAAGAGAGTAACACGCTGCAATACATCATGGTTATAAAATCTACAACGAAATTCTCGTACAGCATTATCCAAAATATCTTGTGCAAACCCAGACCATGTTACTCTAAAATTACATTCACAAAGCACTTAAACTCACAGGTGACCATATGGGCCGTGAACTACGTGTAGTTTCCTGCATGATTTCCTCATGCTTGAAAACAAAAAATAAACAATAAAATATTAATACACAGATACGGTAATTATAAATTCTTACATATTTAAAATCAAATTTAACCCTTTACTCCATGAATATTAATGTAAGAAATAATCAATGACATCATGAATATTAATTAGATTATGTTACAATAGCACATGGACACTGGGAGTCTTGGCTTTAATAGGCAGGAACTAAAGAATCATATATATCTATAGGAGCCCCCTGATCTGGGTCTACTCTTATTGCAAATGAGTAAAAAGGCATATTTAATCCTTTACTCCATAAATATGCCTTTGCAAAACGAGAAGGAGCTGTCTGATCAGGGTCTGCTCTGTTTGCTTATGATATACATGTAATATAGATATGAATCTAGTTTTATTTCACATGAATATTCATGGACGAAAGGGTTTAGATAGTAAAGGGTTATCCCTTTCCCTCATATAAACGCCTTTTCACGCATTTGCAAACAGAGTAGACCCAGATCGGATGGCTCCTATAGGAGTCGTCTGATCAGGGTCTGCTCTGTTTGCTAATGGAATTTGATAGATCTGTTTCTTTACTTTCTAAAAAAGCTACAGTGTTCCACCTTCCATATTTCATTGTAAGTATTTTGTCTATGAATATGCAGTAGGTATTGAAGTCTGGAATAATTATAGAACAGAGAAAGGGTTATAGTACATGTAGTACTAGAAGTGATTCAGCATGCTTGTGTTTTGCGAGTACAGTAAAAAAACCTCTAATGCGACCAGCAAAAAGGGGTATAATTCACAGTGGCCGGGGCAGGTAAGCAACCACCTGCTTATAAAGTACAGTAAAACCCCTCTTATGCGACCAGCAAAAAGGGGCATAATTCACAGTGGCTGGGGCAGGTGGTTGCTTAATGCAGGACGAAAGTAATGCAGAAAGCTCCTACATTGTATATAGCTTTTGTCCTGCATAAAGTAACCAACTGCTTATAAAGACAGGTATGTTTATTCATTAAGTGGTCACATTAGAGGGGTTCTACTGTATAATTTATTGAGTAATTTTGCTGCATCAAACTCTGACGTCTGTATTTAACTTTAAATTTATGTTCTATGACCAGGTCCTGATACTGAAGAGAAAAGGTTTGACTTCGGAATAAAATACAATAGGAGCCGTCTGATCAGGGTCTGCCCTGTTTGCTTATGGTGTAATATAGATCTGATTCTACAGCTTCTGCTTGAGCCAAAATGGCATGTGTTCACATGCCATTATAAAAAAAAATCTAATTAATATTCATGATGTCATTATTTCTTACATGAATAGGGAAAGGGTTAATAGAGCATAACTGGAGCCTCTTGTCTGCTGCTCTGATGTTATAACAAATCCAGTAAAACCCCTCTAAACCGGAATTCTAGTAGAGAATAATTTAGATACTTTTAGGCAGGTGGCTGCTTAATGTAGGGTGAAAGTCATACAGAAAGCTCCTCTAGGAGCTTTCTGCATGACTTTCACCCTGCATTAACCCTTTCCCTGTTCTGTATTAGGCCAAATTTCAATACCTACTGAATATTCATTAACAAAATAGTTATAAAGAAATATGGAAGGTGGAACATTGTTGACATTTTAGAAAGCAAAGAAACAGATCAACCAAATTCCACTAGCAAACAGAGCAGACACTGATCAGACGGCTCCTCTAGGAGCCGTCTTATCTGGGTCTACTCTGTTTGCAAATTCGTGAAAACACGTTTATATGAGGGAAAGGGTTAAGCTGCCACCTGTCTCCTAGACCGATATTCATACTAAGTTGAATGTCCGGTTTAGAGGTTTTACTGTACAATAAAAACCTCAATATAGCGACCATTCAACTTTTCACATGATATACATGTAGATGCCTTGTCATGGCTGTGCAAACAGAGGAGACCCAGATCAGGCAGCTCCTATACCAGCTGTGTGATAAGGGTCTGCTGTTTCTGGATGGAACTACAGTAAAACCTCTCTATAACAAACACTAAATTACATCAAGTATTTTGTGTTAAAGGCAGGTGGCTGCTTAAAGCAAGGTGAAAGTAAAACAGAAAGCTCCTATAGGAGTGTTCTGTTTTACTTTCACCTTGCTTTAAGCAGCCACCTGCCCTAAATACCAACTAATTAACACAATTTAGTGGCCGCTATAGAGAGGTTTTACTGTATTTAAAACTGTTACTATTTAGTTTCTGCCATGTCCAAATGCTACAATCCTGTGTTCAAAGGCCATAATAAAAACATATCTCATCTTATTATTATTCATGATATGATTATTTCTAACATGAATATTCATGAGAGTAAGGGTTTTAAAACCCTTTCCTTTTTGAATATTCATTAAGAAATAATGACATCATGAATAATTATTAGCTCAATGTTTTTAATAGTCTGCTTGCACAAGATTTTTTTAGCATTTTTGGAAACAGTAGAATCAGATCTATCAGGATTTCATAAGCTAACAGAGCAGACCCTGATCAGACGGCTCCTATAGGAGCCGTCTAATCTGGGTCTTTTCTGTTTCCAACGGTATGAAAAGGCGTTTAACCCTTTCCTCCATAAATACGCCTTTCTACGCCTCTGTAAAAGTCACCTGGTGAAACCATTGTGATAAATAGAGCATTTGCTCCTATAGGAGCAAATGCTCTATTTATCACAATGGTTTCAGAACTACAAAATTCTAAAAAATTTCCTTTTCTCTAGTTAATGCTCCTTTTGGACAGATTCATTCAAAGAGGTTGGGTCTAAAAACAGCCTATGGAGGAAAGGGTTATTAGTAACTCTACCCCACCTTGCATAATTGATCAGGTTCAGCAGCGGAGTCTCCATCAGCTGAACCACAGGCAGTGGGCCCTCAATGATAAGTAGGGGCTCTTTAGGGAAAACAACTGTCCCCTCTTCTATTGCCCACAGGGTGACATCATTGGCAGCCAGGTTTCTGAGGTAAACAAAGAACTCGTCTTCTGTATGGGACGGCAGAACACTGCGCAGGTATGATATATCTGAAACATACAGAATATTTTGTTTTATTTAACTTTTTACCTCAAGAATACTAGTGGCAAGTGCAGAGCTCCAGATAAGATGCGTAAATTAAAACATTTTTCACGAATAACTGCTTTATTTCTCCACCAAATGGTATACTGTGACATTTTGTCATTAAACGATCACCAAAATTCAATCTAAGTGTCGGCAAACAGGAAGTAGATGGACAACAAACCTGAAAAGGGTAGACAGGTTACAACTCACTATGATAATGCTTCAGACCAAATATCAAATCATTCCACCCGACAAAAGCCAAGAAATCCTTGACGAAAATTTCTGACGTACATACGTACGGACGGACGGACAAGGGTTAAACTTAATGTCCCCGTCGCCTATAAAGGCGGGGGGCATAAAATCATCATGATTACTAACTAGCTGATTACAGGATTGTTTGGCCGCGGCAGAAACTGTGGTATCATAATTCATAATCAAACAGAGTAGACCCTGCTCAGATGACTCCTACAGGAGCTGTCTGATCTGGGTCTCATTGGCTTGTAAAATTGTTAAAAAGTGTATATGAAGAAAAGGTTTAAATGTTGAATTAGAGAAACAGTTGCATTCACCCTTTCCCTGTTCTGTATTTATTCAAAATTTCAATGGCTTCTGAATATTCAAGGACAAAATAGTTATGATGAAATATGGTAGACCTGTGGAACATTATATTCATATTAGAAAGTTACATATAAAGACACAGATCTATAAAATTCCATTAGCAAACAGAGCAGACCCTGATCAGACGACTCCTATCTGGGTCTACTCTGTTTATCAGAATGGTTTCAAAACTACACAATTCTATCATTTTCCTTTTCTCTAGTAATTGCTCCTTTTCGGTAGATTTATTCAAAGAGATTGGGTCTAAAAATAGCCTATGAGGTAATGGCTTAACTATTTAAAATATCAATACCTATTCATGGAAAAAATAATTACGACAAAATATGGAAGGCGGAACTTTGCAGCCATTTTAGAAAGTAAATAAACAGATCTATCAAATTCCATCAGCAAACAGAGCAGACCCTGATCAGACGGCTCCTATAGGAGCCGTCTGATCTGGGTCTACTCTGTTTGCAAATGAGTGAAAATGTGTTTATATATGAGGGTAATGGTTAATAACTGGTATGATTGTATAGTTTCAGCCATGGTGAAAAAAGATGCTTGTTCATAATGCCATTAAAGAAATTCATCTACTCAATATTCATACAGTCATCATTTCTTACATGAATGTTTACGTAAAAGGTTGACGTTGTGGATCAGATTATAGTAAATCATTGACCTAAATGTCTACAGTGACAAGTAAAACTGTAACACTGTCTGTTTGGGTTGGTTTATATTACAGTGCAACAGATAAATGTGCATACTAAAATTCCTACTTCTCCACCAAACTCCACCAAACTCAGATACTAAAATATTTATTTCTCCACCAAACCCTATGTTGTGACCACTCTTTAGAATCGTCTCTTTGAGACGATTCTAAAGAGTGGTCACAACATAGGGTTTGGTGGAGATATTATAAAGAAGTTATTCTTGATTTTTTTTTTTATTTACACATCTTATCTGGACCTCTGATATTACAGCATTTATTCTAACTATAAGGACAACAAACCTCCCTTCACCATCCATTTTCAACCACAGGGGTGAGACACGTTTGAGTCAGTATATGTATGTCTTACTCCCGTGTTTTCAGACAGCTCCTATACGAGCTGTCTGATCGGACCATCCGAGTCTACTCTATGTGTAAAGGCCAGAAAAAGTGTTTATATGAGGGAAGGGGTTAAAACTAAATAAATCAAATGGGTTCTGTTTTGATAATGTTAAATGCAACTATTGAGTAGCAGTCTGACCTGGGTCTATACTATTTGCATAAGTTTGTCTGGTTGAAAATGTAGGATGATTTTCCCTGTCCCTCATATATAAAGGACTTTTGGCATCATTGCAACATAGCTCCTGTTGGAGCTGTCTGATCAGGGTCTTCTCTGTTTGCTTATGAAACAATATACGGTAGATCTAATTCTGAAGTTTTTTTAGACCCACCCTCTTTAAATAAATCTACCGAAAAGGATTATTTACTAGAGATATGGATTTTTTTTATAATTGTGTAGTTTTGAAACCATTGTGATAAATAGAGCATTTGCTCCCACAGGAGCAAATGCTCTATTTATCACAATGGTTTCATAAAGTGATTTTTGCAGAGGCGTCAAAAGGCGTCAATATGAGGGAATGGGTTAAAAAGGCGTCACTGTGAGGGAATGGGTTAATGTGTAATTATAAACAGTCAATCCATGACTATTCTTGAATACAGTAATAGACTCATAACTTAACCCTTTACTCCATGAATATTCATGAAAGAAATGATGAAATCATGAATATTAATCAGATTAATTTTTAAAACAGCATATGAACACAGGAAATTTTGCCAAAGCAGAAACTGTAAAATCATATCGATATATATATATTTCCATAAGCAAACGGAGCAGACACTGGTCAGATGGCTCCTATAGGAGCCATCTGATCTGGGTCTACTCTGTTTGCAAAGGCGTAGATAGGCATATTTATGAAGTAAAGGGTCTTATTAATGGTATATAATATACATGTACTTTAACCCTTTATTCCACATATATACATGCACATGTACAACTTTTCACGCCTTTGCAAATAGAGTAGACCAAGATCAGATGACTCCTGTGAATGCATTGTGTTCACATGCTATACCATTATATAAATTCAGCTTATTGATATTCATGATGCCATCATTTCTTATATAAATATTCCTGGAGTAAAGGGTTACCATTCATATAAGGTGATCCTTACATACATAAACTTATATCACTAATCCTCATAATCATATAGGTAGTTTAAAATCTATATTAATCCTCTTAATCCTTTCCCTATCCTATATTTAGTCCAAATTTCAATACCTACTGAATATTCATGGTCAAAATAGGTATAATGAAATATGGAAGGTGAAACATTGTAGCTATTTTAGACAGTAAAGAAAACAAATCTTTCAAATTCCATTAGCAAACAAAGCAGACTCTGATCAGAAAGAAATGATTAACGTGATAGTATCTACTTCAAAGTCTTGCAATGTGTTTTAAAAATGCCTAACAATTACATAAATCATTTGTTTATATGCTGAAAAGAAGTACAGTTGAACTTCGATATCTTGAACTCGGATAACTCCAACTTCTGGATAACTCGAACAAAAAGTTCAGTCCTTCCAAAACTTACAATTTACAGAATTGCTCCAATAATGTATCTCTACAGATATCTAGAAACACATGTGACAGCTTAATACAGGTCTAAAGTAATGCTGAAAGCTCCTACAGGAGCTTTCATCATTAATTTAGACCTGTATTATGCTGTGGCCTTGAGAAATCGTTCAGATTAGAAATGGGATGACTCGAACTTCTGTTATCTCGAACTAATTTGTATGGTCCCTTGAAGTTCGAATTATCAAAGTTCAACTGTATATCGAAAGAAACCTAGTCAAATAAATGCTGAAGAAGACAAAAATTTCATGTGTGTGATATCGAAAACCTGATTCTATTCAGCAATGTATTAGTATTTATTCAGGATGCGGTAAATTTTGTTTCCTGTTCGACAATGGTCGATAATAACAAATAAACACAAATTATAAAAATCGATGAAAACGGTTTTATATCACAGTTGGAGTTTTCAATATAAGTTTGACATTTTTGATAATGATTGAAGATAACAAATACCAAGTCTTATGATGTTGCGGGAAATATGCCTTCATTGTAGGCACTTTCATTTTAACCCTTTACATGCAAATCCATGTAAGAAACGAGAACCGCGTGTGGCACCAACGCTCGTCTGATTTGGTGCTTGTTCAATAAAAAAATAAAGGGTCATAACATAAATCAAGAGTTATGGCTCTTATGTAGGGGCCTTCTCCTCAATGAGATCTATCAAGGTATGAAGTTTCATGTTGATATCTCTTATACTTTTTGAGTAATGAGCTACATTAAAGTTTTTGCATGACGCCGACGCCTACAACTCAGTGATCCCAATAGCTCGACTTTTCTTCAAAACAGACATGCTAATAATGAAATCATTGATATCTATTAGCTCCCACAAGAACAGCCTGACCTGGATCTAATCTGTTTGCAAGTTACACCTACAAATTTGTCCCTCAAATAAACACATTTTTAACCCTTCCCTTGCTGAATTTTAAAATACATTTCTCCTTCTTTACCCATGTCCTGTTGTATAATTACATATATCTTCACTGTGTACAAGTATTTCGCTGTGCAATCACTGCTGTGGAGTGCACTGGTTGCACAATCAACTTGTAAATAGTGCAGACCCTGATGAGACAGCTCCTGCAGGAGCTGTCTTATATGGGTCTTCACTATTTACAGGTGGGTAAATTGACGCGAATAGCAAGCGAAGGGTTAAGCATTTTTCAAACAGAGTAGACCCAAAACAGATGGCTACTATAGGAGCCCTCTGATTCAGGGTCTGCTCTGTTTGCTTATTACATGATATAGATTTGATTCTACAGTTTTTTGTCAAAGCGAAAAATTCCTTGAAACTTTATGTTATAAAAAATGAGTTAATAAATATTCATGGTCTCGCTTTTGCTAAACATAAATATTAAACAGGGAAAGGTCAACTCTTTGAATGTTGGAAACAAGTGTACTGACATTTAACCCTCTACTCCATGAATATTAATGTGAAAAATAATGACATCATGACTATTAATTAGATTAACATATGGACTTGGGAAAGTTTGGCCATGACAGAAACTCTAGAATCAATCATTATATCATAAGCAAACAGAACAGACCCTGATCAGATGGCTCCTGATCTGGGTCTACTCTGTTTGCAAAGGAATAGAAAGGCATATTTATGGAGTAAAGGGTTAAAAGCATAGACCTAAACTCTGGGATCCCTCTGATCAGAGTCTGCACTGTTTGTCATTTTAAATTCCTCTCACAATTTATACTTTTTCATACACTGAATGGACTAATTACCTAAGTTTTCGGATGTCTAATCTACTCCTTCGTTGGTAACAGTGGTTTATAAAGCTGAATAATGACCAAACAGCCCTGAATAATGACCAAACAGCCCTAATTAATGACCAAACAGCCCTGAATAATGACCAGCCAGCCCTTATAGGAGTCGTTTGATCTCAGTCCACACTATTTTCATTTGCCTGTCTTAATACTAAGGGTATTAAGGGTAATTAAATTGTAGAATCAGATCTACATATATCATTTCTTCAGCAAACAGGACAGACTCCAATCAGACAATTCAGGACTACAGGAGCCGTCTGGTCTGGGTCTACTCTGTTTGTAACTGCATTAACCCATTACCTCATAAGCTATTTTAGATCCTACCTCTTTAAATAAGTCTACCAAAAAGGAGCATTAACTAGAGAAAAGGAAAAATTTAGAATTTTGTAGTTTGAAACCATTGTGAATAAAAAGAGCATTTGCTCCTATAGGAGCAAATGCTCTATTTATCACAATGGTTTCGCTAAGTGACTTTTACAGAGTCGTCAAAAGTCGTCAATATGAGGAAATGGGTTAAAAGGCATATTTATGGAGAAAATAAATAGACATTCATTACTGCCACTGCATATGTTTCATTATATAAAGCAAACTAATCTATATTTTCATTAACCCTTTCACTGCGGGAAAAGAGTCACTAATGTCCTTTGCAAACCATGTTTCCTATAATATTGATCAGTTTGAATTTTGGAAATTGAAGCATTGAAATATTTAACAATTTCAACATTTTGCGATTCTTTTTGCAAACAGTTTGGACCCAAATGAGAAGTTGAGTATCTCGGTCTCTCATCAAAAGTGTATTTATAACACTCACACACTGCTCTTTAACCCATTCCTGCATATAGACGCCTTTTGACGCTTCTGTAAAAGTCACTTTGTGAAACCATTTTGATAAATAGATCAAAGCGCTTATTGGGGCATAGCACTTAAAAAAACCACATTTTGTTGACTGAAATTTCGCTTTATAGAGACCATCTCAACTTTAACCCATTCCCTCATATTGACGCCTCTGCAAAAGTCACCTGCTGAAACCATTGTGATAAATAGAGCATTTGCTCCTATAGGAGCAAATGCTCTATTTATCACAATGGTTTCAACACTACACAATTTTAAAAATTTCCTTTTCAGTAGAAAATGCTCCTTTTCGGTAGATTTGTTCAAAGAGGTTGGATCTAAAAATAACCTATGGAGGAAAGGGTTAAAGCAAATGGAAGAAAATGTACTCTTAGAACAGTAGCAGACAACCATTTTAGAAGATGAAAGTTATTAAGTGTTGAAAGGGTTATCAAACAATTCATTGTATTCTTGCATATTAAACACTTTGGTTAATTACTTGGATAAAAATAATCAATACAACTTATATACCTGTATTTACTACATGTCGCATTATCAAGAAAAAGTTATGGCTTTAACCCTTTCCCTCATATAAATGCCTTTTCATGCCTTTGCAAACAGATTCAACAGACCTGTAGGAGCCATCTGATCAGGGTCTGCTGTGTTTGCTTATAAATGGCACGATATTGATCTGATTCTACAGTTTTTGTCAACACAAACAATTCCATCTTGAAAATTTTACAGCATAAAAATTCAGCTAATAAATATTCATGATGTCATTATTTGTTGTATGTATTATTACCAGTTAACTCTTTACTCCATATACACGCCTTTTCGTGCATTTAAAAGCAAAGCAGACCCAGATCAGATGACTCCTGTAGGGTCTGCTCTGTTTCCTTATAAAATAATAAAGACCTTGGTCCAAGGTTATAAATCCCCTGAGTCTGAGATCATTCTCAAGTACAGGGCGATGCTTGGTCACTGGTCAGATGCTTGAAAATGATCTCAGACTCAAGCAAAAAGTTTTATAACCTTGGGCCAGATCCTACAGCTTCTGCCACAGCCAAAATATCCTATATTGACATGTGATTAAAGAAAATAAGTAATAGAGTAAAATCCATGATACCATAACTAAAATCTCACATGGATATTTAAAGAGTGTTAACCCTTTTCCACGTACAAAAGCCTTTTCACGCAATTGCAAAACAGAGTAGACTCAGATCAGACAGCACCTGTAGGAGCCATCTGATCAGGGTCTGCTCTGTTTGCTAATGGAATTTGATAGATCTGTTTCTATACTGTCTACAATGGCTACAGTGTCCGATCTTCCATATTTCATTATAACTATTTTGTCCATGAATATTCAGTAAGTACAATAAAACCTCTCATATAAGACCACTAAATTATGTTAATTAGTAGGTATTTAAAGCAGGTGGTAGCTTAAAGCAAGGTGAAAGTAAAACAGAACGCTCCTATTGGAGCGTTCTGTTTTATTTTCACCTTGCTTTAAGCAGCCACCTGCCTTTAACACAAAATACTTGATGCAATTTAGTGGCCGTTATAGAGAGGTTTTACTGTATTGAAATTTATAATAAACATAGAACAGGGAAAGAGTTAAAAGGGAGATACCTTCATATTCATAATTCATTTGAGGTTGGGGGTATAATAAGGACTGATATTCAGAGTATACAGTGAATATACGAACCGCTGTCAGAGAACTGAAAGTTTTGGAGAAATTTGATAACTTCCTCGAGCCCAGCAAATACCGTGAATTCTCCTTTGAACGGATTCTTCCTGAAGTAAAGGTCAAATACGGCCCTGTCATTCATCTTTCCACTCTTCCAATAGGCATAAGCCATAGTGATCTGGTATAAATCTGTAAAAGAAAAAGAGCATTAGATAAAGAAAGGTATCTATATAGTGATAGTTTCTACTTGCAACTTGTTTATACAAGAGCACCGCAAGCGGGTGCGAACGCTCGTCTGTCGGCATTGTCAAGATGAACATGCATACCAAAAATGAAGGTTGTAAATGAAAAATTGAAGAAGTTATGGTCAATGTTAAGATTTCTGAAGACAACGACAACGACGACGCTGGGGTTACGACATTAGCTCGTGATTTCTTCGAAACAGACGAGCTAAAAATGCCTAACAATTACATAAATCATTATAGTTTATATGCTGAAAAGAAGTATATTGCAAGAAAACCAATTGAATAAATGCTGAAGTAGACAAAAAAATTATGTGTATGATATCAAAGACCCGAAATGAAACGCTCGTGAAGAAAATTTGATTGGCTGACTATCGTTTCTGACAGCTTAAAACCATTGACTCGGCACGTGGACAGCACCAGCAACCGTGACGTAGTGATGTACACAGAGAGTATATGAAAATAAATAATAGCACACACACAAAAAATAGAATAGAAAGGAATAGTAATTAAAATACATTATATGGGCACAGAATAGATAATGGAATAGAATGGAATGAAACACAAAGAAATTAGAATAGATAAGAGAACGGGATGGAATGGAATAGAAAGGAATGAGAAATAGAGTAGATGTTGATGCTGATGGATGTAGAACAGAGAATAGAATAGAATAAGGAATAGGATAGAAATAGAATTAATACAAACTAAATTACACAGATGTAATGTGCTAGATAGCCAAAAAAGTTCCAATGCCCTTGAAATTAAGATGGTTTGTCACGCATAAAAGTGCTTTTATCTTGCAGATATTTATGTAATACTAATATAGGTCTCTGGCCTATTATACCAACAAATAACCATCCGCATAAATCCCCCTCTTTGACACCCAATCTCCCTCATTTGAAAAGCTAATCTCCCTCTTTGCCTTTGTATGGAAGTCTGATCTGAGTCTACAATGTTTGCAAAGGCATTAAAAGCTGTATCTATGAAAAGGTTTAACCCTTTACTCCATAAATACGCCTTTCTACGTTTTTGCAAAGAGACATTAATTGAGACCCAGATCAGACTACAGGAGAGATGATTCTGAAGAGTGGTTGATTATAGGGCATTGTGGAGAAATAACAGAAGACAATGTTAACCCCTTCACTGTTGAAAGAAATATGACATCATGAATATTCATTAGATAAGTTTTTATAATGGCATATTAGCTCAAGCAGAAACTGTAGAATCAGATCTATATTATACCATTATAAAGCAAACAGAGCAGACCCTAATCAGACAGCTTCTACAGGAACCATCTGATTCAGGTCTATACTCTGTTTGCAAAGGTGCAAAAAGGCATTTATATGAAGGTTAAACACTGCGCAGAGCGTGATCAGATGACTTCTAAATGATCGAGCCATCTGATCTGGGATTACTTTATTTGCAAAGGCGAGAAAAAGAGTTTATATATGAAGAAAATAGTAAAAGTTAATATGCATTTAATCTAAAACTGATAATAGGTGTTCTGTTCTAACCAAATCTCTCGTTTTATTATCTTGTAGGTACCCCTACAGTGTTCTCAATAAGAACCGTCAGGCGGCCAAAAGGACTACTTTTTGGGCAGTTCAAGTTTGTCAAGAAATAAAGAAATGAAAGTTGAAAAATTAAGAGAACCACCTGAAAGGCCTGTTACTTTTTTAATCTGGCCTGTTCAACCAATTCTTATTGAAAACACTGTCCCTACTTTTTGCAAATTCCTATTTGGGGTTGTCATCAATACCAACATGATAAGGTTTGGTGGGAAAACGTTGAAAGCATGCTTTACTTCAGTCTATTTTATCTGATACAGTTACGTTTGAATGACAGTAAGTTGGGTCAAAAGTGTCTGAGCATCGAAATTGGACTATATAATTCTTTACTTGATAATCCTGCATGTTTACTCATTGTTAACAGAGTCAGAGCTCCAGTAAGATGCGTAAATATGAACATTTTCAAGAATATCTCCTTTATTTCTCCAACAAACCCTATCCTGTGACCACTCTTTAGAATCGTCTCTTCGATACGATTCTAAAGAGTAGTCACAGCATGGGTTTTGGTGGAGAAATGACGATTTTAGTATTTGGGCAAGCACCATTATCTGTAGCTCTGCAGAGTCAACCCATATCAGGAGTAGTCTTATCAGAATCTGCTCTATAATTATGATATGCTACATATTTTTTTACCCATTGCCTGCCAGTCACAACTAAAATTGCATAAGTGTAGACCCAGATGAGAGAGCTCCTATAGGAGCTCTCTCATCTGGGTCTGCACTGTTTGCCTGTGGAAAATCCATACATGCAAGCTCTATGCTTTTGCCTAGAGGAAAGTAATTTCAACATATCTTGTATATTTTTGTAAAGATTTGCCTTATTAATATTCAAAGAGAGCAGAGTGATAAAAATATATGGCGGGCTAATTCAATACATGAATCAAATTAATCTAAGGCTATTTACTTAATGAATAATCATGAATATTAATTAAGACTAATATCAATACTGGCATATGAGCATAGGAAACTTGGCCAGGCAAGGAACCGCAGTATCAGATCTATATATTATTCCATTTAAGCAAACAGCGCAGACCTTGATCAGACTGCTGCATGAATTAACTCTACTTGCAATGGTAGTAAAAGTGGTATCTAGGCAGAAATTAATACGCCTTTGCAAATAGAGTAGACTCAGATCAGACAGCTCCTATAGGAGCTGTCTGATCAGGGTCTGCTCTGTTTGCTTATGATATAATATAGATATGATTCTATAGTTTCTACTTTGGCAAAACTTTTATGTGTTAATATGTCATTTTAAAAATGAATCTAATTTTCAATTCATGGTGTTATCATTTCTTACATGAATATTCATGGAGTAAAGGGTTAATATTCATAATAGGTGAAATCTTGTTTCTGAATATTCATCAATTAAAGGGTTAGGTCTGAACACATCTATTAAAATTCCCCAGCAGTACACTATAGGTTTCTCAATATTTATCTCAGTTGGTGTTGTGTTAAGAATCGGACCAATTTTTACTATCGATTATTGGTTTGATGCAACCGATTGATAATCGATTAATAATCAATTATTTTAAACAGAGTTCAAACTATGGGATATAACTAAAATGCTTAAGCTTTTTTGTGTTAACCAAACGATATGCTGTGGCCATTCATTAGAATTGTCTTGAAGAGACTATTCTAAAGAACTGTCACAATATAATGTTTGAACTTAGTGATATTATCATGTTTATACATGTACAGACACAGGACTTTAGATTGTTTACGGTAATTCCCATTAATCCATTCCCTCATAGGCTATTTTAGATCCAATCACTTTGAATAAGTCTACCAAAAAGGAGCATTAACTGAAAAAAAGGATTTTTTTTTATAATTTTGTAGTTTGAAACCATTGTGATAAATAGAGCATGTGCTCCTATAGGAGCAAATGCTCTATTTAAATCACAATGGTTTCAACAGGTGACTTTTACAGAGGCATAGAAAGGAGTATTTATGGAAGAAAAAAAAAACGCCTACAAAACCTACCAATGCTGCTGTACAAATTACATACAGTCAATAATTGATTATGGCAAAATTACTATCGATAGCAAATCGAAAATACTATTTCAATCAATCATCGATTATAATTGATAATCGGAACAACACTAAGTTGGTGGAAAGCAATTCACTAGGCAATGTGGAAAGCTTTAAACTTTGATACATATTAGCAATATTTTACCTCAAAAGTATTGAAAAGCATTGGTGAAAATGACCCAGATCAGACGGCTCCTATAGGAGCCATCTGATCAGGGTCTGCTCTGTTTGCTAATGGAGTTTGAAAGATCTGTTTCTTTACTTTCTAAAATGGCTACAATACTCCACCTTTTTTGTATTTCGTTGTAACTTATTTTGTCCATGAATATTCAGTAAGTATTGAAAATTGGAATAAACATAGACCAGGGAAAGGGTTAAGAAAGATGTGGTGGGAGAAAAAATAAACTCATTACTAATCTATCTAAAATCTTACAAAGGCTGATAAAGAGAAATTCTTTAACGCTTAACGACCTTTTCAAATGAATAATAAATAACTGCTGTCTTTGAGCTTGATCAATGGATTTGATCACCTACATAGCATTTAACCCTTTACCATTTACCTAATGAATATTCAATATGAAATAATGACCAGGGCACAATTTTTTTTCTCCAAAATTTCACTTTTCACTCTCGTCTTGCAATAGATAGAGAAAAAAAGCAATGTAAAATACGCACTAGTCCCGCAATAGAGACAAAGAAGAGAAAATTACATGCAGGACAAGCGGACAAGTGAATTTTTATCCCCTGATGAATATTAATTAGCTGAATTTTATTATGGTATTATGGGTAAACGTGTTTTCACGCATTTGCAAACAGAGTAGACCCAGATCAGACAGCTCCTAGAGGAGCTGTCTGATCAGGGTCTGTTCTGTTTGCTAACATTATTTGATAGATCTGTTTATTTGCCTCCTAAAATGTTTTGCTAATGAATATTCAATATGTATTGAAATTTGGAATAAACATAGAACAGGGAAAGGGTTAACATGGCAAAATTATTATTTATCTGGAGCTATAGAATCATATTTATAGCATTTCATAAAACACCAGAGCAGATCCTGATTAGATTGCTCCCATAGGACCCATTTGATGGGTCCAACTCTGTTTACAAAGGCATGCAAAGGTGTTATCTGTGAGGAAAAGGGTTAAATTAATTGTGGTTAGGACAAAACAATTCAGCATATTTGGTTGAGAAACTTAATTGGGACATGTCTATCTGACGATGCTGACATGAACATCACACCATATGCCAATATTCACCATAAGCTTGACCTGTTTTAATTTTGGAATAGAGATCTTGTCCATTTGAAAGTTCAGCGGTGTAAGGGTTAAAACAAGAGTATCATGATGGCTTTATATTGTCCTACTAAGACAATGGACCATGTTATCTATTTATAGCATTTGTCCAGTTGCTGAAATATATAGGCAACACAATTTCGAAAATTGTACAGCCTTCCAATAGCCATGAGTGGCCCATGACATAATGAATAAATATGGGGGTCTATATGAGCAGGTAGTTGGAGAGCTTTCTGCATAATTTTCATCCTGCCTTAAGCTACCACCTGTCTTGAAATCCCAGAACAAAACTAATTTTGGCTGACAGGTTTTTCTGTAACTATAAGTCTATAGCTTCAAATTGAGTATGTTTGGCACCAAGTCCTTACAAAAATTATATTGCTTTAGGAGAAGATAATTTCTTAAAAAAAAAATTCATGCAGGTAAATAATGCATGGAAAACTAGCCCCATCTCTAACATTTGTTTTTAAATATCATTGTGGTTTTTTACAAGTTTAGTAAAGGGCGAACTCAGCACTATTGTTAACCTATATTAAATGTATTTGATTATCCTTCTTTTTGTGCCTTTCCAAACAGAAACTGAAACTCCACTGTTTTCTATAACTATAAAATCTATTATGTCAGTTTAAAAACAAGAATTTTAAATTCATATTCATGATGAATATTCAACAAATAAAGGGTTAACCCTTTACCTGATAGAGGTGCATTTTCATGCCTTGCAAACAGAGCAGACCCAGATCAGGGGACTCCTGTAGGAGACGTTGATCAAGGTTTCTTCGCTTATGGATTTATATAGATTTGATGTTAAAAGTTTCTGTCATGGCCAAAATTTAGTCCTGCATTGATATACCATTATTAAAATTCAACTAGATACTCACGCTGTCAATATCTTTTTTATTGATTTAACATCATTTTAACAGCCCCCCCCCCCCATAAATATTCATGTAGGAAATAATGAATATTTATTTGCTTAAACAGTTATAATAGCACATGGACACAGAATTTTTTGGCCGTGGTAGAAACTGTAGAATCATATCTATAATTAATCATATAAGCTGACAGAGCAGACCCTGATCAGACGGCTCCTATAGCCATATGATCTGGGTCTACTCTGTTTGCAAAGGTGTAGAGTATTTATGGAGTAAAGGGTTAAGCTATAAGAAAATAAAATTAGGGAAAATCTGCAGCAGTAATTTATTTCTTGTAGATCAACATTATAATCTTATGTGGAAAGTTCTGTCTGGTTCTGAAATGTTGTAGATCTACTAAACTTTTTTGTTTCCATATTAATTAAACCCATCTTGAAGATCATTGTAACCTTGGTTTTCAGCAAACACCAACCTTCACTGTGACACAGTAATCTATATTTAGATGAACTCTTCTTTCTTATTGACCTTTTCATTGCTGCTGAACAAACACCGCATACCTATACTGTTTCAAACTATTTTAAGCCAAGTCAAACACTGTGTATTATTTGGCATCTGATTAGGATAAAGTCGTTTGCAATGCTGGTTGTGCTCTGATAAAAAAAATATGAGCAGACGACATTTTGAGCAGACGAAAATTGTAACCTGCATGCCAAACTTGACAGATTTCGACAGGAAGTGAATTGCAGTTCTTTAATTGTTTCACATTATCTAATTACAGAATCAATGAACCCGGTCTGAGAAAGAAATAGATTAACTTTCAATTCATGTCGTCTCTATGACTACATTTCCTGTTCCCTATGAAATCAATTCTTGAAAATCGAAACTGAAACTGCTACTGTGGGACATTTCCAAAGATCGCATTGGCGTTTCCTTGCAACATGAAAATTCAGAAAAAAAATACATGACAATACACAGTATTTACCCGTAAGAATCGGTTGGATAACCCCATTCTGAGAACTACACTGAATCCGAGGGAAAATGCAGTCTCTACACGCAGTCGACATGCTTGCTGCTCCAAGCAAAAAACTTTGATCGATAAACAGTCAGCGAGACGTTTAGCTACTACGAGAAAAAATAATGACCCAGTAACAATTCAAGCGCTTGGCCGACTTCGATTGCCTTCGGAAATCCTCGATTTTGACATTTACAAAGGGGAGCCACTCTATGTGAATAATGGAGGGCGAAGGAGAGGAAGATGAAAATTCCACAACAGATTCTGTCAAAGCTGATAAAAAGAATCTCAAATACGATGTAGATTTAGACGAAATTCTTTTATTTCAGAGGTAAACTCGACATAGACTTAGTCAATTCAAACTACAACGTTATCAGTGTGCTGTCGGTTAAATAAATGGGTGCTGGAGAAATCGCCTAGTGACGAAATCGCCTACAATTAGATATATAGTAAACCAATTGGAGAAATCGCCTAGAAAGCAATTATATAGTGCTTGGTACAGGTAGTGATTACATGACAGAACAATGAAGAATGTTTGTAACAAGAATAAATTGTCCTGTCAATTGTGTTGTTTTCCAGATCAAGATTACCAAGATTGGACGATTAGTGTAGTCCCTGGTTACCACCTGGAATTTGACAGCCGAATATTACAGGAGTTGATAGTTATATCGAATGGAAACAAGTCAAACCGGCCCCAAGTCAAACAGGCCCCTGGTCAAACCGGCCTAAAAAAAGTCAAACCGGACCTCGTTTTGTTCAAACCGGCCCCCAAAATATTTTTTTGCTGGTCAAACCGGCCTCATAAAAAAATAAAAATAAAAAAAAACTCATATGTAATGTTATCTTATTATGTATCATAAAATGTAATGTTCGAGAATCATTTGATCAGGTATCTCCGTAAATTTTACAAACCAATTAACACTTTTTTAAATGTGTGCCTATAATGTAACCGAAATTTTAACACTTATCGTAAGACACTAATTAATTTTAAGACACACATTAATTAGTTTTGTGTGACTTTAATATAACCGCACAATTAACACATTAATATATTAGTTTAAGCTATGTACAGACAAAGACTAATTGGCATGTTATGCACATGTCATTAAAGGTACTTAAAGGTGTTAATCCCTTTTATGGTTGTTAAAGATGAGCACTAATTGCTAACGTATGCACGGGGCGGTAACACACAAATGTACTTTACGGTGTTAATCCCATTGTTTTTATTGTTCGGTGCCGTCAATAAACAAGTTAATTTATTTTTCGGTATTTTTGAAGAGCGATAATTTGCGACGTGAGTGAAAAATGGTAAGTATAAATAAAGTTTATGATTTCATGTCTTTCTCACTATCAACAAGTTATTACTATGTGATTGTTTCTCGGTGTTTTATTAACTTATTGGATATATCATCGTTATTTTGTACTGGACCAATTTGTTTCTATTAATTTATTCCACGTGAACCATCGGATATGTGATTGGTATTTTTTATGTGTCGTCTGCTACAATTAATCATTATTTTGATTTTCTACTTTTTTGTTTCAAGAACATAGTAACAGTTACAATATAAGCGTCTCATCAGGATCCAAACTGTTGGCATAGTTTTTGTTTTTAAACCTTCTCTTGCTGAACATATTTTTAGCTCACCAGAGCACAAAGTGCTCAGGGTGAGCTTTTGTGATCGCCTGATGTCCGTCGTCCGTCGGCGTGCGTCATCCGTCGTCAACAATTTGAACCTTTAAAGTTCTTCTCCTCTGAATCTACGGGGGTCTCAGCTTTAATCTTTGGCACATAGCATCATATGTAGGTCCTCTACAAAAGTTATATAAATTATACCCCTGGGGTCAAAATTGGCCCTGCCCCAGGGTTTTTCAGTTTTCAATAGAAACATATAGTGAAAACTTTGAACATCATCTCCTCTAAAACTAGAAGGTCCTCAGCTTTCATATTTGGCACATAGCTTCAACTTCAGGACTTCTACAAAAGTTATATAAATTATGCCCCTAGGGTCAAAATTGGTCCCACCCCAGGGATTTCCAGTTTTTAATAGCTGACTGCGTAAACAGCCTATGGGATCACCAGTTATGCATAGGAAAAACTTTAAAAATATTCTTGTCAGAAACTACATGTCCCAGAGCTTAGATATTTGGTGTATAGATTTACTTAGCATAACTTTATGAGTTTTATAAGTATCATAGTTCTGGGGTTAAAATTGGCCCTGCCCTGTGTGTATATACTTCTTTACACCAGAAATTACATTCTAAAGGTTTCTCCTTAATATCACTCTTAGCTGAGACCAGTCAGTGGGTCAGTTCTTATATAATCACCCTTAGCCTGATCAGTAGAGTAGAAATTGTGTTTAGACATATAACACACACTCATTTAAGATTGAGAAAACTGTGGATAATTCTCAAAATGCAGAATACTCTTAAAGCTTTTTTTCATACCTATGCCCTGCATTAAGCTACCAGCTATCAATATAGAGCATATCTGTTGTGAATTTCAGCTTAACTCTTTGCATGCTGGGTAATTTTGTCATCTGCTAAATTGTTGTCTGCAGCATATTCACAAGTTATCCTAACTACACACTTTCTTTCTGAGTTTTTCAGAAGTTCAGTCTCATTGACAAACAGTTTGGATATCAGATCAGGCACCACATTATGTTGGCCCTGATCTGGATCCAAACTGTTTGCATAGGTCATTAGTGGTGGGAGAATCCCACTACACACTTTCTTCCTAAGTTTTTCAGAAGTTCAGTCTCATTGACAATCAGTTTGGATATCAGATCAGGCACCACATTATGTTGGCCCTGATCTGGATCCAAACTGTTTGCATAGGTCATTAGTGGCGGGAGAATCCCACTACACACAGAAGTTCAGTCTCATTTACAAACAATTTGGATATCAGATCAGGCACCACATTATGTTGGCCCTGATCTGGATCCAAACTGTTTGCATAGGTCATTAGTGGTGGGAGAATCCCACTACACACTTTCTTCCTAAGTTTTTCAGAAGTTCAGTCTCATTGACAATCAGTTTGGATATCAGATCAGGCACCACATAATGTGGGGCCTGATCTGGATCCAAACTGTTTGCATAGGTCATTAGTGGTGGGAGAATCCGCCTCTAGCATCCAAAGAATACAAGTTCCAGTGGTCTAATGCTCTATCCATTCTTTCACTACATTCTTTTAGCATCATGTTCAGGTCCTCTACAAAAGTTATATAAATTGTGTCCCTGGGGTCAAAATTGGCACCGCCCCTGGGGTGTTAAGTTTTCAATAGAAACATATAGTGAAAACTTTGAAAATCTTCTCCTCTTATTGTCTGGTGAGCGATGTCAGGGCCATTCTGGCCCTCTTGTTCAAATAGTGCTGTTGCACAATCAACTTGTAAATAGTGCAGACCAGGATAAGACATTTCCTACTGTCTCATCAGAGTATTCACTATTAACATGCATGTATATAGACGAGACAAGCAAGAGAGGGTGGAATTATTTATTTATTATTTTATATTTTCAGGTTATGCGTGACCCTTTCGAGATGTTATTATCCATCCATGCATTTGTTAGACGAGGAGACTGTTCCAAGCAGGTGCCGCTGCTTTACGTGGTGATGACGCGGAAGAAGGCAATTGATTACGCGAAAGTCCTCAAGGTACAGAACACAACATTAAAATGTTTCAAGTCTGTTTCAAATCTGATAACTCTACAAACTACATAAGAATACGGTTATATATTAAACTTTTAAATGGAAATAATTAGCTGTCAAAATCAACCGAATATATAGCTTTCAGTTGATATTCATACGGTAACAACGTAACACCAAATGAAAACTGAACATCTGTAAACTCTGATGTTTGTGTAGGTTTGTTAATAGCCGTCTCCCGTATTTGTATATCTGTATTGATTATGTTTACGTAGGACTATGCAAAGAAACTGAATCTGAAAACTCTATGAACTACATAAGAAGACGGTTATATATTAAACTTTTAAATGGAAATAATTAGCTGTCAAAAACAACCGAACATATAGCTTTCAGTTGATATGCATACGTTATCAACGTAATACCAAATGAAAACTGAACACCTGTAAACTCTGATGTTTATATAGGTTTGTTAATAGCCGTTTCCCGTCATTGTATATATGTATTGATTACGTTTACGTGGGACTATGCAAAGAAACTGAATTGTTGATTTACAGGTTGTCAGACATGCCCTCAAGAATCGCCAGCTGGTCGAAGAATTTGTGTGTGATTACGAACCTGCGATATGGAAGGCACTGAGACAGACTTTTCCGACGACCGGGATTAAAGGCTGCTCATTCCACTGGGGACAGGCCGTGTGGCGACATGTCCAGGTAATTAGAAATACATTTAACAAGATTATAAACAAGATCATAAACAAACCAAACAATAGAATCAGTATAAACAATATTATAAACAAACCAAACAATAGAATCATTATAAAAAAGATTATAAACAAACAAAACAATAGAATCATTATAAAAAATATTATAAGCAAACCAAACAATAGAATTATTTCAACTTAATATTTAATCAGTTGTTATGATAATGCATGGAAGTTACACCCAGTATACTACATAGCTGATGCTTTAGAAGTTGTTTTTGTTGATTACCTACATGTTTTTATTTACATTTTCAGGATAAGGGGCTGGCAACAGAGTATATGAATGATCGGGGCACCTACTCTCTTGTGCGGATGCTTTTCTGTCTTCCATTCTTACCAGCAGAACATATCGAGGAGACATTTGATGCGCTGGAGACCTTCAACTCCGCCGATCACCTTCAGCCCTTATTCACGTACATAAGACGAACATGGATAACGTCAACGATCTGGCCGATTTCGTCGTGGAGTGTCTTTGGTCAGTCTGTTAGGACCAACAATGACGTTGAAGGTATGTGCATTGCATGATAAATCGCCATAAAATATGCAGATTACGATCAGAGTGTGTTAACCCTTCGGTTGCTGAATTTTAAAATACATTTCTCCTTCTTTACCCATGCCCTATTGTATAATTACATATATCTGCACTGTGTACAAGTGGAGGGTTAAATGAAAACATCCGATTGAGACCAAATACTAGTTATACCAAAGTGATGTAATATAAATACACTACAAATGCTGCGATATGTTATCAACTCGCTTAATTTTCCTATTAACAATAATGACATCATGAAGTAAATGAAATTGTTATTAGAATGGGATAACAGAGCAGACATAGAAGAGGTGGTCCGGGTTTACAATTTGTTCTTATATCGTGTGATATTGTGTGACAGTGCTCATTTGTATATGAGCTTTTCGGTAAATTGTAAAATGTTTACTGCCAATAAATATTATGTTATGTTATGTTTCAGGTTGGCACAGACGTCTGAATACGACTGCTGGAGTGGCGCCTCCATTCTACACCTTGGTAAGGCATCTTTTCAACGAAGCGACACACGTTGCAGGCCAGGTCCGCCTCGTGAGTGAGATGAAACTACGACGCTTACAGCGACAGTCGTACAGGACCATGCAGGCCAGAATCTTCGCTGCCTGGGAAAGGTAATTATGAATATGAGAGAAAATATATTATGAAAACCAACAATAAACATGTCAGAACAGATGACTAGTGAAACATAGCTTTACTAAACATTTTTACTTTAATGTATAACTGCCATTTAAACAACCACAAACAGAAACACACATTTTTATTAGCTCACCAGAGCACTTTTGTGCTCAGGGTGAGCTTTTGTGATCACTTGATGTCCGTCGTCGTGCGTCGTCTGTCGTCGTGCGTCAACAATTTGAACCTTTAAAAATCTTCTCCTCTGAATCTACAGGGTTCTCAGCTTTCATCTTTGGTACATAGCATCATCTTTAGGTCCTCTACAAAAGTTATATAAATTTTGCCCCTGGGGTCAAAATTGGCCCCACCCCAGGGGTGCCTTGTTTTCTATTGAAATATATAGTAAAACTTTGAAAATCATCTCCTCTGAATCTACAGGGTTCTCAGCTTTCATATTTGGCACATAGCATCATGTTCAGGTCCTCTACAAAAGTTATATAAATTATGCCCCTGGGGTCAAAATTGGCCCCGCCCCAGGGGTAGCCAGATTTCATTAGAAACATATAGTGACAACTTTGAAAATCTTCTCCTCTGAATCTACAGGGTTCTCAGCTTTCATATTTGGCACATAGCTTCATGTTCAGGTCCTCTACAAAAGTTATATAAATTATGCCCCTGGGGTCAAAATTGGCCCCGCCCCAGGGGTAGCCAGTTTTCAATAGAAACATATAGTGACAACTTTGAAAATCTTCTCCTCTGAATCTACAGGGTTCTCAGCTTTCATATTTGGCACATAGCATCATGTTCAGGTCCTCTACAAAAGTTATATAAATTATGGCCCTGGGGTCAAAATTGGCCCCGCCCCAGGGGTAGCCAGATTTCATTAGAAACATATAGTGACAACTTTGAAAATCTTCTCCTCTGAATCTACAGCGTTCTCAGCTTTCATATTTGGCACATAGCATCATGTTCAGGTCCTCTACAAAATTTATATAAATTATGCCCCTGGGGTCAAAATTGGCCCCGCCCCAGGGGTAGCAAGTTTTGAATAGAAACATATAGTGCATGACAACTTTGAAAATATTTTCTTCTGAATCTACAGGGTTCTCAGCTTTCATATTTGGCACATAGCATCATGTTCAGGTCCTCTACAAAATTTATATAAATTATGCCCCTGGGGTCAAAATTGGCCCCGCCCCAGGGGTTGTCAGTTTTCAATAGAAACATATAGTGAAACTTTGTAAATCTTCTCCTCTGAAACTGGAAGGTTCTCAGATTTCATATTTGGCACATAGCATCATGTTCAGGTCCTCTACTAAAGTTATATACATTATGCCCCTGGGGTCAAAATTGGCCCCGCCCCAGGGGTGGCCAGTTTTCAATAGAAACATATAGTGAAAACTTTGAAAATCTTCTCCTCTAAATCTACAGGGTTCTTAGCTTTCATATTTGGCACATAGGATCATATTCAGGTCCTCTACAAAATTTATATAAATTATGCCCCAGGGGTCAAAATTGGCCCCACCCCAGGGGTCGCCATGTCTCAATAGAAACATATAGTGACAACTTTGAAAATATTTTCCTCAGAAACTGGAAGGTTCTCAGCTTTCATATTTAACACATAACATCATGTTCAGGTCCTCTACAAGAGTTATATAAATTATGCCCCTGGGGTCAAAATTGGCCCCGCCCCAGGGGTAGCCAGTTCGCAATAGAAACATATAGTGTCAAATTTGAAAATATTTTCCTCAGAAACTGGAAGGTTCTCAGCTTTCATATTTGGCACATAGCATCATGTTCAGGTCCTCTACAAAAGTTGTATAAATTATGCCCCTTGGATCAAAATTGGCCCGCCCCAGGGGTGGCTAGTTTTCTCTAGAAACATATAGTGAAAACTTTGAACATCTTCTCCTCTTATTGCCTGGTGAGCGATGTCAGGGCCATTCTGGCCCTCTTGTTTGATTTGGTATATTGTAAATGTACATGTGATTAATGAATATAATTATATATGTATATCTGTACAAATATTAACAGAACCGTTTTACCTTTTTCAGCTACCGTGCCAACGAGCTGACGGCAACGAGCCTCCTTAAGAAAGTCTCGACCATGTATCAATCCAGGATAGCCCGTCGGGATGACGACGACACGTCTTAGACTGCATTCAAAGAACATGTTTACCCTTTCCCTGTTATATGTTTAATATTCATGTACACAATTCTTATGATGAAATATGGAAGGTGGAACATTGTAACAATGTTATACATTATAGAAACATATCCCATATGTGTACTCTGTTTGCAAAAGCGTGAAAACGCTTGAAAACACTATTATATGAGGGAAACACGTTTACATGAGGGAAAGGGTTAATTATATGATATTTAGAGTATATATTTTTCTATTTATGTTAATTCTATGTGGTTGTGAGTATGTATAAGTGTCTATGTATGTTACCCAATTACTCCTTGATTATTTATGAGCATAACTTAGATAATAGTTAACTGTCATATTAACACAGAGTAGACCCAGATCAGATGGTTTATGGTTTTGATCAGGGTCTGCTCTGTTTGCTTAACACATTCTATGAATTTAATAAATATTAATTGTCATCATTTCTTATACAATGACTAATTCAAACATCAAAATTAAAGGGTTAAACATACACTTTATAAGATTTACTTCTTGAATTGACTTGGTATGTGCTATTAATGTACGCATGTGTAGAGTAGACCCAGATCAGACAGTTTATAAAGTAGCTTTTTGATCAGGGTATGCTCTCTTTGCTTAATAAAGTCTACTATATCCCCGATTCCATAGTGTCTGCCTAAACAAAGCCATGATAAAAATAAATATTATTTATCATTATTTCCTACATAATGACTAATTCATATATTAAAGTGTTTTAAATATACTTAAAAAGTTTATAATATTTATTTCTTGAATTGACTTGATATATGTGCTATTAAATATTACAAACATCGGATCAGTGTTCTGTTCTTTGTAGCTTCATTAACGTTGGTCGTCACATACTATAGCTTCTTTCCATATTAATTAACCGTGTCACCCAGTTTAATTCGAGAATTTTTTCCATTACAAGATTTAAATATTTCAATCTTCGATATTCATTCCAAAGTTTCAATACATTGTGCTTATCAAGGTTTTTTTTCAAATTCCATGAGCAAACGGTGCAGATCCTGATCACACGGCTCCTACGCTGTTTGTAAGTACATTAATACACGTTTAAAGGAAGGAAATAGGAAATACTTAGTTCTGGTTTGGAAAAAAATCAAAAATTTCACTGGATGACACTATTTTAAAACAGTTGCCAAAAAATTACTTAATTCATTTTCGCATGCAATTATGCCTAATAACCAAGATAAACAATAATAATGTTCATTCAACTGACACAATGAACGCGTGTCTAATTGGATTATCGTAAATATACATACACACTCGTGCCATTAATGGGATTATCACACCTACCGAAATGCGTGCCATTAATTGGCACTAACTTCATTAATCTAAAACGCGAGCCGAATAGAACACACTAATATGCAGATATTTCCAAATGGCCAAAATATTTCCAATATGAAACTATATTACGAAACTAAATCCAAAAAATAAAATTAAACATCTTTAGAACATCTATTTTAAACTGTGGGGCCGGTTTGACCAAAAAAATATTTTATATGAGGCCGGTTTGACTTTTTGGAGGCCGGTTTGACCAGGGGCCGGTTTGACTTGGGGCCGGTTTGACTGTAATTCATATCGAATATTAGCAGAAAGTGAAAATGTCATACGCACGGAACAAGATATAATATGAGTCTTCCTTCTTATTAGATTATCTGGATCCAATAAATGTTCGAAAAGCAATATTAGTTAGTACAAAATGTCGGTTACCAAAGTAAAAAATAAAATTGTTTTATCAATAAAAGATATCTATGTAAAGTGTATATTGTTAACCCTATATTTCACATAGACATCTTTACACATGTATGTTGGAATACAGAATAGACCCAGATCAGACATCTTTTGTAGGAGCCATCTGACCAGAGTCTGCTCTGTTTGCTTACGGAATTTGATCCGTTTCTTAAATGAACTCACTTTCTTTAACGGCATATGTACGCATGATATTTTGGTATTGGTAGGAACTAGGGTCATATAAACAAACAGAATAGACCCTGATTACACTGCCATACATTATTGCTATTTGAATATTTACTGAACCCAGATCTCTGACATGAAGTAAGACCCATATTATAACTGTTTCGAACATTTTAATCACAAGGCAATTTTGGTATATACAGGTAATTAACACTCCCTGTCGAATTCTATGTTGTGATCAGGGGCTGCACTGATTGTTCAATATTGTTCATTACGATCTGGAAAACAATACCACACAACAATTTAATCTTGTCGGTGGTCTGTGGAATAAAGTGACGTTCATACTTTCTGCATAACTATTATAATTATTGCTCCTTATATATAAATATCTTCTGTCAAATTAAGTCTATGTAGTGATCAGGGGCTACACTTATCGATCAATCTTGGTCGTCTTGATCTGGAAAATAATACCACAATGTAATATTGTTACAAACATTCTTTATAGTTCTGTCATGTTATCCGTCCTGTATCATAAGTGCGAAATACAAACACTATATAATTTCTTTCTAGGCGATTTCTCCAATTGGTTTACTATATATCTAATTGTAGGCGATTTCGTTACTAGGCGATTTCTCCGTAAACCAAATAAATCATCTTTATGTTTGCTCCGGTGAAAACCAATTTCACCAACTGTCAGTATGGCTAATTTTATATTATATTTTGGTCTGTAATTTCTTTACAACCGCGTTGATTAATAAAAAAAGAGCAGAAAACACCTACACACTTAACGCTTTACTCGATGGATATCCATGTAAGATATAATGGCACAAAGATTTATCAGATTATTTTTAGCTCACCTGAGCCAAAGGTTCAAGGTGAGCTATTGTGACCGCCTGTTGTCCGTCCGTCCGTCCGTCTGTCCGTCCGTTCACTTTTATTAGCTCACCTGAGCCAAAGGCTCAGGATGAGCTATTGTGACCGCTATTTGTCCGGCGTCCGGCGTCCGGCGTCCGGTGTCCGGCGTCCGGCGTCCGGCGTCCGGCGTCCGTCCACATTTTCAAACGACATCTCCTCTGAAACTGCTGACCCGATTTTAATCAAATTTTGTCAGAAGCATCAGTGGCTAGGGGGAACGAAATGTTGTTCACATTATGACCCCCGGGCCAAAAATGGCCCCGCCCAAGGGCTTATCAGTTTTTCATAGGAAAATTTTAAAAAATCTTCTTCTCTGAAACTGTAAGGCCTAGACCTTTGATATTTAGTATGTAGCATGATCTTATGGTCCTCTACAAAAATTGTTCAAATTATGACCCCTGGGCCAAAAATGGCCCCGCCCATGGGCTTATCAGTTTTTCATAGGAAATTTTTTAAAAATCTTCTTCTCTGAAACTGTAAGGCCTAGACCTTTGATATTTGGTATGTTGCATGATCTAATGGTCCTCTACAAAAATTGTTGAAATTATGACCCCTGGGCCAAAAATGGCCCCGCCCATGGGCTTATCAGTTTTTCATAGGAAAATCTTTAAAAATCTTCTTCTCTGAAACTGTAAGGCCTAGACCTTTGATATTTAGTATGTAGCATGATCTTATGGTCCTCTACAAAAATTGTTCAAATTATGACCCCCGGGCCAAAAATGGCCCCGCCCCGGGGCTTATCAGTTTTTCATAGGATTTTTTTTTAGAATCTTCTTCTCTGAAACTGTAAGGCCTAGACCTTTGATATTTAGTATGTAGCATGATCTTATGGTCCTCTACAAAAATCGTTGAAATTATGACCCCCAGGCCAAAAATGGCCCCGCCCATGGGCTTATCAGTTTTTCATAGGAAAATCTTTAAAATCTTCTTCTCTGAAACTGTAAGGCCTAGACCTTTGATATTTAGCATGTAGCATTATCTTATGGTCCTCTACAAAGATTGTTCAAATTATGACCCCCGGGCCAAAAATGGCCCCGCCCAAGGGCTTATCAGTTTTTCATTGGAAAATCTTTAAAAACCTTCTTCTCTGAAACTGTAAGGCCTACACCTTTGATATTTGGCATGTAGCATGATCTTATGGTCCTCTACAAAAATTGTTCAAATTATGACCCCCGGGCCAAAAATGGCCCCGCCCCGGGGCTTATCAGTTTTTCATAGGAAATTTTTTAAAAATCTTCTTCTCTGAAACTGTAAGGCCTAGACCTTTGATATTTAGTATGTAGCATGATCTTATGGTCCTCTACAAAAATCGTTGAAATTATGACCCCCAGGCCAAAAATGGCCCCGCCCATGGGCTTATCAGTTTTTCATAGGAAAATCTTTAAAATCTTCTTCTCTGAAACTGTAAGGCCTAGACCTTTGATATTTGGCATGTAGCATTATCTTATGGTCCTCTACAAAGATTGTTCAAATTATGACCCCGGGCCAAAAATGGCACCGCCCAAGGGCTTATCAGTTTTTCATTGGAAAATCTTTAAAAACCTTCTTCTCTGAAACTGTAAGGCCTACACCTTTGATATTTGGCATGTAGCATGATCTAATGGTCCTCTACAAAGATTGTTCAAATTATGACCCCCGGGCCAAAAATGGCCCCGCCCAAAGGCTTATCAGTTTTTCATAGGAAAATCTTTAAAAATCTTCTTTTCTGAAACTGTAAGGCCTAGACCTTTGATATTTGGCATGTTGCATGATCTAATGGTCCTCTACAAAAGTTGTTCAAATTATGACCCCCGGGCCAAAAATGGCCCCGCCCAAGGGCTTATCAGTTTTTCATAGGAAACTCTTTAACATTCTTCTTCTCTGAAACTGTAAGGCCTAGACCTTTGATAGTTGGTATGTAGCATGATCTGATGGTCCTCTACAAATATTGTTCAAATTATGACCACGGGCAAAACATGGCCCCGCCCAAGGGCTTATCAGTTTTTCATAGGAAAATCTTTAAAAATCTTCTTCTCTGAAACTGTAAGGCCTAGACCTTTGATATTTGGCATGTAGCTTTGGCTTGTGGTCCTCTGCCAAGATTGTTCAACTTACGACCATGACCTCTGGGGGAAACTTGGCCCTGGCTTATCAGTTTTCATGGGAAAACTATATCATATTTCTCTGAAACCATAAGGCTTAGACCTTTAATTAATGGCATACTGCTTTGCCTTGTGGTTCTCTACCAAGGTTGTACAAATGATGGCCCCGTCCCTAGGGTATCTCAGGTGAGCGCTTCAGGGCCTCATGGCCCTCTTGTTTCAAATGACTTCTTCTCCTAAACCACTTGGAGGATTTCAACCAAATTTCACAGAAATGTACCTTAGGGTGTCCTCTATCAAGTTTGTTCAAATCATGACCCCCGGGCAAAAAATGGCCCCGCCCCACTACTTTTACAGGGTTTTTTTTAAAATCTTTAAAAAAAAATCTTCTCTGAAAACACAATTTCTAGAGCTTTGATATTTGGTATATAGCATCATCTAATGGTCCTTTACCAAGTTTGTTAAAATGATGACCCCCCTGGCCAAAAATGGCCCTGCCCTGGGGCTTGTAGTTTTTACATAGACTTATATAGGGAAACCTTTAAAAATCTTTTTGTCTGAAACCACATAATCTAGAGCTAAGATATTTGGTGTGAAGCATCACCTAATATACCACTACCAGGTGTGATCAAATAATGACCCCTGGGCCAAAAATGGTCTCACCCTGTGGTTTTATGCTACTTAACATCAAAATCTGTAACAGTTAAAGAGTTCCCCTTAGCAATTTTTCTCACAGTTATTTCCCTTGTCCCATCAGCATAGCCATAAGGGACAAAGGGAGATAACTGCATTGGAGTTCTAGTACCTCCAGAATAGTGATTCTATTTATAATAAAAGGTGGATCAGTGTAGCTGTTTTAGAAGGCATAGAAACAGATCTATCAAATTCCATTAGCAAACAGCAGACCCTGATCCTATAGGAGCCACCTTATCTGGGTCTACTCTGTTTGCAGATGCATGAAAACAAGTTTATATGAGGGAAATTAAGGGTTAAATAAGACTTCTTCAGATCCTAAACTGCAGTTCAAAGGTTATAGCACTGGGCAGTAAAATCTCTCCAGGTCAATACATGACTCTTAACTCTTTGCATGCTAGTGGTGGAACTGTGATTACCTATGCAAACAGTTTGGATCCAGATGAGAGGCTGCATAATGCGGTGTCTCATCAGGATCCAAACTGTTTGTCATCTTAACCATATTTTTGCAAAAAAATGAAAGTAAGTTTATTTTAAGAATTGAAGCAGATGACAATAACTTTTTGTTGCAGACAAAACATTAAAGGCATTTTGAAAGGGATGTTGACCCATTAACCCCATAGTGTGTAGTGTGAGTGATAGCTAGATGTTATGGTGTTTTCCAATGTCTCTCAAATTAGATGTGGGAGATATTGGAAATCCTTAGCTAAGAGTAACACCTATTCAGCCAATCAAGGAAAATGATTATCATCTAGACTTTTGATCTGGGTCCAAACCCAACTGATGTAAGTCATGGTAATGTTGAAGGAAACTGTGAAAACATGATTATGCAATGGCCTAACTGATATCAGTCATGGCAATTCTTAAGAAAACATGATTATGCATTTGCTCCCCTAACAATGATAGGTGTCAAAATTACTACTGTGGATTAAGTCTGCTGCCCAAAAAAGCATCTTAAACATAACTTTTTTTTTTTATAAAATTTGATGACAACACATTAAAAAGTCCTTAAATGTCTGAATCTTGTATGATATAAATGAAATAACTGAGTAAATATAACTTAATTATAACTCTTCTCAATTTCAATTGTTAAAAATACTAATGACCCGTTTAATTGACTTATCATCAGATATTCACACCTAGAGCTAGAATTATTTCTAAACATCTATTAACCCTTTTCCTGTTTGCTTTGACAAAAATTGATCTGGGACTACTCTGTTTGCTAATGCGTAAAAAATTGTTATTTCCATAAAGAGAAGTTTTAGCTTTGATAAAAACTGTAAAATCAAATCTATATCTTGTCAAATGCAAACAGAGCAGACCCTGATCAGACAGCTTCTATAGCAGCCGTCTGATCTAGTCTACTCTTATTTTTAATGCGTAAAACACATTATTTCTCTGAAGAGAAGTTTTTGCTTTGACAAAAACTGTAGAATCAGATCTATATTGTGTCAAAAGAAACAGAGAAGACCCAGATCAGACAGCTTCCGTAGGAGTCGTCTGATCTTGGTCTACTCTGTTTGCTAATGCATAAAAACAGCTTTATGTGAGGGAAAGGGTTAAAAGATTTTTAAAGATATTTTTATTGGTCATTTCACACAAAAACTGGCATTATGTACTTTATTTGCCTATATACCTGGGTCAAGGTATAATTGCATAGCTTTATTGACATCATTTGAATTTCTCAAAGACCAGTTTTTGGCATTTTGAGCTAAGGCAAAAATGGCACAAGTTGTAAACAGTTTAGATCTTGGTCAACCAGTCACTTGGTATTAGATCTGAATCCAGTTCAAGTTTATTCAGCAGCGAAAGGGTGAAAGCAGTGCACTAAGCTTCTTTCATCTGCTAGAAATGTTGTCCACTGAAAAATTAACATGTCAATATATTACTGTAACTCAGGTGAGCGATATAGGGCCAATGGCCCTCTTGTTTTATTTTGTATTTATTTATTTTATTTTATTTTTTTGGGGGGTGGGGGGGGTGAGGCAGTTGCCTTTACTTTGCCAGTCCCTGGATGTTACTTTTCTGCGCAAATACTGTGATGTCATTTGGTTGGCTTGCACTAGTAAACAAATGATGTCATCTTGGATTCGTTACAATAGAAAGTATGTTCGTTGTTAGCCGGGTTTGGGGCAGCAGCCCCAAATGATGTATCTAACCATAAAAGGTGCATAGAATCCGATTTTTGGGTCAAAACTCTTTATTAAACTGCTTAATGAAACCATCAATCTATGTATTGCTGCTTTTCACCAAAAAATACCATTCCGCATATTACTGTTTTCTGCCCTAGTTTGCAGAACATGTAAATATCTTACCAGTGAAAATTACATAATTTTTATGGCCCCAACAAAGTGGGATGTGTATATGGCACCTTGCTCTTGTCCATCCGTATGTAGAGTCTATGCCCTTCAAATCTTGTGTGTTAAATTCCGTGTCCTATCAACACCAGCATACAATGTTTGACATAAAGAAACTGTCAATGATATACATGTGCAATAAGAATTTTATATACATGTACATGTACAATGAAGAATTTTGGTTTTTAATTTCAGATTTTCACGCAATGAGTTGGTGCTGCGTTTTCTGTCCCTACTTTGTTTGAGTTTCCTTCTGGGACTATTTTTGATACAAGTAGACATGTTATGGCGTGATAGACAGGTAACGAAATAGTTTTCTGCCGTATTGCTCATGTATACCATGTGACTTACATGTACCGGTATGACATAAACATATATATTCAGATAATCGGCATATTTTCGGCTCATTTGCAGGATTTTATAACTGGTAACTCTTATTTCTAAACTGATTTTCTTCAAACTTAGTGATACAGTGACTTTAAGCCTTCCCTGTTCTATACTTATTCCAAATTTCAGTACCTTCTGAATATTCATGGACAAAATAGTTATAATAAAATACGGAAAGTGGAACATTGTAGCCATTTTTCAGAAACTAAAGCATCAGATCTATCAATAATCATTAGCAAACAGAGCAGACCCTGAACTCTAACAACACCTTATTTACCCTTAAATATTGAGCCAGACTTGAGGAAACAGTGTATACCTAGATTATTAACACATTACCCCCTAGTGATGCATTTTTGCGTCGCTATAAAATTCACATTTTGAAACGATTGTGATAAATAGAGCATTTGCTCCACAGGAGCAAATGCTCTATTTGTTACAATGGTTTCAAAATTACACAATTCTCCTTTTCTATAGTTAATGCTCCTTTTCGGTAGATTTATTTAAAGAGGTTGGGTCTAAAAATAGCCTAGGAGAGAATGACTTAAACTGTTCCAGGAGAAGCAGTATGATCAGAGTCTACGCTATTTGCACTTTTGAACACACATATCCTGTGTGAAAAGAGCACTATATAAATGTGATACAGAGGTCCAGATAAGACTGGTAAATTAAAACATTTTCAAGAATAACTTCTTTATTTCTCCACCAAACCTTATGTTGTGACCACTCTTTAGAACCCCCTGAAAAGCGGGTTACTTTTTTAATCTGGCCTGGTCAACCAGTTGCACTGTCCCTACTTATTGCATATGCCTGTCTGGGTTTTGATAAGGTTTGATGGGAAAATGTTGAAAGCATGCTTTACTTCAGTCTATTTGGTCTGATACAGTTATGTTTGAATGACAGTAAGTTGTGTCAAAAGTGTCTGAGCATCAAAAATGGACTAATTCTTTACTTGATAATCCTGCATGTTTATGCATTGCTAACAGAGTCAGAGCTCTAGATAAGATGCGTAAATATGAACATTTTCAAGAATATCTCCTTTATTTCTCCACCAAACCCTATCCTGTGACCACTCTTTAGAATCATCTCTTCGAGACAATTCTAAAGAGTGGTCACAACATAGGGTTTGGTAGAGAAATGACGATTTTAGTATTTGAGTACGCATATTTATCTGTAGCTCTGGCGGTATAGTGATAATACTCTGTCTGGTTCATACCTGCACAATGAGATTCATGATAACTTACTCTTTTTTTCAGCCCTTTTTAATGGACATGTTGCTTGATGATGAGCCTCAATTTTACTACCCAGACTTTTATCGCTATCCTCATTATGAGGAAACTTGGTGTTGGGACCCAAAGACACTTCTCCTAAAAGTGAATACTTCATTGTTTATGCATTGAGAATCATATCAGGAATCATCGGAGAGAACACTTGCATCATCATCACTGAACTCGATAACCGAGTTGCAGCGGGGTTGATGACCGAAATGATTGATGATAATTGACCTTCAGTTATCTAGTGGTCAACCCACAATATGATCATTGGCCTACAATGTGACAGATGATCATCTGGCAGTATTCTGCAGATTAAATCTTTACTCCATGAATATTCATGTAAGAAATAATGACATTATAAATATTAATAAGCTGAATTTTAATAATGGCATATTAACACAAGATATTTTGGCCATGGCAGAAACTGTAGAATCAGACTTATATAATGTTTCATAAGCAAACAGATCAGACCCTGATCAGATGGCTCCTACAGATCTATCAGATTTGGGTCTAGTCTGTTTGCAAAGGCATTAAAATGTCTATGGAGTAAAGGGTTACAATATCCAGGTGATCAGTTGACGATGTTGTGATGAATTTTCCACAGTGTTAGGATTATCGTCTCACAGTAACTTGTGACTGCCGATATGAAGATTGTCAGCTCACAGTTACTTAGTGAGTGATCGTCTCCATTTGAGGATTGTCAGCTCATAGTCACTTGGTGAGTGATTGTCCCCAGTATGCAGATTATCAGCTCACAGTAACTTAGTGAGTGATTGTCTCCATATGAGGATTGTCAGCTCACATTCACATGGTAAGTGATTGTCCCCATGTGAGGATTGTCAGCTCTCAGTCACTTGGTGAGTGCTTGTCCCCCAGTATGCAGATTGTCAGCTCACAGTCACTTGGCTAGTGGTTGTCAACCCAGTATGAGGAGTGTCAGGTCACAGTAACTTCATGAGTGAATGACTCACATATTGAGGATTGTCAGCTCACAGTCACTTGGTAAATGATTGACTCGCAGCGTGAGGATTGTCAGCTCACAGTCACTTGGTAAATTATTGACTCATGCGGTGAGGATTGTCAGCTAACAGTAACATGGTAAATGATTGACTCACAGTGTCAATATTGTCAGCTAACAGTAACATGGTAAATGATTGACCAACAGTGGGGATGTCAGCTCAATAAATTGGTGAATGGATAAGTTCAATTTGAGGATTGTCAGCTCACAGTAACATGGTGAATGATTGACTCAAGATTGACTCACAGTGTGAGGATTGTCAGCTCAATGTAACTTTGTGAATAATTGACTCACGGTGTGATGATGGTCAGCTAACAGTTACATGGTGAATGATTGACTCAAGGTGTGATGATGGTCAGCTAACAGTTACATGGTGAATGATTGACTCTCTGTGAGGATTGTCAGCATACAATAACTTGGTGAATGGAAAACTCACAATGTGAGGATTGTCAGCTCACAGTAACTTGGTAACTGATTGTCACACAGGGGTTTGTCAGCTCAGTAACCTGATGAATGATTCACAGTTTGCCTGTGACTGACATTCAGTGTGTAATAAGTCACACCACATTATGATTGTTTATGTACATGAGGCATTTAATCCTTTCCATAATGAACATTGATGCATGAATCGGTCATTTCATAAATATTCATCAACTTAATTTTTAGGATGTAAACTTTTCAAGAGAAATTTTTGCTTTGACAAAAACTGCAGGATCAGATCTAAATAATTCCATAAGCAAACAAAGCAGACCCTGATCAGATGAATATGGGTCTTTTCTGTTTGCAAAGATGTGAAAAGGGTCTATATGGGAGATTCAGAGGGAGAGGAGTAATAATTTCTGGAACTTCAAAAGTGTTCAGTTTTTAGCTCGTCTGTTTCGAAGAAATCACGAGCTATTGTCGTAACTCATACGTCCACGTCGTTTTTGTTGTACGAAATCTTAACATTGACCATAACTTCTTCAATTTTCCATTTACAACCTTCATTTTTGGTATGCATGTTCATCTTGACAAGGGCTATCCAGACATACCAAAATGATAACAGACAAGCGCTTGCACCGCTTGCGGTGCTCTTGTTACAGTGTATTAATTAGTACTATATTACATGCCTTTCTGTGATGCAGGGTACGATATTTCCCCATATCTTGTAGAAGTACAACAGTAGGACCTCTCTGTATCAGTAACTTAATCCTTTACTCCATGAATATTCATTTTAGAAATAATGATATCATGAATATCAATATGCTGATTTTTTTTAATAATTACAAATGAACATAGGAATGTTTCATTGTCTGCAATGGCATATGGAGATTAACAGCAGGTGGTTGATTAATGCTGGATGACATCCTGCATTAAGCTACCACCTGTATCAAACCAAGAAAAAAAATCTTTTGAATGGTTACATATTAACCCATTCCCTCATATTGACTCTGTAAAAATCACTTTGTGAAACCATTGTGATAAATAGAGCATTTGCCAAAAAGGAGCATTAACTAGAGAAAAGGGAAATTTTGTAGTTTGAAACTATTGTGATAAATAGAGCAATTCGAGGGCTTTGTGCAAAACTATTGTAACTCCTTCACTTTGTGAAGGAGTTACAATAGTTTTAAACCAAGCCCTCGAATTGCTCCTATAGGAGCAATTGCTCTATTTATCGCAATGGTTTCAATAGGTGATTTTTACAGAGGTGTAAAAAGGCGTATTTACGGAGGAAAGGGTTAATCATGAATAGTCACGTAAGAGATGACATCATGAATATTAATTAGATTAATTTTTATTATGTATTATCAACACAGAATTTTTTTACCGGAAACTGAACAGACCCTGATCAGACAACTCCTACAGGAGGCACCTATTCTGGGTCTACTCCGTTTGCAAAAGCATCGCTATTACATGTAGGTAAAGATCAAAGTGGATGTTATAGAGAGGTTTTATTTTATCACAAGCGAAATTCCTGTACAGTGGTGTGGAGGGGCTCTCATTTTTGTCATTGTCCGATTCAAGGTCAGTATGTATACACAGTTAACTTGCCATTCCTTGTTTAGTGTTAGTTATTTATTATATACGGTAGTTATTGTGATAGGTGTTAGTGCAAGAAGATTACAGTTATGTATGCATGTATGTATGTATGTACAGTAAAACACCATTAAACTAGAATTTTAGTTAAGAATTTAGATTTTTTTAAGCAGGTGGTTACTTAACCCATTTCCTCATATTGACGACATATTCACTGTGAAACCATTGTGATAAATTGAACATTAGCTCCTATAGGAGCAAATGCTCTATTTATTACAATGGTTTCAAAATTCTAAAATTTTCCTTTTCTCTAATTAATGCTCCTTTTCGGTAGATTAATTCAAAGATGTATCTAAAAATAGCCTATGAGGTAATGGATTAATGCAGAATGAAAGTCATGCAGTAAGCTCCTTTTGGAGCTTTCAAAGTTTCTGTGTGACTTTAACCCAGCATTCACCCATTCCCCCATATTGAAACCTTTTAACGCCTCTGTAAATGTTTCTTACCTATGTAACATATGCGTCTAAAGGCTTCAATATGAGGGAATGGGTTAAACATTTTTTTTACTCTCCCACTTTTGAAGGAGGATAGACTGGGGCATTTGTAATTGGACACTCATTTAACTGCAAGACAGCAATCTCATAACCTATTACCTGTTCAATATTCATGTACGAAATATTGACATTATGCATATTAATTAGTTTAACTCTTAACTTGTTCAATATTCATGTAAGAAATAATAACATCATGAGTATTGATTAGCTGATTTTTCATAATGTGAAATTTTCGAGGCAATTTTTTGCTTTGACAAAAAAACTATAAAATCAGATCTATATCATGTCATAAGTAAATAGAGCAGACCCTGATCAGATGGCTCCTATAGGAGCCGTCTGATCTGGGTCTACTCTGTTTGCAAGTGTGAAAAGGTGTTTATATGAAGAAAAGGGTCAAGTTTTGTAATGGCGTATGTATACAGGACCCATTGGCTCAGACAGGAAGTGTAGAATCAGATCTATATTATACCATAAACAGATCAGACTCCTACAGGAGCCATCTGATCTGGGTCTTCTCTGTTTGCAAATGCATGTAAAGGAGTTTATAGAAGCGATCTCCTTTGCACAGTCGTCTGCAACGATTGCTGTCCGGCTTGTCCTACTTTTCTCTTGAAAAATGTAAACAGATCTGTATCAAACAGATTGGATACTGATGATAAACCCAGTTACATGTACTTCTGTGTCTCATCCAGTTCCAAACTGAATGACTTTTAACTCTTTCGCTGCCAATTAATGCATGAAATTCTTCAGCATGTTAGAGGTTAACCCTTTACTCCATAAAAATGCTTTCCTACGCCTTTGCAAACAGAGTAGACCCAGGCCTATAGGAGCGGTCTGATCAGGGTCTGCTCTGTTTGCTTATGGTATATTATAGATATGATTCTACAATTTGTCGTGGCCAAATGTTCATGTGCTATTGTAAGAGTTAATCTAATTAATATTCATTCTTAACCCTGGTTCCCTGTTCTATGTTTATTCAAAATTTCAATACCTACTGAATATTCAAGGGCAAAATAATTATAGTTATAATGAAATATCAAAGGTGGAACATTGTAGCCATTTTAGAAAGCAAAGAAACATATCTATCAAATTCTATTAGCAAACAGAGCAGATGGCACCTCTAGGAACCGTCTGATCTGGGTCTACTCTGTTTGCAAAAGAGTGAAATCATGTTTATATTAGGGAAAGGGTTAAACGAATATTCATGAAAGGGTTAACCCTTTCCCTGTTCTGTATTTAGTCCAAATTTCAGTACCTATTGAATATTCATAGACAAAATAGTTATAAAGAAATATGGAAATTAGAACATTGTACAAAACTTAGAAAAGCAACAAAACAGATTCGTCAAAATCAAACAGGATCCTCTAGGAGTCGTCTGATCTGGGTCTTCTCTGTTTGCAAATGCGTGAAAACACGTTTACATGAGGGAAAGGGTTAAATGATACTTATTAGCCCCGTACCTCATGAACATTTATGCAACAAATTATGACATATATTTCTTAGCCTTTTCGTTTATAATGGTATATTAAAAAAAGATTTGTTTTTGTTTTTGGCATGACAGAAAGCAGAATTATAATTGTGTGTTTTTACATAATTAAACAGCAGACCTGGATCAGAGGGCGGCTCCTACAGGACCCGTCTGATCTGGGTCTACTCTGTTTGCAAGTTTTTCCATATCAGGTAAAGGGTTAATTTGAAATTTTATTATCATGGTTTGTAGTATACAGTAAAACCTCGATTATCAGAATTTTCGGTATAGAAGAATTTAGACCCTTTTAGGCAGGTGGCTGCTTAATGCATGGTGAAAGTCATGCAGAAAGCTCCATGACTTTCACCATGCATTAAGCTGCCACCTGTCTTAAAGATCGCTAATAATACGTATTTTAGTGTTCGAATAATCGAAGTTTTACTGTATATTGAATATGTGTTCCATGCAAGTAACAGATACAGTTAAACCACATTAACTCGAAATGTTTGTAAAGGAGAATGAAGAAATCTTTATGGCAGGTGGGTGCTTAACCCTTTCCCTCATATAAACGTGTTTTCACGCATTTGCAAACAGAGTAGACCCAGATCAGACGGCTCCTTTAGGAGCCGTCTGATCAGGGTCTACTCTGTTTGCTATTAGAATTTGATAGATCTGTTTCTTTACTTCCTAAAATGTCTACAATGCTCCACCTTCCAGACTTCTTTATTACTATTTTGTTAATGAATATTCAGTAGGTATTGACATTTGGCCTAAATACAGAACAGGGAAAGGGTTAATGCAAAGTAAAAGTCATGCAGAAAGCTCCTCTTAATTGGAGCTTTCTGCATGACTTTCACCCTGCATTAATCTGCCACCTGTCTTAACCCTTTCCTCCATAGGCTATATTTTTTAAGACCAATCCCTTTGAATGAATCTACCGAAAAGGAGCATTTACTAGAGAAAAGGAAAATGTTAGAATTGTATAGTATTGAAACCATTGAGATAAATAGTGCATTTGCTCTATAGGAGCAAATGCTCTATTTATCACAATGGTTTCAAGAAGTGACTATTAAAGAGGCGTAGAAAGGCGTATTTATGGAGGAAAGGGTTTAAAACCAGTAAAAATACTTGTTATTGAGATTTGACTGTACATGTATTTTAAAAAGGGTTATGTCTATACGTTGCCTAGTTGGCTTTACGTTGTGTTCGAACTTCCTAATGACCCTTTACTCCATGAATATTCATATAAAAAATAAAAAAATCATAAATATTAATTAACTGAAGTTTTATAATTGTTTGTGAACACAGGATTTTTTGGCCACAGGATGTAACAGGATGATTTCAGACTTATATTATTTCACAAGCCAACACAGCAGACCCTAGTCAGGTGACTCCTACAGCAGTCATCAGATCTCAGTCTTCTCTGTTTGCGAAGATGTCAAAAGGCATCACTTTCAGTCGAAAGCTTAACCCCTTTACTCAATAAATACACCTTTGCAAACAGAGTAGACCCAGATCAGATGGCTCATATAGGAGCCATCTGATCAGGGTCTGCTTGGTTTGCTTGCGATATAGATCTTGTTATACACCTTGGCTAAAACTTCCTGTGTCCATGTACAGTTATAAAAAATCATCTAATTAATATCCTTGGTGTTGTTATTTCTTACATGAATATTCAGTTTGTAGACTGGTGGTAATTTGAATCCCATTTCCTAGTTCGAGTAAGGGGCAGGGTCCAGGCTGTGACCTTGAACTTCCTAGGTTTGGTGCTGAGAAATAGGTAATCAAAAAGACATGTAGTTACCATACTGTCTCTTATAAACTCCCCTGGGGGCATTACAATTTTTAAAAAGGAGCTTCTTGCATTTTGTACATAGGTGGTAGCTTAATGCAGAATGAAATCAGTGCAGAAAGTTCTTTAGAGATTTCTGATTTGCTTTCAGTCTGCATTAAGCTACCACCTGTATAAACCTCATTATTTCAGCATTTTTTGCCTATTTGCAAACAAAGAAACCCCAGATCATCAGACAGCTACTACTGGAGCAGGCTGATCAGGGCATTCTCTGCTTTATATACCGGGTATGTTACAGATCTAACTCTCCACATTTACAATAAGTTTAATACAATAGTCTTAACCCATTCCCTCATATTGACCCCTTTTGACGCTTCTGCAAAATTCACCTGTTGAATCCAAACTACAAAATTCTATAAAAAAAATTCCTTTTCTCTAGATGATGCTCCTTTTCGGTAGATTTATTCAAAGAGGTTGGATCTAAAAATAGCCTATGAGGTAATGGGTTAATGGGCATAGTCTTGCAGAAATATTCATCAAGTTAAGGGTTAACCCTTTCCCTAATTAATATTCAAAAACTGTTGGATGAGATCTATGTACAGTTTGAACTTCGATAACTCGAATTTCAAGGGACCTTACAAACTAGTTCGAGATAACAGAACTTCGAGTCATCCGATTTCTAATCTGAACAATTTCTCAAGACCACAACTTAATACAGGTATAAAGTAATGCTGAAAGCTCCTGTAGGAGCTTTCAGCATTACTTTAGACCTGTATTAAGCTGTCGCATGTGTCTAGATATCTGTAGAGATTCATTATTAGAGCAATTTTTAAGTTTTGGAAGGACTGAACTTTTTGTTCAAGTTATCCCGAAGTTTGAGTTATCCGAGTTCGATTTAAAGTTCAACTGTAACAGAGCAGACCCTGTTCGGATGGTTCCTACAGGAGTCAATGGATCTTGGTCTACTCTGTTTGCAAATGCATGAAAAGGTATTTATATGAGGGAAAGAGTTAAAAGAGCTATATCAAATGTTTTTGTTATTGCTTGTGACTTTTTTATGTTCTCTTAAATTTGTTTTGTTGTTATATACAGATGAATACAAAAATTGGAAAATCCTTGCCTCTCTTGCTTATTTTTCATGCCCCATGTATAACTAGGACTGTTATGTTTCAGATTCAAACTAAGTATAATGCAAAAAAAAAATGCTTAGCCTGTTTTCATCACCTATGATGTGTTATTCATACTCTTAATCGATCAGTATATGCAATCTGTATTGCCCAATCAAGTAAACTTTCATTTCCCCAAAGTTACAGAAATGACTGCTTCTACCATAAGGGAAAATATTTGTAAGCCCATATACAGGGTTGCAACAAACCAGAGGAAACAAAATTCCCCGACATTTCCCCGACATAATTTCAAATTTCTCTGACACATTACATCACGAAATTTGGTGTTTCCGTTTCCGTCTCTGTAATACATTATAAAAATTTAAAATATATGACCTTTATTCTCATGTTTTTAGCTCACCTGAGCCGAAGGCTCAGGATGAGCTATTGTGACCACGATGTGTCCGGCGTCTGTCGTCCGTCTACATTTTCAAATGACATCTCCTCTGAAACTGCTGGCCCGATTTTAGCGAAATTTTGTCAGAAGCATCAGTGGCTAGGGGGAACGAAACGTTGTTTACATTATGACCCCCGGGCCAAAAATGGCCCCGCTCAAGGGCTTATCAGTTTTTCATAGGAAAATCTTTAAAAATCCCCTTCTCTGAAACTGTAAGGCCTAGACCATTGATATTTGGTATGTAGCATGATCTTATGGTCCACTACAAAGATTGTTCAAATTATGACCCCCGGGCCAAAAATGGCCCCGCCCATGGCTTATCAGTTTTTCATAGGAAATTCTTTAAAAATCTTCTTCTCTGAAACTGTAAGGCCTAGACCTTTGGTATTTGGTATGTAGCATGATCTATTGGTCCTCTACAAAGATTGTTCAAATTATGACCCCCGGGCCAAAAATGGCCCCGCCCAAGGGCTTATCAGTTTTTCATAGGAAAATCTTTAAAAATCTTCTCTGAAACTGTAAGGCCTAGACCTTTGATATTTGGTAAGTAGCATAATCTTATGGTCCTCTACAAAGATTGTTCAAATAATGACCCCCGGGCCAAAAATGGCCCCGCCCGAGGGCTTATCAGTTTTTCATAGGAAAATCTTTAAGAATCTTCTTCTCTAACTGTAAGGCCTAGACCTTTTATATTTGGTATGTAGCATGATCATATGGTCCTCTACAAAGATTGTTCAAATCATGACCCCCGGGCCAAAAATAGCCTTGCCCAGGGGCTTATCAGTTTTTCATAGGAAAATCTTTAAAAATCTACTGAAACTGTAAGGCCTAGACCTTTTATGTTTGGTATGTAACATGATCTAATGGTCCTCTACAAATATATGGCTTGTGGTCCTCTACCAATTATATTCAACTTACGACCCTGACCACTGGGCGAAACTTGGCCCTGCCTCAGGGCTTATCAGTTTTTCATGGGAAAAATATAAAATATTATTTTTCTCTGAAACCATAAGGCTTAGACCTTTAATTAATGGCATACTGCTTTGCTTTGTGGTTCTACCAAGGTTGTACAAATGATTTCTTGTGGTCAAAAATGCCCCCCCCCCCCCCCCCCCCCCCCCCCCTTGGGTTATCTCAGGTGAGCGCTTCAGGGCCTCATGGCCCTCTTGTTTCAAAATTCCCTGACATTTGTCTATATTTTAAAATTTCCGCGACAGTTCTCAAAATTCCCTGACCTTGAAAATTTTTCAATTTCCCCGACGCGTGGCAACCCTGATATAGTTGCCCCCGCTTTTGGGGGTGGGGGGTGGGCAATAACAAGCAAAAACCTGTACATGTACGGTCAAGCAATCCATTGTACCCCATCAGAGATGGGGACTGTTCTTAGCATTCCTGTAGTCATCACCTTGAGTTTGGATATTAACTAATAGGGAGAATTTATTGGTATCCCAGGTATATATGTGTTCCTGTGTAACTTTTATTAACCCATTCCCTCATAGGCTGTTTTTAGACCCAACCTCTGAATAAATATTGAAAAGGAGCATTTACTAGAGAAAAGGAAAACTTTAGAATTGTGTAGTATTGCTCTATTTATCACAATGGTTTCAAAAAGTGACTTTTACAAAAGGCATAGAAATGGAGGAAAGGGTTAAATGGTCAACATACAGTGCACTCATATCAGTTCATTCATTTTGAAGATGGGAGCCGATCTGGGTAAACATCATTTTAAAATGAAACTAGAAATGTGTCCATAGGACACTGATGCCCCCACATCAGACTTTATGTCACGGAATAGGTCCTATAAAAGTCATTTTTGCACATAAAGGGCTGCAACTCCTAAACGACAGACGTGATTTACATGGCTATCGAACTTGACCAAGATATTAAGGCCACAAATGTGTGTAAAGTTTGGTGTGGATTGGACAAATTCTTTCCAGAAAGAAGTCTGGACAAATTCTTTTAGATGTGTGTACGGACAGACTGAGAACGGCAACCTTATATGCCACCACTATGTGGGGGCATAAAACCCCACCTAGATCATAAGGATTCAACCTATTTTCTCTATTTGCACACAAATTGCAAATAACTTTGACACTACAGTTTTGACCAATACAAACAAGAGTGTTCGGAGGAACACATGTGTCACCTGCTCGCAACTGACACAAAAAGTGTTAATATGCTGGAGTGCGAACATCAGTAAAATGGAAATAACTCAAAAAGTCTTGCATGCAGAGTGATTGACCTTAATTACATTAATGGTCCTCAATGAGAGGAAGACACATGTGAAATTTGAAAGCTCTATAATGATTAGTTTAGAAATGACTCAAAAAAATAAAGCGTGATGGACAGACAGACGACAGATAAGTGATCCCTAAGTGACACACTGCCTCTCGGCAGGTGACACAAAAATCGTGTGTACATATTCCGGTATGAAAATTCAGCTTATAAATATTCATATCATCAGAGCTACAGATATAGGGCCAAACCCTATACTGTGACCACCCTTTAGAATCATCTTGAAGAGACCATTCTAAAGAGTGGTCACAATATAGGGTTTGGTGGGGGGAAAAAAGGAGCTATTCTTGAAAAGATTTAATTCTACACATATCTGTGTCATTATTTCTTACACGAATATGCAATAAGGGAAATGATAATAAACCAGATTCCAGAAATTTCATATCTTGCTGTACCAACACAATTGTTTCACTGCTCATTTCAAGTTGTAAATCTTTGTTCTATTGTATAGTAAACCCCTGTTAACTGGACATTCAATTTAATATAAATATGGGTCTTGGAGACAGGTGACAGCTTCATGCAGAGTGAAAATCATGGATAAAGCTCTTCTATGAGTTCTCTGCATGACTTTCACCCTGCATTAAGCAGCCACTTGTCCAAAAGTATCTAAATTTTTCTCTACTAGAATTCTGCTTTAGAGTAGCTTTACTGTATATGATATGGAATGGAAAAATAACAAAAATAATCTCATAGAAATCGTTATATGTATTCAACATGCTCCAATACATGTAATGTGAGAAATGTGTACCTCGATTTGAAAACTGTTGCAAATACAGTAAAACCTCTCTAATGCAACCACCAAAAAAGTGGCATGATTCTGGGTGGCAGAGGCAGGTGGTAGCTTAATGCAGGATAAAAGTTATGCAGAAAGCTCCAATGGGAGCTTTCTGCATAACTTTTGTCCTGCATTAAGCAGCCACCTGCTTATAAAGACAGCCATGTTTATGCATTAAGTGGTCGCATTAGAAGGGTTCTACTGTAATAACCCTTTATACTGAATGCAATTCATCACTGATAATGAACCAGTCCACTTTGAATTTCAGCATTCATAGGGTCATATAAACACTGTTTCATGCTTCTGCAAACAAAGTAGACCCAGATCAGACGGCTCCTGTAGGAGCCGTCTTATCAGGGTCTGCTCTGTCTGTTTACGGTACAATATGGATATGATTCTACAGTTATTTGTCTGAGCCAAAATGTATTGTTTTCAATCACCATTATCAAAAACAATTACATGTATATAAATATTCATAATGTTATTATTTCTTACATGAATATTGTAGGAGCCATCTGATCTTGGTCTGCTCCGTTTCCTAATAGGATTATATAGAGATGATTTTCTACAGTTTTAAACAGGGCTGAAACTTTTCTCATTCATATGCCATTATAAATATCAACCTAATTAACCCTTTGCTTGCTATTCAAGTCAATATACCTACCTGTAAATAGTGAAGACCCAGATGAGACAGCTCCTGCAGGAGCTGTCTCATCAGGGTCTGCACTATTTACAAATTGATTGTGCAACCAGTACACTCCACAGCAGTGATTGCACAGAAAAATACTTGTAGACAGTAATGATATACATGTATGTAATTATACAACAGGGCATGGGTAAAGAAGAAGAAATGATTTTTTAAAATTCAGCAAGAGACGGGTTATTTCTTACATGAACATTCACGGAGTAAAGGGTTAAGATTCCACCAATTATGAACATGAATTTAATTCCTGTAGTAAAATTATGAACAAGAGCATGTGAGTGCCGATGCTCATCCATCACAAAAAGTAAATGTTTTAAATATGCTAGTCAGAGTGATGGCCTCATTATAACATGTAGCCCTTGTGATGGTCAACAAATGTATGAAGTCTGATGGGGATAGCTGGTCCAAACTGTAACACTATGGTAAGTTATTGTAACAATGACGATGCCCACAAAGATGACACCGAGGGAATAATATATGAGTAAACAGAGCAGACTCAGAGTTGTCTTAGCTGGGTCTACTCTGTTTGCAAATATGTAAAAGGGCGGGATTATCAAGAAAAATATTAAAACTCATATCTACAACAATGTTATGACTTGCATAACAACAGTAGTATATTGGCTACCCATGTATTATATAGTGGAATATAATGTTATTTATTCCATCATGGAAGCACCATCCTCTCCAGTTGCATCTTCTCCAATGTGAAGGTCATCAAGCATTTCCTGCAGACTGATCTGTGGTGCACCCTCCTCATCCACTTCATCTGTATCCACAGCAATACGGACTTTATCTGAAAAGAAAAACCAAATCACATTACACTATAAACACACAAGCATTTGAGAATGGACTTCTTATCTGGCTGTAAGAAATCATGACATGAATATTCAGAAATGTAGAATCATTATTATTCCATTAACAAACAGAGCAGAAACTGATCAGACGGCTCCTACTGCATCTTCTCTAACATTTCCCTGACATAATTTCAACCCTGACACATTACATCGTGAAATTTCTGTCATAATTTCTGTAATAATTTACAATTTTTTTAAAAAATATATGATAATATATGACATTCATTCTCATGTTTTCAAATTTCCCTGACAATTCCCTGACATTTGCCTATCTTTTCAAATTTCCCTGACAATCCTCAAATTTCCCTGACAATTCCCTGACCAGGAAAAAATTCAATTTCCCCGACGCGTGACAACCCTGGTTTATATGAAGGAAACTGTTAATTCTTTTCCTGTTGAATATTCATGTACGATATAATGACATCATGAATATTAATTTGCTGAAGTTTTATAACAGCATATATACACAGGATATTTGGGTACTGATAGAAATTGTAGTCAGATCTGTTAAAATTTCATAAGCAAACATAGCAGACCCTGACCAAACAGCTCCTACAGGAGCCGTCCGATATGGATTTACTCTGTTTGCAAAGGCGTGAAAAGGAAAGGGTTTACCCTTTCCCTCAAATAAACGCGTTTTCATTAATTTGCAAACAGAGTAGACCTAAATCAGATGGCTGCTATAGGAGCCGTTTGATTAGGGCCTGCTCTATTTGCTAATGGAAATTTATAGATCTGTTTCTTTACTTTCTAAAATGGCTACAATGTTCCGCCTTCAATATTTCATTATAACTAATTAGTCCATGTAGGTAATGGAATATGGAATAAACATAGAACAGGAAAAGGGTTATGCTAATTTGGATTCAAACTGTAGGAAAAAAGTCACTGTGGTTATTATCTTACCTTTGTAGATATTGACATTTTGTCGGACTGTCGGGTCCTCTTCCAAATCTTCAAGGAAGTCTGTGTACTGACTGAAAAACGAAAACATTTAACAAATAGAATAACATTTACATATGACACAGGTGCACCAAATCTGTACCTAAGGTTACATTAACCCATTCCTCCATGAATATTTATGTAAGAAATAATGATGTCATGAATATTAATTTGATTAATTTGTTATATCACATGGACACAGCAATTTTTGGCCAAAGCAGATACTGCAGAATCATATCTTTATTATATCATATTATATAGTATGCAAACAAAGTAGGGTTAGGGTCCGCCTGATCTGGATCTACTCTGTTTGCAAAGGCATATGTAGACAGGAGTAAAGGGTTAACTCTTAACCCAGATAGGGTTTGCAAGGTTGTAATAAGACTGGCTTCAGAAATAAGACTGATGTTGGGACTTACACCATGGCTTCATCTGAGGTGAGGTCATGCAGTTGGTCGTTGAGGTGCTTCAACTTCCAGTTCCTGCGGCGATGACGCTTGCTCTTGTCACCATACACCTTCTTCACTATCACCTGAAGTGAACCAATACAGTATTTACTCTAAAATATTCCGAAAGGCAAACTTAACCCATTCCTCCATAGGCTATTTTAGACACAACCTCTTTGAATGAATCTACCAAAAAGGAGCATTTAAAAAGTAAAATTTTAGAATTTTGTAGTTTGAAACCATTGTCATATATAGAGCATTTGCTCCTTTAGGAGCAAATGCTTTATTTATCACAATGGTTTCAAGAAGTGGTTATTACAGAGGCGTAGAACGACATATTTATGGAGGAAAGGGTTAAGCAAATAGTACAGACCCAGATCAAACTGCTCCTGACAAAGCAGACTAATCACCATTTGTTTCTTGGTTTAATCTAAAATTGTCTCAATTAGCATAATTCAAAATTATCAAAATTTTATTAATAGAAAATGAAGACTGAATGTCTAAAAACTTAGAATAAATGCTGTTTATTCTCTAACTAAAGAGAGTGGATCCCTTCACTCCATGGATATGTTTAACCCTTTACTCCATAAATATCCATGCGAGAAATAATGACACCTTGAATATTGATTAGATTAATTCTTATAATGACACATGAATATGGAATCTTTTGGCCGTGACAGAAAATGTAGGCAAGATCTATATTATATAACAAGCAAACGTGGCACACCCTGATTAACAGCTCCTATAGGAGCCCTTTACTCCATAAATACACTTTTGCAAACAGAGCAGACCCTGACCAGACAGCTCCTGTAGGAGCTGTCTGGTCAAGGTCTGCTCTGTTTGCTTATGGAAGAATATAGATTCTGATTCTACAGTTTCTGAGTATTCAAGGTGTAAAAGGTGAAATGCTTTGGAGTTATGCATGACACAAACAAGAGTGTTCAGAGGAACACATGTGTCAAACAAGAGATGTCACAGTCACGTGACAAATGCCCCCAAAAATTATACCCTGTGACCTTGACCTTTGACCCATGGACCAGGGAGTTGACACATCGTTTTTGTTTGGTTAAAATTTGTGCCAGGTTCCTTTGAAATCCATTCACAGATAAACAAGTAATTGTACCCTGTGACCTTGATCTTTGACATATGGACCAGGGAGCTGAACGCGACACATCGTCTTTGTCTGGTGAACATCTGTGCCAAGTTATATTGAAATCCATTGACAGATAAAGATGTTACACACCGGACACGAAATTTGTGACAAAGTAATTGTACCCTGTGACCTTGACCTTTGACATATGGACCAGGGAGTTGAAAGCGACACATCATCTTTGTGTGGTGAACATTTGTGCCAAATCATATTGAAATTCATTGATACATAAAGAAGTTACAGACCGGACACAAAATTTGTGACAAAGTAATTGTACCCTGTGACCTTGACCTTTGACCCATGGACCTGGGAGTTGAACGCGACACATCGTCTTTGTGTGGTGAACATTTCTGGCAAGTTATATTGAAATCCAGTGATAAATGAAGAAGTTACAGACCGGAAACGAAATTTGTGACAAAGTAATTGTACCCTGTGACCTTGACCTTTGACCCATGGACCAGGGAGTTGAACGTGACACATCGTTTCTGTCTGGTGAACATTTGTGGCAAGTTATATTGCAATCCATTGATAGATGAAGAAGTTACAGACCGGACACAAATTTGTGACAAAGTAATTGTACCCCGTGACCTTGACCTTTGACCCATGGACCTGGGAGTTGAACGCGACACAACGTCTTTGTGTGGTGAACATTTGTGGCAAGTTATATTTAAATCCATTGATAGATGAAGAAGTTACAGACCGGACACGACATTTGTGACAAAGTAATTGTACCCTGTGACCTTGACCTTTGACCCATGGACCTGGGAGTTGAACGCGACACATCGTCTTTGTGTGGTGAACATTTCTGGCAAGTTATATTGAAATCCATTGATAGATGAAGAAGTTACAGACCGGACACGAAATTTGTGACAAAGTAATTGTACCCTGTGACCTTGACCTTTGACCCATGGACCTGGGAGTTGAACGCGACACATCGTCTTTGTGTGGTGAACATTTGTGGCAAGTTATATTGAAATCCATTGATAGATGAAGAAGTTACAGACCGGACACGAAATTTGTGACAAAGTAATTGTACCCTGTGACCTTGACCTTTGACCCATGGACCTGGGAGTTGAACGCGACACATCGTCTCTGTCTGGTGAACATTTGTGGCAAGTTATATTTAAATCCATTGATAGATGAAGAAGTTACAGACCGGACACGAATTCCGGACGGAAGGACAGACGGACATGCTAACAAATGGGTAGTTGTGTGACTTTTTCGTTTGATCTTTTCTTGTGTGACTAGTCCCACAAGAAAAACTATTTTTGGCTATAACTTTGGAAAAGAATGATCTGGAAGCTAACCCTAACCCTATCCCTATGTCCCACAACTGGCCAGGTTAATGTCACAAGAAATGGCCAGGTTAATGTCACAAGAGATGGCCAGGTTAATGATTTTACTTGTGGGACTAGTTAGAACAAGAGAGTCGTCACGGGTGACAAATGCCCCCAAAGTGTTTGACACCGAAATGCATTTTGGCGGAAAAACAATACAATGTAATGCAGGTGTAACATGAAATTTTGATGCTGTTAAAAATGACACAGGAGTCAGTTCTTAACATTAGAAACAGAACCTTTGACGATTATGATAGCTAAGAAAAGAGCCAAGCGTCAAAACTTAGTTAAAAAGGACCCTAAGTCATTCTCAACGTTAAAAAGGACCCTGGGTTGATTGTCAACGTTTAAGGTATAGGAGATATGCTCTGGACAAGCTTTATGTATCTGGTAAGATATAGGAGATATGCTCCGGACTGTAAAATTGAGGTCAAAGGTCAAGGTCAAGGTCAGTGATCTGAAAATGGTACATGACTTTCCGCCATCCCAAGATGAACTCACAAATCGAATTTGGAATCCGTAGCTGGTAAGGTATAGGAAAAATGCTCCGGACAAGCTTTGTGTAAAATCTAGGTCAAAGGTCAAGGTCACAGTGACCTGAAAATGGTACGCGACACACCGTCATCCCAAGATAAACTCACACATTAAATTTGGAATCCGTAGCTGGTAAGGTATAGGAGATATTCTCTGGACAACCTTTTTTGTAAAATCGAGGTCGAAGGTCAAGGTCAAGGTCACAGTGACCTGAAAATGGTACGCGACACTCCGCCATCTGAAGGTGATCTCACACACCAAATTTGGAATCCTTAGCTGGTAAGGTATAGGAGATATGCTCTGGACAAGCTTTTTGTAAAATCGGTCAAGGTCAAGGTCAAGGTTAAGGTCATAGTGACCTGGAAATGGTACATGACACTCCACCATCCCAAGATGAACTCACACACCAAATTTGGAATCTGTAGCTGGTAAGGTAAAGGAGATATGCTCCGGACAAGCTTTTTGTAAAATCGGTCAAAGGTCATGGTCAAGGTCACAGTGATCTGATAATGGTACGCGACACTCCTCCATCCCAAGATGAACTCACACACCAAATTTGGAATCCTTAGCTGGTAAGGAATAGGAGATATACTCCGGACAAGCTTTTTGTAGCTGGTAAGGTATAAGCGGTTTTTAAAATCGAGGTCAAAGGTCAAGGTCAAGGTCACAGTGACCTGGAAATGGTACGCGACACTCCGCCATCCCAAGATGAACTCACACAGCAAATTTGGAATCTGTAGCTGGTAAGGTAAAGGAGATATGCTCCGGACAAGCTTTTTGTAAAATCGGTCAAAGGTCATGGTCAAGGTCACAGTGATCTGAAAATGGTACGAGACACTCCGCCATCCCAAGATGAACTCACACACCAAATTTGGAATCCTTAGCTGGTAAGGTATAGGAGATATACTCCGGACAAGCTTTTTGTAGCTGGTAAGGTATAAGCTTTTTTTAAAATCAAGGTCAAAGGTCAAGGTCAAGGTCACAGTGACCTGGAAATGGTACGCGACACTCCGCCATCCCAAGATGAACTCACACACCAAATTTGGAATCTGTAGCTGGTAAGGTAAAGGAGATATGCTCCGGACAAGCTTTTTGTAAAATCAAGGTCAAAGGTCAAGGTCAAGGTCACAGTGACATGAAAATGGTACGCGACACTCCCCCATCCCAAGATGAACTCACACACCAAATTTGGTATCCGTAGCTGATGTGACAAAGGAAATATACTCCGGACAAAATGTACACACACCCACACACACACACACCCACCCACCCACCCACACACCCACCCACCCACACACACACCCACCCACACACGCACGGTGCGATCACTATATGCCGCCAAAGCCTAGCTTTGGGGGCATAATAAAAAGTCACACAACTACCCTTTGGTGAGTGCGGACGGACGGACAGACGGACGGACGGACGGACAGACGGACGGACGGAAGGACGGACAATGCGATTACTATATGCCCGCCTTTGGGGGCATAAAAACATGACACAACAAGAGTGCCAGTGGGCACAATATACGCCCGTCGAGGTTTTGTTCAACATAAACTGGGGTTAACGTATTTGCTAAATTCAAATTCTAAGTCCAATTTTGCGACCAAGTTTCAAGGTTGTAAATAGGCATACTTAAACAAACAAGAGGGCAAAGATGGCCCTTAATCGCTCACCTGATTACCTTAGATTTAAGATTTTTGCAGGGTAGCCCATGGGAAGGGTCAATATTGACCTTAGGGACAATATATGAACAATGTTGATAGTGGATCATGAGCAATGGATCATGAGCAGTGGTTCTGCAGAACAAGATTTTCTAAGATTTAGTATATTGATTTTATCAAGACAATGATTCTGACCAATGGAGATTGGGCTAAAAATGTGCTCTCTAAAGTAATTTTTCTAAGATTTAACCTAGTGACTTACTTTTTATTCCCACCCAACCCATGATCACACTCAACCTTGATAAAGATGTGGCCACTGGAGTGTAAACTAGATTTCTCTAAGATATGACCCAGTGACCTACTTTTTGACCTCAGATAACCCATTTTCAAATGTGTCCAAGGTTTTATTAGGACAATCATTCTGACCAACTTTCATAAAGATTTGGCTATAAATGTGACCTCTTGAGTGTTCACAAGGTTTTCGTACTATTTGACCTAGTGACCTAGTTTTTAACCCGACATAACTCACTTTCAAACTCGTTTGAGATTTTATCAAGACAAACATTATGACTAAGTTTCATGAAGATTGGACTAAAATTGTGACCACTAGAGTGTTCACAAGGTTTTTCTACTGTTTGACCTATTGACCTAGTTTTTAACTCCACTTGACCCACTTTCGAATTCATCCGAGATTTTATCAAGACATTCGTTCTGACCAAGTTTCATGAAAATTGGACTAAAATTGTGACCACTAGAGTGTTCACAAGGTTTTTCTACTGTTTGACCTAGTGACCTAGTTTTCAACTCCACTTGACCCACTTTCGAATTCATCCGAGATTTTATCAAGACATTTATTCTGACTAAGTTTCATGAAGATTGGACTAAAATTGTGACCACTAGAGTGTTCACAAGGTTTTTCTACTGTTTGACCTATTGACCTAGTTTTTAACTCCACTTGACCCACTTTCGAATTCATCCGAGATTTTATCAAGACATTTGTTCTGACTAAGTTTCATGAAAATTGGACTAAAATTGTGACCACTAGAGTGTTCACAAGGTTTTTCTACTGTTTGACCTAGTGACCTAGTTTTTAACTCCACTTGACCCACTTTCGAACTCGTCCGAGATTTTATCAAGACATTTATTCTGACCAAGTTTCATGAAGATTGGACTAAAATTGTGACCACTAGAGTGTTCACAAGGTTTTTCTACTGCTTGACCTAGTGACCTAGTTTTTTACCTCACATTACCCATTTTTCAAACTCCTCCGAGATTTTATCAAGACAATCATTCTGACCAAGTTTCATGAAAATTGGGCTAAAAATGTGACCTTTAGAGGGTTCACAAGGTTTTCCTACTATTTGACCTAGTGACCTAGTTTTTGACCCAACTTGACCCACTTTCAAACTCGTCCGAGATTTTATCAAGACATTCATTCTGACCAAGTTTCATGAAGATTAGACTACAATTGTGACCACTAGAGTGTTCACAAGCAAATTGTTGACGACACACGACGCAAAACGCACACCGCACGACGGACGACGGACATTCAAGTCTCCCAAAAGCTCACCCTGAGCTTTGCTCAGGTGAGCTAAAAACCATAACAAAACATTCTAAATTAAAAAGTGCCATAATTGTGTCTAAATGCTTGAGATGAAGATGAAGCTTGTAATGGTGAACAAATGTTTCAAGTTTAAAAGCTTTATCTGAAAGGATTATGTAAATAAGTGGACTTTAACCAAAAATTCCAAGCTAAAAAGCGTCATAATTATGTGAAAATGTTAGACAGCGTTATGTACTCTTGCCTACAGGTAAAGCTTGTGATGGTGAGCAAGTGTTCCAAGTTTAAAAGCTTAATCTAAAAGGGTTATGTAAATAAGTGGACTTTAACCAAAACTTTAACCAAAATTTCTAAGTTAAAAGGGGGCATAATTCTGTCAAAATGTTGGACAGAGTTATGTACTCTTGCCTACAGGTAAAGCTTGTGATGGTGAACAAGTGTTCCAAGATTAAAAGCTTTATCTCAAAGGGTTATGTAAATAAATGGACTTTAACAAAGCCTTAACCAAAAATTCTAAGTTAAAAAGGGGCATAATTCGGTCAAAATGCTTGATAGAGTTATTTTCTCTTGCCTACAGGTGAAGGTTGTGACGGTGAACAAGTGTTCTAAGTTTAAAAGCTTTATCTGAAAGGATTAAGTAAATAAATGGACTTTAACAAAGCCTTAACCAAAAATTATAAGTTAAAAAGGGGCATAATTCAGTCAAAATGTTTGACAGAGTTATTTTCTCTTGCCTACAGGTGAAGGTTGTGACGATGAACAAGTGTTCCAAGTTTCAAAGCTTTATCACAAAGTGTTATGTAAATAAGTAGACTTGTTCCACATAAATTGAGGTTAACATTTTTGCTTAACGCAAATGCTAAACGCAAATTCTAAGTCCAATTAAGCGACCTTGACCTAGGATGAATGAGTCGGAACTTGGCAGGTTACTGTTGCATGTCTAGATAAACATTTTGTTTAAATTTGGGAAGGATCCATCAAGCGGAACTTGAGTTAGAGATGTTACAGACAGACAGACCGGTTAACATTTTTGCTAAACGCGAATTCTAAGTCCAATTGTGTGACCGTGACCTTGGATAAACAAACCGGGACTTGGCAGGCTACTGTAGCATGTCTAGATAAACATTGTGGCTAAATTTGAAAAGGATCCACCAAGCGGAACTTGAGTTAGAGATGTTACAGACGGACAGACAACCAGACAATCAGACAACCAGACAACCAGACGGACAGACAGCGCCATTCCATAATACGTCCCGTTTTTTCAAACGGGCGTATAAAAACTGTTAATATGCTGGAGTGCAAAAATCAGAACAAAGGGGAATAACTAAAAAAGTATTGCATGTAGAGTTATGACCCTAAGTTACATCAATGGTCCTCAATGAGAGGAAGACACATGTTAATTTGAAAGCTCTATAATGGTTAGTTTAGAAATGACGGGAAAAAAAAAGAAACAGTGACGGACGGACAGACAGATGGACGGACTGATAGACAGATGACGGAAAAGTGATCCCTAAGTGACACACTGCCTCTCGGCAGTTCTAAACATTAGTTGCAACTAACTCACCACATCTGGGATCCTTTCTGTTTTTACCATCTCCAAAAACTGATTGTTGAGGTTTGCATTGGCTATGTCAAAGCTGAAAAAGTAACAAGAAACATTTGTGGTTCTGCTGGGCTAACAAATGCTTGTATCAACCCTTTATTGGTTCATTTTTTAAAAAAAAAAAAAAGAGGAAGAAATAGTAATGCCTACATGTGGATTCGAACCCCTGCCAAAAAATGTGTAGTCTGACGTAATAACCCCCTACGCTATCAAGGACTATTCATTTGACTACATTGTTTTAACTTATGAAATCTGTTTGAGAACTCCTGATAGATGACGTGAAATTATGATGTCATAACTGTCATTTTTGAATAACATAAACAAATACCGATCGATATACACACATGAGAAACTGATGGGTTTTTCTTATTATAGAAGTTTACGATTGTATAAACTTTACCATTGTACAGTTCTAGAATACGATTTGACAACAACATCAAAACTCTTTCTCCAGGTTACAAACATCAACATGTTGCATGTGAAAAAGATTGTGGGCCGATTATCCATAATCAGCACACTGTGCATTCATGGATTGGTCACATGTGTCCATAATGAGTTTTCAACGGCAATTTTGTTACTATTTACAGTAAGGTATTCAATAATTGAATTACTATAATGACCAATGCCATGTTTATAATGGTCAATGAACAAGAGAACTTTGGTCAGATCAATCAGACATTGTAAAATCAAAATCTGTATTTTTCCATAAGCAAAAAGAGCAGACCCTGATCAGCCAGCTCGTATAGGAGCCATCTGATCTGAGTCGAGTTTGTTTGCAAAAGCCTCAGAAGACGTCTCTGTCAGATAAAAGGGTTAAATATCCGGGGTACGGACAATTTCCCCATAGGGTGATTACCCCATAGGACTATTCCCCCCTGGATGATTGCCCCCTGGATGACTGCCCCGCAATAAAACTGCCAAACTGGGCAATTCCCCCATGGTTATTAAAAATCCCTAAAAAGTGTTTTAAGTTTTCTTTTTTATGCCCCCAAAGGCGGGCATATAGTAATCGCATTGTCCGTCCTTCCGTCTGTCCGTCCGTCCGTCTGTCTGTCCTTCCGTTCCAAATTCGTGTCCGGTCTGTAACTTCTTCATCTATCAATGGATTTCAATATAACTTGGCACAAATGTTCACCACACAAATACAATGTGTCGCGTTCAACTCCCAGGTCCATGGGTCAAAGGTCAAGGTCACAGGGTACAATTACTTTGTCACAAATTTCGTGTCCGGTCTGTAACTTCTTTATATATCAATGGATTTCAATATGATTTGGCACAAATGTTCACCAGGCAAAGATGATGTGTCGCTTTCAACTCCCTGGTCCATGGGTCAAAGGTCAAGGTCACAGGGTACAATTACTTTGTCACAAATTTCGTGTCCGGTCTGTAACATCTGTCGCGTTCAGCTCCCTGATCCATATGTCAAAGGTCAAGGTCACAGGGTACAATTACTTGTTTATCTGTGAATGGATTTCAAAGGAACCTGGCACAAATGTTCACCACACAAAGACGATGTGTCAGCTCCCTGGTCCATGGGTCAAAGGTCAAGGTCACAGGGTACAATTTTGGGGGGCATTTGTCATGTGACTGTGACATCTCTTGTTTTTTTTATTGTTGTTGATATTTCTATACAGTGTCCCGAAATGAAACAGAATCTTAATTTATTACTCTTTTAATTTGGACATACAAACCACAGTGTAGCTCCTATTAACCCTTATAGCAGTGACCTGTCACCATTTTCTCTTACTTTCGTTTTGTGTACGCTTTTGAGAGACTAATGACTGATCATACAGCTTGCAATGTGATGAGACGCTATCTTAATCAGCGCCTAATCAGGATCCAAACTGTTAGCAAATACCAGTTAGGTTGCACTTGGCAGGCAAAGGTATTAAAGAATTATTAATTCTTCATTTAAGTTGTACAAAAAATTTCTTAGTGTGTACTTTCTAATGGGGATTATGCCCTTTCTTTAGGTTTACATGTCCAAATATTTGGAGTCAATACAATACATACAAGAGTTCCAATTGGTCTACACAGCTTTCTACTAATTTATTTTCATCATATAATTTATTAAATTTTACTTATATATTATTTTTTTACAAAATAATAATATATTTTTTATATTGAGGGGCAGTCACCCTATGGGGCAATAATCCTAAAGGGTTATTATCCTAAGGGGCAATTGCCCATAGGGCAATCATCCTATGGGGGAATCACCCTATGGGGGAATCACCCTACACTCAAATATCCAACCTACCCAAGTACAGTGTCACCAGAGGACAAAAGATGCCCGATGTGAGTACGGCAGAAGTACTGCTTGTCATTTACACCCATATCGGCCATTCGAGCCACCCAGACATCTGCCAAAACATGCTGAAATAAAGACACAATATAATGGCTTCTGTAAAGCATACCTTATAACAGATAGAGCATACCTTATAACAGATAGACTATTTACTTCAATCTTGCATCACCATACTCATAACCATTCACATCATATAAACGTCTTGTCACGCATCTGAACCAAGATCTGATCAGAGTCTGCTCTTGTTTGCTAATCTGTTTCTTTAGTTTCTAAAATGGCTACAATCTTCGACCTTCCATATTTCATTATAATTATTTTGTCCATGAATATTCAGTAGGTATTGAAATTTGGAATAACTGGATATTCATGGAAAAAATAGTTACAATCAAAGATGGAAGGTGGAACAATCTAGCACTTTTAGGAACTAAAGAAATAGATCTATTAAATTCCATTAGCAAACAGAGCAGACCCTGATCAGAAGGCTCCTCTAGGAGCTATCTGATCTGATTCTACTCTGTTTTGCCAATGTGTGAAAAGGCGTTTACATGAAGGAAACGGTTAAAATTCATCTAAACCTGAGTTTTGGTCAGGAAGAATTTGGACCATATTTAGGAAGGTGGCTACTTAAGGCATGACTTTCAATCTACATTAACCCTTTCCCTCAAATAAACGTGTTTTCACGCATGTGCAAACAGAGTAGACCCAGATCAGACGGCTCCTAGAGCCGCCTGATCAGGGTCTGCTCTGTTTGCTTATAGAATTTGATAAATATGTTTCTATACTTTCTAAAATGTCTACAATGTTCACCTTCCAAATTTCTTTATACCAATTTTTGTTAATGAATATTCAGTAAGTATTGAAATTTGGCCTAAATACAGAACTTCAGGTCACAAATCTTACAAACCGTAAAAATAAGCTTACTCAACTATTGGATCTGGTGCAATCTTGACTATTCCGATTCAACTGTTACAAGCTTTTGAGATATGACTGACTTGCATTTGCAGTCAGTTTGAATCTTGATGAAACGCCGAGTTGTTTGGTGTCTCATCTGGAGTCATGCTGTCTGCTAAAGCAAGTCTAGTCATAGATAGTAGGCTAAGGGTTACAGAAAGACAGACAATTTGGTTACAGAATGAATCCCTTTAACACCCCCCCTCCCCCAAGAAAACAAAACCACACACACTCTACTATCACACTTCACTGTTAATCAGATCTAACCCATTCCCCTCATTAGCTATTTTAAGACCCAACCTCTTTGAATAAATCTACTGAAAAGGAGCATTTACTAGAGAAAAGGAAACACTTAACATTGTGTAGTTTTGAAACCATTGTGATATCACAATGGTTTCCAAAAGTGACTTTTACAGAGACATGAAAAGGTGTCAATATGAGGAAATGGGATATTAACTAACCCGAGTGGAAATAGGACTCCTTATTTTTGGCTTGTCCTTGTCAGAGACAAAATCCACTTGCATGACCATGTACTCTGTCAGCTGTTTGGGAGAACACAAGGCTGTGAATGGTGTCCGCCAGAACATGTTACTGCTCATCTCAGCAACTACAACAGAAATTTGAATTCTTAAACCATTACCTTGTCAGAACTAGTGTGTCCTATCACGCTAAAGTGATGTGAATCACATTTAATTGGAAGTAATTATGTACAACATTTTGTCTAAAAATATTCAATTTCAAATTGCAGATTTTAGCTTGCAGATTTTAAAACAATTTCTTTTTTGTTCTAAATTCACATCAATTCACTAAAATTGTTCCTCTGATCAGGTCATTTTATCGAGGATGTGTATAAGTAATATCCTATAGTATAATCAGGGGACTGCCATAATGTACAGGTCTTTCAAAATGGGAACACTGGGTTTTATACATAACCATGATGACTTGAGCATTTCCAATTACAACACACTATGCATGTCTACTGCCTGAACGGGAATCCCAGATTAAGAATTGCACGAAAGTAACCACAAATCAGACTAGAGTTTTGACAGATCAATTTCAACGGTGCGGTAATGATAAAACTCGGACCGAATCTCAACAGAAAGTGAATGGTTTTAATTGAAGCAGCAATTCGCGGCTTTTAATTCTTTATTTTAATTGATCCTGTACAAACGTATTTACCCAATGTTAAACGAAAGATGCCGTACAATTAGGTGTCAAGTAATGACTCTAAGTTTGCGTATTCGCTAAAGTGTTTGCAAATACGCCTTTTGGGCACTTTTCACGGTTAATTGATTCCCACGCATGACCATTGTCATCGCTAAATTAGGGGAAAACGTTATAATTACAGCTATAAGTGGTTTGGAACAAACTCTCTCAAACGTTCAAAACGGGAAATACGTTCAAAACAAGAACGTTGTATCTGATCTTTTGCAACAAAGATAAAGAAGGCATTTGACCGGGACTCGCCAATCTAAACGTTTTATCAAAGGAAACGTATTAACCAAGAATGTTCTATCAAATCTTTACTGTATGCTGAATTTTTCTTAATGGTATATGTACACAGGAGATTTTGGTATCGTTTGAAACTGTACAGTCAAATCTATTATAATTCCATAAGCTAACAGAGCAGACCCAGATCAGATGGCTCCTATAGGAGCCATCTGATCTGGGTCTACTCTGCAAATGCGTGAAAAGGCGTTTATATGAAGGAAAGAGTTAATAGATCAGTACAGATCCTATCTACAGCTCAATTCCTAAACTTACTCTGTAGAGTGTTGGGGTCTATGAAGTGTACAGTACGAGTAACCTTGCAGCATACACAGATCGGGCTTATGTTACCCATTGAAGCAGCAAGCTTTGGAGGTAGACACACTATGTTATCCTGAAATATAAAATGGATGAGGCATATGATGTAATTAAGAAATAAGTCTTCATATGAATGCTTTTTCACGTGTTTGCAAACAGAGTAGACCCAGATCAGATGGCTCCTTAATTATCATAAGCAAACACAGCAGACCCTGATCAGGCAGCTCCTACAGGATACTGATTATGCTAATTAATTGGTATTTAGGGCAGGTGGCTGCTTAAAGCTCCTATAGGAGCGTTCTGTTTTACTTTCACCTTGCTTTAAGCAGCTAGGAGCGTTCTGTTTACTTTCACCTTGCTTTAAGCAGCCACCTGCCTTTAACACAAAATACTTGATGTAATTCAGTGGCCGTTATAGAGAGGTTTTACTGTATTTATGGAGTAAAGGATTAACTCTTCACCAGACAGAAACACTTTTTCCAGCAGGAGATCTATGATCAGGGTCTGCTCTACTCTGATTATGAAACAATATGGATCTGAATCTACAGTTTTCGCCAGGGCTATACAATTTTTGTTAATTGGCCAATATAAAAAATAAGTTAACTCATTCCCGCATATTGACGCCTTTTGACGCTTGTGTAAAAGTCACTTTAAGAAACCATTGTGATAAATAGAGCATTTGCTCCTATAGAAGCAAATGCTCTATTTATCACAATGGTTTCAAACTACAAAATTCTAAAAAAAATTCCTTTTCTCTAGTTAATGCTCCTTTTCGATAGATTTATTCAAAGAGGTTGGATCTAAAAATAGCCTATGCGGGAATGGCTTAATGAATATTCATGAAGTCGTTAATTCTTGTATAAATATTCATGAGGTAAAGGGTTAAATTAATATTCATGGAGGAGAGGGTTAACCCTTTCCCTCATACAAACGTGTTTTCAAGCATTTGCAAACAGAGTAGACCCAGATCAGACGGCTCCTAGAGGAGCCGTCTGATCAGGGTCTGCTCTGTTTGCTAATAGATTTTGATAGAACTGTTTCTTTGCTTTCTAAAATGACTACAATGTTCCACCTTCCATATTTCTTTATAACTACACTGGAGACCCGTTACAACGCGGTGGTCCGGGGACATAAAAATTCAACCCACGTTATATACAGAACCACGTTGTAACGAGTTTTTTTTATCTGGGTACTTACATAAACTTACATAAACCCCCATCTTCCTAAAATAAACTAATTTAACGAAACTGACTTGTTTACTTTGTTTCCCCGCCCACTCACATAGCTCTTTCAAATTCTATTAGCAAACAGAGTAGACCCTGATCAGACGGCTCCTCTAGGAGCCGTCTGATCTGGGTCTACTCTGTTTGCAAATGCATGAAAACACGTTTGTATGAGGGAAAGGGTTATACAAAATTACAAATTAAATCGAGTATGATTTCAAGCAACCAAGTATATTTAATAATACAAGCCTGTTGGCGGGATGTAATTGCCTCTGGGCCTGTCAAACCCCTAATCTGATTAAATCTGTGTAAAACAATAAACATGGCTGTCACTGTTTTCAGAAAATGAAAGGTCTCATGTGATTTCGCGTGTGATTTGTTGGGGTTTTAAATTTCATTTGATTGGTCAAAGGGTACACACCCTTTTCTGTATTAGCATATAACCTCCAACCCTGCACTGAGTTAGGGGTTTAGATTTCTAATGGTGTTTGTTTTTCATAATTAAAGTGCGAACTTTTGTGGCTTTGACAGTGAAAAAATTCAGTACATGCGCATCTCAATTATAAGCACAATTAATTTGTAACGAAAGTTATGCAGTTAAGATTCTACTGGTTCCCGTGCTATTAGGGCATCATGCACATGGTACGAGCCGGTAATCAGCTGTGTGTATTACATTCATGGCGGCATATATACGAGTTGACAGTTGTCAGTTTTTCACACGTACGATTGTCTTCAATTGTTTATGTAGGGACCGGTGTATATTTTTATCCTTTAGCCTGCTGCGGGTGGATAAGTTTACCTAAGTTTATTTTATGTTTCATTGCGATATTCAATCATTTTACTATAAATGAGGTATTTACAACAACAAAAAATCGGCGACACAGACAACCCGCGTTATATCGGATACCGCGGTAAAACGGTCCGCATTATAACGGATCTCCAGTGTATTTTGTTAATGAATATTCAGTAGGTATTGAAATTTGGTCTAAATACAGAACATGGAAAGGGTTAAAGTTTGGCGTACCTTACAAATGGGCACAATGGTAACAGAAAATGTATGCTTATAGTTGAAGGTGTTATTGTGAATATCATGTGACACCAGCTCCTGGGCCGTCTGAAACCTGAAAAAATATCAGTCAATGTAATTACCGTATTGATGTTAGTACTAAAATCAAAATTCGCAGTCTGGATAACCCTTTATTCCAGGAATAACTATACAAGGAATAATGACATCATTAATATTAGTAAGATTAATTATTCAATAGCACATTGACACACTTTAGGTCATAGCAGAAACAGTGAAATCATATTTATATCATACAGTGAAATCAAATTTATATCATACAGTGAAATCATATTTATATCATACAGTGAAATCAAATTTATATCATACAGTGAAATCATATTTATATCATACAGTGAAATCATATTTATATCATACAGTGAAATCAAATTTATATCATACAGTGAAATCATATTTATATCATACCATATGAAGCTACCAGAGCTGACCATGATCAGACGACTCCTATGGGAGTTGTCTGATCAGGGTCTACTCTGTTTGCAAAGGCATGGAAAAGCCTATTTATGGAGTAAAGGGTTGACAACTGAGGTGTATAATTGATCGTTTGATCAATGCCGGTAAATGCGGTTATAATGATCAGTTATAATGATCACAGTAAATAGCAATGCACAAGAATGAGAGATAATAAAGTATGCTCATTCTGCAAACTGTTTAAACTAACAACATTCAAAGATTCATTATTTTGTGTGTAAAATGACATGATTCTTATCCCAATCCCTCATATTGACGTCTTTTGACGCCTCTGCAAAAGTCCCCTGTTGAAACCATTGTGATAAATAGAGCATTACTAAAGGAGTAAATGCTCTATTTATCACAATTTTTTTCTAACTACACAATTCTAAACTATTTCTTTTCTCTAGTTAATGCTCCTTTTCGGTAGATTTATTAAAAAAGGTTGGATCTAAAAAATAGCCCCTGAGGTAATGGGTTAAATAAAACAAGAACTGCGAGCGGCGCCAACACTCGTCTGATACATTTTAAAACAAGAGTACCGCATACGGTACATAATACGCCCACTTGCAAACTTATAAGTGTTGACATTTTCTAATCTGTGCTTCAGATCTTGATTTCCATATTAAGGTGATATTATTTTTTTTTAAAAAATGAAGTGAATATCTTATTAAATAAAAAAGTTACAGCTAATCCTCATTTTTGCAGATTTTTGTAAAGTGCAACGGCCATAACTAAAAGTTTACCGACTAACAAAGCAACGAACACACGAAGTTCAAAGACCATAACTTTAGAATAAAATGACATATCAAAACTCCCGCAATATATGTGAAAATTCACATTAAGGTTTAACCATATAAAAAAATTGAAGTAAATATCATTTCAAATGAAAAAGTTATGGCCATCCTCATATTTGCATAGATTTGCATTATTTTTTTTAAGTGCAAGGGCCATAACTCCGAAACATTTAATCAAATGATCCTCAGACTCGACTTAGCTTTAGGTCTTGATGCATTAAACATGTGTATGAAGTTTCATTAATATCTGTCAAACAGTTTTGCCAGAAAACAGCGGACAAACTATTTGCATGTATTTGCATTTTTTTTAAGTAAAAGTATATAACATATAATACATAAATACTTAAACTGCTTAAAGATTATCATGTCATTTTGAAAAAGGCCCTTAGTGGTCGAAATATTAGATCAGAGCAGTTCAAGTATTTATGTATTATATTAATTCCCTATTTTGGAATATTTTCTTCATTGTGTTTAAGTAAAAGGGCAATAACTCCGAAACGAAAAATCAATAAACCTCAAAATCGACTCAGCATCAGATCTTGATGCATTAAACATTTTTGTGAAGTTTCATTAATATCTCTCAAATAGTTTTCCCAGAAAACAGCGGACAAACTATTTGCATTATTTTTTAAGGACAAGGACCATAACTCTGAAACGAAAAATCAAATGATCCTCAGAATCAATTCAGTTTCAGATCTTGATGCATTAAACATTTGTGTGAAGTTTCATTAATATCTCTCAAATAGTTTTCCCAGAAAACAGCGGAAAACTATTTGCATGTATTTGCATTATTTTTTAAGTAAAAGGGCCATAACTCCAAAACGACAAATCAAATGAAGCTCAGAATCGACTCAGCTTCAGATCTTGATGCATTAAACATTTGTGTGAAGTTTCATTAATATCTCTCAAATAGTTTTCCCAGAAAACAGCGGACAAACTATTTGCATATTTTTTAAGGACAAGGGCCATAACTCTGAAATGAAAAATCAAATGAACCTCAGAATCATCTCAGCTTCAGATCTTGATGCATTAAACATTTGTGTGAAGTTTCATTAATATCTCTCAAATAGTTTTCCCAGAAAACAGCGGACAAACAAAATGTTGACGGACGAACGAACGAACGAACGAACGAACGAACGAACGAACGAACGAACGAACGGACGGACGGACGGACGGACGGACAGGGCCACGACAATATACGACCACCTTTATTAGGTGGGCGTATAATAAAAAATGAAAAATTAAAGGGCCTCAACTCCAAAATTTTGAAATCAAGAGTTACCGTATGTGGTTCTTATATAGGGGCCTTCCCTTCAATGAGATCTACTAACCTATGAAGTTTCATGTTTATACCTCTTATACTTTTCGAGTAATGAGCTACATTAAAATGTTTGCACGCCGCCACCACCAACAACAACAACTACAACCCAGTGATCACAAAAGCTCCATTTTTTTTCGAAACAGACGAGCTAATTTACAAAATGATTCTTTATTGTGACAGAAACTTCTCCATTATATTAAAAGCAAACAGAGCAGACCCTGATCAGATGGCTCCTATAGGAGCTGTCTGATCTGGGTCTACTCTGTTTGCATTTAGGCATATTTATGGAGTAAATGGTTAAGAATTCGAGATAACTATCTGGCCTATAAAGAGCTACAGTTTAACCCTGTCCCTCATATAAACGAATTTTCACACATCAGGTCTGCCCAGTTTCTTTACTTTCTAAAATGGCCACAATGTACCACCTTCCATATTTCATTATCACTATTCTGTCCATGAATATTCAGTAGGTATTGAAATTTGGAATAAATATAGAACAGGGAAAGTGTTAACTCTTGTCTTACTGTGAAAAATATCATCAGCTCAAAGTTTCAGCCGATTCATTCTGAAAGTACCATACCAAGTAACTATTCCACTGATCTCGTTCCAAGATGCTTATAAATGCCAGTATTATCTTTGAGATGATTCTAAAATGGGCTCACAAGACAGGGTTTGGTGGAGAAATGACAATTTTAGTATTAGAACATGCACTTTTACCTTTAGTCAACAAAGAAGGGGTTGGCAGAGAAATATAGAACAAGATGTGTTTGTGAAACACTATCACCTTTGACCCTGAAGGATGACATAGACCTTGACATGTCACCCCTAAAATGTGCAGCTTCATGAGATACACATCTATGCATGCCAAATATCAAGTCTCTATCTCTACTGGTTCAAAAGTTATGGCCAATGTTAAAGTCTGTGATTTGACCTATATATTTGATCTCTGACCTTGAAGGATGACCTTGACCCTGACATGTCACCCCTCTCTATCTGTACTGGCTCAAAAGTTATGACCAATATTAATGTTGGTGACAAACAAACAAACAGACAGACAGACATGGCATTTTATCATTTTATTTCCATTACATGTCTCCATATATGTCTCCTGTTGATGAGTGTAGTACAGTACATCCCCTCTACACTGTAATTTTATTTTTAGGCAGGTTGACTTTTGTATAACTTCAATCCTGCATTAGACAGCCACCTGTCTGAAAGACCAGTTTTGATACCAATTTTAACGTCCAGTTTAGAGGGTTTACTGTATAAGAAATACTGTTTCATCAAGAAGTCACCAAGCCCGACATACAACCCTAGACATTCTCAACTTACTTGCTAGGAACCATGGATGTCAGAAACTCCGTCATCTTCTTGGCATCATCTTTCTTCGCATAGAAGAAATCAAGGCCATCTAAAAATGGAAAATCAACATCAATAACAGTCTCCATATTGTAAATTAAAATTGATCATCTAGCAAATATGTTTATTTATGTATTTTTATGTATTTGAATCCATTCACCAACAGATGAAGATCCAGATCAAGTGGCTCCTGTAGAAGCAATCTGATCAGGGTCTGCTGTGTTTGCTTATGACAGAATATAATGCTACAGTTTCTATCATAGCTAAAATTTCCTGTGTACATATGCCATTATAAACCTGTATTCATCTAATTAATATTCATGATGTAATTATTTCTATATGAACCCATTCCCTCATATTGACACCTTTTGAAGCCCCTGTAAAAGTAACTTTTTTGAAACCATTGTGATAAATAGAGCATTTGCTCCATAGGAGCAAATGCTCTATTTATCTTAATGGTTTCTATACTACAAAATTCTATAAAAAAAAATCCTTTTCTCTAGTAAATGTTCCTTTTCGGTAAATTTATTCAAAGAAGTTGGATGTTCAAATTGCCTACGAAAGAATGCTTTAACATGGATTTACTCTATATAGAAAGGCATAAAAATATGTACATATAGAGTAAAAGGTTAACCTTTTCCCTCATATGAACACTTTTTCACTCCTTTAAAAACAGGACAGACCCAGACCAGACACTTCTTGTAGGGGCCATCTAATCGGGGTCTGCTCTGTTTGCTTAAGGAATCATTGTAGATGATATCTGACTGTGTATTTCCTACCAATACCAAACAATTGGTCACTCTGATATATCTGCCAAACTTTGTAACAACTGCGAATTGATTTCTTTCCAAACAAGAGGGACACGATTAGCAAAATTCCATTAGCAAACAGAGCAGACCCTGATCAGACGGCCCCTATAGGAGCCGTCTGATTTGGGTTTACTGTTTGCAAATGTGTGAAAAGGCATTTATATGAAGGAAAGGGTTAAAGAAATTGCTTGTTAAAATCTCTTTTTAGCTTGTGTGATCTACTTGGACTGAAGCATTTTTTATAAAGAATTTAAGGGTCACCTCACGATAATTCCTGTGAAATTTTGTTGAAATCCATTCAGCAGTTTAGGAGATGTTGTTTAAAAAAAAATCATTAATTCAAAACTATTTTTAGCACCTGTGACCTACGTATGCGACAAACGGGAAGGATTTACAAAAGTCTGATAGAGGGTCACCTACAACCCATTCCCCTGATCAATGGTGAAAATCAAGTCACTGGTTTAGGAATAAATGTTGTTGAAAGAAATTCCAATTCAACCTCATGTGACGCATTTATAAAATGGGCCAAATTGATTTAAATAACAGTCATGAACAGCCACCTGAAGATAATTCCTGCGAAAGTTGGTTGACAGACATTCGGTGGTTTAGGAAAAGATATTATTAGCTCCTGTGACTACTTATACAATTGACTGGAAAGATTTATGCAACTTTTAGTGAGGGTCACCTGAAAATCATTTCTGAGAAATTTTGCTGAAATCCATTCAACTGTTTAGATGTTGTTTAACCCTTTACCTAATAGGCTATTTTAAGATTCAACGACTTTGAATAAATCTCCCAAAAAAGAGCATTAACTAGAGAAAAGGATTTTTTTTTAAATTTGTAGTTTGAAACCATTGTGATAAATAGAGCATTTGCTCCTATAGGAGCAAATGCTCTATCACAATGATTTCAAGAAGTGACTATAACAGAGGTGTAGAAAGCGTATTTATGGAGGAAAGGGTTACAGAAATTGTTATCCTGTTTGCAAAAGGTGTGAAAAAGTGTTCATATGAAGCAAGCAAAAGGTTTATAAAAGAACTTACCATGGCTTTGCCGTATATTTACAGTGTGGGAGTGGGCATTGTGCTTTAGAATCAACTGTTCCAGATAGTACAGGGTCTTCTTATGATCTGTCTGAAAAATGTAGCAACACAATGAAATTAACCCTTTAAATGTTAGAGATGCCTTTTAACCCTTTACTCCATGAATATGCATGCTTGAAATAATGACATCATGAATATTAATTAACTGATTTTTAATATAGGACAACAAACAAAGAACATTTTCATCATGACAGCATCTATATAATCAGACCTATATTACACCATAAGCAAACAGAGCAGACACTGATCAGAGGGCTCCTATAGGATCCGTCTGATCAGGGTCTGCTCTGTTTGCAAAGGCATAGAAAGGCGTTTTTATGGAGGAAGGGTTAAGGCCTTTGCAAACAGAGTAGACCCAGATCTGGCAGTTCCTATATGGATTGCTCTGTTAGCTTATGAAACAGATCTGATTCTACAGTTTCTACCAATGCCAAAACGTCATGCTTTCACATGCCATAATAAAAATTCATCTAAAAGATATTTATGATGTCATTATTTCTCAACATTTTTGTGACAGCATCCTATGTGGATGCCAGCACTAATCACTAATCAATACTTCAAAGAGCCACAACTCTTTGACCCTTAAATCTTTGAATATTCATGTTAGAAAATAATGACATGAATATTAATTAGCTGAATATTTAAATGAACACATTAAAGTTTTGCCATAGCAACCTGTAAGATCAAATCTATATTATTTCATAAGCAAACAAAGTAGACCTTGATCAGATAGTTCCTATAGGAGCCGTCTGACCCGGATCCTTTCTGTTTGCAGGGGCGTCAAAAAGGGTGCTGTATCTAACTATCTATTGAGTAAAGGTCAAATATACATGACAGAATAATGGCCAATCACCATAGCATATCTCTTGTGATGTCGAATACTGGCATGAAGTTTGACAGGTATAGCTGTACTGGGCTCAAGGTTATCAACTTCTGAGTCCGAATCTGAGATAATTCTCAATTATCTGATTGGTCAGATGCTTGAGAATGATCTCAGACTTAAGCAAAAAGTTTTATAACCTCAGGCCTGATGTAACAAATTGTAAAAGTTTTTGCAGGACGACAAATAGCTGCTATGCCCATGACAAAAACCTCAACCTTAGTTCCTCTGAGAACATACACGCTTAATATTAACGACAAAATGTAGTACAATTTAGTGAAACCCCAACTTAATTATTCCCTGATATTGACGCTTCTGTAAAAGTCACTTTTTGAAATGACTGTGCATTTGAGCATTTGCTCCTATGGACAATGGTATAAAACTAAACAATTCTAAAAAGTTTCCTTTTCTCTAATAAATACTCCTTTTCAGTAGATTTATTCACAGAGGTTGAGTCTAAAAATAGCCTATGAGGTAACGGGTAACAGAAAGTTCCATCCCTTACCTTCTGTCTAACTTGCACCACTGCTCTCCAGAAGTCTTTCGCCTCCACCCGATGACAGTCATTACACTGCTGGTTGTTTACAACAAACTCAACAATAAACACCTGCTGCAGCACTGCTCCATTCATAACCTGTCATAAGAAACATTTAAACATACTGCAACTCTTCGCTTGATACACCTTAGCAAACAGAGTAGACCCAGATCAGATGGCTCCTATAGGAGCCATCTGATCAGGGTCTGCTCTGTTTGCTTATGAAATAAGATAAATCTTATAATTAATTCTACAGATTCTATCATGATAATAATGTCCATTGTTTGTAGTGTAATTAAAGAAATTTAATGAGCAAGCTCATATCGCGACATCCAGCTTAACTACAGGTGGAAGAAGACCTCAGAGGTTCTTCTGTGCACGGATCAAACCGTACTGTTTCATGCACAGAAGAACATCCAGGAAGAACCACCATCCAACCGCAAGCCAGCTTCCAATGTTATAGGCATTTAAAGATTTTTTGCAAAAGTAGGTCAAAGGTCAAGGTCACATGGTAAAATACATTTGTATGGTTGGAAAAGTCTTAAGGCAGAATATATACATACCAAGTATGGAACCCCTAGGCCTATTGGTTCCAATGTTATATGAAGTTGAAGACTTTTGCAAAACTAGGTCAAAGGTCAAGGTCAGAAGGGCAAATATGTTGGCATGGTCATACCAAGTCTGGAAATCCGAGGACTATTGGTTCCAATGTAATAGGCACTTCAAGATTTTTGCAAAAGTAGGTCAAAGGTCAAGGTTACATGGTAAAAAACATTGGTATGTTTGAAAAAGTCTTATGACAGGAAAGGTACATACCAAGTATGGAAATATATGCATTTAAAGACTTTTGCAAAAGTAGGTCAAAGGTCAAGGTCAGACAGGTAAATATGCTGGCATGATCATTAGGGCTGACTATTGGGGCCAGTTTTGACTATTGCAATACTATTGCTATTGCTGAAAGTAGTATTGCAATACTATTGCTATTGCTGGAAACTATTGCAATACTATTGCAATAGTTATTGCCAAGATTTGAAAACTTGTAAATGCAAATTTGCACAGTGTAAGATATAACTTTGCTGTAAATACTTACTAAAAAATGTTTGTGGAAATGATTCAAAATGAATTGGGCTTTGCCACTTGTGTTTTATCGCTTTTTTTTAAACAAACTCGATCTTTGCGATGGTCGACGCCATCTTGAAAACACAATGCCAATTATATGAAAGAACTATCGAAACTATCGATAGTCAGAGCAACTATCGCAATAGTCTATCGCCAATTGGAAATAACTATCGATAGTGTAACTGGGATAGAGAACTATCACGATAGTTCGATAGTTTGATGTATTGTTACACCACTAATGATCATACCAAGTATGGAAGCCCTCAGCCTATTGGTTGCCAAGTTATAGGCATTTAAAGATTTATGCAAATGTTGGTCAAAAGTCAAGGTCACATGGTAAAAACAATGGTATGGTTGGAAAAGTCTTAAGACAAGAAAGTTGCATAAGCCCTAGGCCTATTCGTTCAAATGTCATAGGCATTTAAAGATTTTTGCAAAAGTAGGTCAAAGGTCGAGGTCAGAAGGGCAAAAATGTTGGCATGGTCGTAAAGGTCTTGACAATATGAACATTCTCATCAAATATCAGCATCTTAGCACAAATATTAAGCTTTATACCAACCATCCTAAAAACTTTAACCTTATGATTTGTGTCAAAATAAAACCCTAAGTACAAAACATGTAAAAAATTAATAAATTTAAAAATATTATGTTTAACATCATAACAGTAATATTTGACCCCAAATGAACCTCTATACAAAATTCAGCATCCTAGCACAAATATTAAGTTTTAAAACAACCTGTCAAAAAAACTTTAACCTGGTGATTTGTGGCGAAAAGAACAAAGTCTAAAGCATGTCAAAAATTGAATAAAATTGAAAAATATTTTTCATGTTAAACATCACGTGCATTGTCATCAATGTCATCATCGTCAACATAATCATATTATGTATACATTACAGTTAAAATGAATGTCAGTAAATAAACGGTCAATGAATCTGTCGTAAATCTTTATCTAGTTATTGTCTACCAGACATCCTGGTGACGGCACCAAAATGTCAGGTAGACAATAACTAGTTTTACGATTCATTGACTGTTTATTTACTAACTCAGTCCCTACAACTTTCAAATGCATATGTCGAAACAAAAAGTCAACAGTTTTGAAAGAAATAGGGATTCATCTTGATTCAAACTGGTTGAAATGCAATCAATGATTCACCTATTGCAAAAACTAGAACTATCACTGAAGGTGATTAATACCCCCACAAACGTGATTGTCACACAAAAGAGATTTGCACAATTCCAAGGGGCAGAACTCTGTAAGGAACAAGATGTGTTTGTGAAACACTATGCCCCCTCATATATTTGACCTTTGACCTTGAAAGATGACCTTGACCTTGACATGTCACCCCTCAAAATGTGCAGCCTCATGAGATACACAAGCATGCCAAATATCAAGTCTCTATCTCTACTGGTCCAAAAGTTATGGCCAATGTTAAAGTCGGCGATTTGACCCATATATTTGACCTCTGACCTTGAAGGATGACCTTGACCTTGACACGTCACCCCTCAAAATGTGCGGCTTCATGAGATACATATGTATGGCAAATATCAAGTCTCTATCTATACTGGCTCAAAAGTTATGACCAATGTTAAAGTTGCTGACAAACAAACAGACAAACAGACAGACAGGGCAAAAACAATATGCCCCCCGACTATCGTCTATGGGGGCATAAAAAGATAAACTGGAAAACTATAATTGGACGTGCATGTCCTCTTTATGATAAAACATCATGTCAGGTTTCATTGGATTCCAGTCAGCATTTACTTAGAAACAGCGTGGAATAAGAGTCAACAGAAGGACCAGCACAAAACTTTTAATGTAAGAAAATAAATCATCTGGAAAACTTTAAATGGATATGCATGTCCTCTTTATGACAAAGCATCATGTCAAGTTTCATTGGAATCCAGTAAGCAGTTGCTAAGAAACGGCGCCAAAAAAAGTCAACAGACTGACCAACAGACCAAAATTCAAAGGGGCATAACTATGTAAGGAAACAGATAAACTGTAATACTATTATTGGATGGGCATCTCCTCTTCATGATAAAGTATCATGTCAAGTTTCATATGATTCCAGTCAGCAGTCGCTGAAAAACCGTGCTGAATAAAAGTCAACAGACAGACCAACACAAATACGCATGTACTCTCTGTGACAAAGCATCATGTCAAGATTCATTGGATTCCAGTGAGCAGTTGCTGAGAAATCGCACAGAAAAAAAGTCAACAGACTGACTGACAGACCAAAATTCAAAGGGGCATAACTTTGTAAGGAAATAAATAAACCGTAAAACTATTATTGGATGCACATCTCCTCTTCATGATAAAGTATTATGTCAAGTTTCGTACGATTACAGTCAGCAGTCGCTGAGAAACCGTACGGAATAAAAGTCAACAGACATAACACAATAATTTTAAACAAAGGGGCATAACTCTGTAAGGAAATCAATGAGCTGGAAAATTACAATTGGGTGCACATGGTCTCTTCATGATAAAGCATCCTGTCAAGTTTCATTGAATTCTAGTCAGCGGTTACTGTGAAACCGTGCAGAAACAAAAGACAACAGACACAACACAAAAAATTTAAACAAAGGGGCATAACTCTGTAAGGAAATCACTGAGCTGGAAAATGATAATTGGATGCACATCTCCTCTTTATGATAAAGCATCATGTCAAGTTTCAATTAATTCTAGTCAGCGGTTACTGAGAAACCGCGCGGAAACAAACCAACACAAAAAAATAAACAAAGGGGCATAACTCTGTAAGGAAATCACTCAGCTGAGAAACAGCGCGGAAACAAAAGTCAACAGACCAACTGACCGACAAGGTGACTCCTACATACCCCCAAACTTTGTTTGTGGGGGTATGTAAATGCTTAAGCATTTCAGTGCAATACACAGCTCAACTCTTCTTCGAATCAGACAAGCTAAAAATTCATCAAAATCCATACATAAACTCATGTTCAAATGTGGACGGACAAACTGACCAACCAACCGACTGCTGGACAGGACGATTCCAGTATACCCCCTCAAACAAGTTTGCAGGGATATAAAAAGTGTATAGCCTACCTCTTTTTGTACTGTAAGCTTGACTTTGATCCTCTGAGAGTGAGGCTCAGTCCACACAAACCCAGCATCAATCAGTCGCACCTGAACAAGCAAATTGTACATACAGAATATGCTCTATCATCTTTTTTTATAAAAACAGTAAAACCTGTCTTAAGCGACCTTCAAAAAGGTCTAAATTTGCAGATGTAGGGCAGGTGGTAGCTTAATGCAATTCAAAGTTGCTTAAGACAGGTTCTACTGTATTCCAAAACTTTTTAAGAGCTCAGGATAAGAAATATATTCATGGGCATAGTTAAGATGCCTACCCTGTTTAACCCTTTCACCGCTGATGTCGCATAAATGCACCACGACAAATAGTGCAGTCCCAGATCAGACACCGCCTTTTTAAGGCGGTGTCTGATCACGGACTTCACTTTTTGTCTCAAACCCCATTTCTATATCTGTGCTTTATTCCTTTGAAATTTGCATTTATTTATCTCATTTCCTTATTTTACCAAATGAATTAACAAAAGTGGTTTGCAGACGACAATTAGAAATTTGGCGCCGAAAGGGTTAAAGAACTTTAGTGAGCAAATGCACAGCTTAATGCCGGTCTAAACAAATGCTGAAAGCTCCTGAATCCATCTGATCTGAGTCTACTCTGGTTGCAATGGTGTGAAAAGGCTTTTATAAGAGGCAATTGGGCTTGGACGGACATTTACCCACCTACTGTTTTGGCTTGGACGGACATATGCCCCCTGATATTTTTATTGGGCGGACATTTGCCCCTTCAATTTTTGCCCCCTTACACGTTACAAATGTTGTCGACACCATGACATATTTTAACTGTTTACGTATTGTAGATCCAAATCTATTACTCTGAAGTTTCTATAACTATGATTCACCATTTTGACAAATAGAAAAGGTTGGGAGTGTCAACTATATTTGGCTCAACAACACATAAACAGCTAAAATCTTATGATGTCTACAATATTTGTAATGTGAAAGGCGGGCAAAAATTGAAGGGGGCAAACATCTGCCCCGTACATCTAAATTTGATTCTCTAATGAGTATCAGGGCAATAAAATTTCTTTATACAAGAATACGCCTTTCTTTGCCTTTGCAAATAAAGTAGACCCAGATCAGACGGCCATCTGACCAGGATCTGTCCTGTTTGCATATGAAATAATATAGATATTATTATTCATTTTTTTGCTAAAAAACTGTGTGCATGTGCCATTATATAAAAATTAGTACTCATGATGCCATTATTTCTTATATGAAAATTCATGGAGAAAAGAGTTTTAAAAACTATATTATAATTCATAATCAGCGGAGTCTTGCATGAATATTAATCAGGTAAAAATATTAACCATAATATACATGTATTACTGTCTGGGAGTAGACAGATGACTCTACTTACCTTGTTCAATCCATTCAATCGCTTCAAGCAAATTGACAAGAGTTCTCTCGACTCTAGTTGAGCTAATGTCCAATTCTCTGGAGGCTGCAGATATCTGTGAAGGAAATCATACCACAGCTGTAGACAAGAGAAATCTCAGCAAACACAACAGACCCTTATCAGATGGCTCCTACAGGTTTGAAAACAGAGGCCCAGATAAGATGCGTAAATTCAAACATTTTCAAGAATAACTCCTGCATTTCTCCATCAAACCCTATACTGTGACCACTCTTTAGAATCATCTCGAAGAGACGATTCTAAAGAGTGGTCACAGTAGAGGCTTTGGTGGAGAAATGACGATTTTAGTATTTGTGTACACACCCTTATCTGTAGCTCTGTTGCAAAGGCGTAGAAATGTGTATTTATGGAGTAACAGGTTAATCCATCAATACACCTTTCTACGCCCTTCCAAACAGAGTAGACCCACATCCTCCTGTAGGAGGGGCCATCTGATCAGGGTCTGCTCTGTTTGCTTATTAACCTTTAGCGTGCTATTGGCGGATGAGTGAATACCTATGCAAACAGTTTGGATCCAGATGAGACGCCGAGCAACTCTGCGTCTCATCAGGAACCAAACTGTTTGACACCATGATAGCATTTTGGTAGACAAATTTATTATAGCTTTAATTTTGAAAATTTAGTAGGTAAAGAATTCTGTAAAATTAATTTGCTCAGCAGGCTAAAGGTTAAAAAGTATAGATATTAGTCTACAGTTTCTTCCACAGCCAAAAATTAATTTGTCCATGTGTTATTTTAACAATTGATCTAATTAATATTCATGATGTAATTATTTTACATGAATATTCATGGAGACTCAGGAGTAAACCGAAAAAAATTTTTTAAGATCAGCTCCTTTTTTTCCTCAACCAATCCCTACGTTGTGACCACTCTTTAGCATTGTCTCGAAGATAGGGTTTGGTGGAGAAGTGGCAATTTTCATGTATTTGAATCCTGTAGGAGTCATCTGATCAGGATCTACTCTGTTTGCTTATGGAATGGTATAGAGCTGTTTCTACTTTTTCTGCCAAGGCCAAATTGCCTGTTTTAATATGCCATTATAAAAGCTTAACTCTCTCTGACAGACTAAATTCTAAAATTTATACTTGTGTAACCTGTATCCTCATATACCCATTTCCCTGTTCTATGTTTATTCCAAATTTCAATACATCATGGTCAAAATAGTTATAATGAAATATAAAAGGTGGAATATATTGTAGCCATTTTAGAAAGTAAAGAAACATATCTATAAAATTCCTTTAGCAAACAGAGCAGACCCTGATCAGACGGCTCCTATAGGAGCTGTCATATCTTGGTTTACTCTGTTTGCAAATATGTGAAAATATGTTTATATGTGTGGAAATGATTAACTAGTAATCAATCGTGCCTGAATCCTACTGTCTGCACATCAGCTTGTTAGGAAGAACATGTGTGCCACAGCATTTTGGAATCCTTCCAAGGGTTATACAAATGTGGAGCAGACATGAAAATTAAGGCTAGAACATTTGACTTGAATTGTGACCTTGACCTTTGCCCAATGTGCCTGACTCCTAATGTGTGCACATTGGCTTGTTGTGGAGAACATTAATTTTGTGCCACAGCATTTTGAAATCCTTCCAAGTGTTTAAGAGATATGAAGCGGACACGAAGGGTGTGGCTAAAAACATTTGACCTTGAATTGTGACCTTGATCTACATGCCTGAATCAAACGTTCTGCATATCGTCTTGTTGAGTCGAACATTTGTGCGAAAGCATTTTGAAATCCTTCCATATTTGTGAGAGATATGGAGCGGACACAAGTATGACAGATGGACGGACGGACAACTCGACCAAAAAAACCCTATAATATTGGGGGAGACATAATTTCTTTTTGCATGTTTGAAGTCACATTTGGTTTATGGGTTGCAACAAGCTTTAAGAAGCGCTTCCTTCAATATAGTATTTTGAGAAAGTCCCTGCAGACATGACAACTGTACTGTAACAGTATTCTCACAAGATACAGTATTTAACCAGCTGATAGTGTAAACAATGGCAGAAAGAAATGTGTTTGAAGTTTGAACATCTTGTGACATTTTTTGTGCGCAGAAACATATAAATATTAGCACGCAGGTTATTATTATGACTATATGAGCATATATAGATAACAACAATGGTCCTTCTCATTGCTCTTTCATATAGGTTGATATATGCCGTTGCAAACGATGCATTTAGCACAAAGATTTACTGTGTACCTGTGTTTGAATGATTGTGTGACAGAGTTATGATAAACCGGTAAATCGTGGTTAATACTCCCGATTAACCGGTTACAAAATTCCAGTAACCATTTCAGTACTAGTAGATACCTTTCACACTTTCTACAGAAGTACAGCACTGCTTGTTTTGGTATTCCATCTGTAATGTCGACTTCTGAACGTAAGCATGCCACACACATGTTGGAGGGATTTGGCTCTATCTGCACTCCACATTGGCAACAGAGGCTGTAAGAGAGCACACAATAATTTTTATTTGATATTTTGATTGGTTCAAACAGTTACATGATCCATAATAAATTTCTGTATGGATGCATGATTGTTGCCTGTTAAAACATATCATCCACATATATACGTAAGCAGATATCCAGATATGATGTGTAAATTTAAAGATTTTCAAGCATAGCTCCTTTATTTCTCCACCAAACCCTATACTGTGACCACTCTTTAGAATCGTCTCAAAGAGACGATTCTAAAGAGTGGTCACAATATAGAGTTTGGTGGAGAAATGACGATTTTAGTATTTGAGTATGCACCATTATCTGTAGCTCTGCGTAAGTTCACAAGAGAAAATGCTCTGATGCCTGACAATGTGACAACAGCTATAGCAAGCATTTCGCTATATGCTAATAGAACAAAATTCTCCTGTTATACCTCACCTGTTATACCTGTAGCCACACCTTAGAGTGCGGCCTAGGGGTTAATCGACCGAGTCATTGAAACCCCATATAAATCTTGAAGGTATTTGTCGATGGCATTCTTGAATCCATTGACTGTGTCCTTCTCAACAACTTCATTTGGGAGCTGATTCCATGCATTTATAATTCTTTGGCTAAAGAAATCCCGGCGCACAATCAGTTCCGTGATTTATTTAATTTTAAGGAATTTCCTCGTGTTTAAAATACAGAAGTGTTCAAGGTGAACAGACTTTCCAACTGAATTCCTTCTTTTCCTTTCAGAATTTTTTATGTCTCAATAAGGTCACTGTGATGTCTTCTCAATTAAAGTGTTGTTAAGTTGATTTGTTGAAGTCTATCATGATATGTTAAATGTGCAATTTCAGGAATCAGTTTAGTTGCTCTATGCTGTAGTACTACTCTATGCTCAGCTGTGCTTCAAATACTTGCTCAAGAAGTTTAATATCTTTAATTAATGATGGATTCCACAACTGAATACAATATTCAAACTTAGGTCTCTCAGTTAGATTGCAGTCTACATCTACCTTATACGTTGACGCAGTCACTTTTGACTAAATATTACGCAATGGGCTTTAGATTGGTCAGAAAAAGAAAATTAGAGAAAAAAGTAAAGTCTATCTATCTATCTATCTATCTTCCAGTTCAGTTGAACCCCTAGTGGAGACTTAAACTGTTGCGCGTCAACCGCCAAGACTGTTAAAAGAGAAAAATAATAAGAATAAAGAGAGAAAAAGAGTGTGTTAAAAACAGGTTTAAAAACAGGGCAGGTATATTTAAGGAGAGATATGTTCAATCTGGCTTATGGCCTGATTGAACTGGGGGAATGCGGGTCAAAACGGCCCACTTCCAAAACGGCCCGGTCCATAAGGCCCACTTTATCCCCAGACCAATTTATACCGAGTCAAAACGGCCCATTTTTTTGGTTAGTGATAATTAATATAAATTTAGTGTGTGAAAAAAATTAGTTTCGGTATAACTGTATTTTATACGTTAGTTTTCATTTTGATATAATAATGATATTTTCAACAAACACATTTAAAAGTGTTACACAAATTATAATGTTTGATAGATGTGTTGTAACCAGATACGGGTAATTAAAAGTGTTATGCATGTATATTTGAAATCCTGTAGAATTTAACTCGATAATGACACCGTCTTTGAACAGGACTATATGCTGTTTATATTAAAGGCGTGTCCCTTTTAGCTTAAATCCAGATTAGTTTATTAATTACTTGCCTCGACATTCATGAATAGATAATTAAGTATCAAACCCGAAACTGATAATTGTTCGGTATGAACTGACTAATTTTAAACAATAGAGTTAAGGCAAACTGGTAAAAACACGGTTCATCTTTGAAGTTAAACGCTTTGTAAAGGGCTTCACATTGTTTAATCAGATGGATTTGATTGGATACTGTATTGAAATATCAGCATAAAAAGTATCTTAATTGATTATTTCCTTTCTTATTGTCAAACAGACGTTAAGTAAAAGTATTAATATATCAAATGATTGGAATGATATTTATATAGCCATACCAAAAGAATATAAATCAATTATCCTAAAAATAAGGCCGTTTTGACCCGGGCCGTTATGGATATGGGGCGTTTTGGTATTGGGCCATTTTGGAATTGGGCCGTTTTGACCCGTCACCAACTGGGGACTAGACAGGGTGACAATATCTGCCGGCAGGACCAATGGACCACTGTTCTAGGAAAGAAGGAGAATTTGTGGTAATCTGTTTTGGTTTGAATGAATTGGAATGCCTGGGAGTGAGAGGAGTGTGAGAGTCTTAGGGAAGGGTCACGTTGTTGGGAAGGGGAATGGCAACCTGGTCATTTAGGATGTTATGGAACATGACCAGGCGCAGATCTATGCGTCTGAGGTCCAGCCGTCAACATGCATTGATTGATCAATTAACAGCTGTCATGTGTTTTAACCCTGTTAAATTTGTCAACATAAGTGTTCTTGATTGTGATCTGTACTGATCGTCTGGAAGTACCAAGTTGAAGTAGTTGTTTCTTCGACTTGATAAAATTATTAATACCGTACGACAGGGTCAGGTGGCGAATCGGATTCATGTTATAAAAGTAATAACCGTATAATGAAACTAAAGTGATAACATCTATATGTAGTTACGTGTATTTACATCAAGTTAACTTGTCCACCGTGGCCTTCCGTTAAAACATCCATTCTCTGTTCTTTAAATCTGTACTTTACTTCTTCACTGGGTTGACAGCTTTCACAACTGTCCGTCACACGTGTAGTGACGTCATACTAAACCTCAAGACGAATATCTATGTACGCAAGTATTATCATCGTCTATCGTGTGTCTATGGGACCACATGTACAGGTGCCCTTCACATGCTATTGTCTCAACAACATCAACATCAACAACAACTCCATCACAAATACATTTTTTTTAATCACATGTATCTAAAACATACCAAAAGGTAGTTTTCTGACCCAACCCCCCCAAAAAAAATGGGTTTTTTTCGCGATCATCCCTGCTCTGTATATATATAATAAGTGAAAGGTATTCAACTCCGGCCGAAATCTGCTCAAAAATCGATGGGTTCATTCACCGCGATTGTCCTTGAAAGCTTATTTGACCACCGATTTCCATTAACTGTGTCTTATTTATCAAAGAAATCATCACTCTTGATGAGCAGTAACTAAGCTCCATAGGCCCTTAATCTAGTTTTTCTCAGAATATTAACACGCTTTTACAACGAGTCGCCAAAGTGACAACCAACCAAGTATCTTGTGTTAAAGGCAGGTGGCTGCTTAAAGCAAGGTGAAAGTAAAACAGAACGCTCCTATAGGAGCGTTCTGTTTTACTTTCACCTTGCCCTTAAGCAGCCACTTGCTCTAAATATCAATTAATTAACACAATTTAGTGGCCGTTAAAGAGAAGTTTTACTGTGTTACAAATTAATGTCAAAGCCAAATGGTTTGACTAGAAAAAGATGTCCAGGTAAGATGCGTAAATCTAAACATGTTCAAGAATAGCTCCTTTATTTCTACACCAAACCCTATACTGTGACCACTCCGTGGTCACGGTATAGGGTTTGATAGAGAAATGACGATTTTAGTGTTTGGGTACGCACCCTTATCTGTAGCTCTGTAGAAATAGTTCTACAAGATACTCACTGATGCCACATCATGGCTAGTAATGCTTATATAGGCTCCTAGTGCCACAGCCTAATCTTTTGACTAGAAATGTGTAGAAGATACTGATTCCACAACCTAATCGTTTGATTATAAAATGTGTCTCATGATGCCACAGCTTAGATTTCTAACTAAACATGAATATAAGACGCTGATACGAGTACCAGAGCCTTATTGTTTGATTACAATGAATGAGTCTCATCAGAAACTGATGCCACAGCCTAATAGTTTGACTAGACATATGTCAATAAGAAGCTGATGCCACAGCCTAACTGTTTGACTAGACATGTGTCAGTAAGAAACTGATGCCACAGCCTAACTGTTTGACTAGACATGTGTCAATAAGAAAATGGTGCCACAGCCTAATTGTTTGACTAGAAATGTGTCAATAAGAAACTGATGCCACAGCCTAACTGTTTGACTAGAAATGTGTCAATAAGAAACTGATGTCAAAGCCTAACTGTTTGACTAGACATGTGTCAATAAGAAACTGATGCCACAGCCTAACTGTTTGATTAGACATGTGTCAATAAGAAGAAACTGGTACCACAGCCTAATCGTTTGACTAGAAATGTTTCAATAAGAAACTGATGCCACAGCCTTATTGTTTGACTAGAAATGTTTCAATAAGAAACTGATCCCACAGCCTTATTGTTTGACTAGAAATGTGTCAATAAGAAACTGATGTCAAAGCCTAACTGTTTGACTAGATATGTGTCAGTAAGAAACTGATGCCACAGCCTAACTGTTTGACTAGACATGTGTCAGTAAGAAACTGATACCACAGCCTAACTGTTTGACTAGACATGTGTCAATAAGAAACTGGTGCCACAGCCTAATTGTTTGACTAGAAATGTGTCAATAAGAAACTGATGCCACAGCCTAACTGTTTGACTAGAAATGTGTCAATAAGAAACTGATGTCAAAGCCTAACTGTTTGACTAGACATGTGTCAATAAGAAACTGGAGCCGCAGCCTAATTGTTTGAATAGAAATGTGTCGATAAGAAACTGGTGCCACAGCCTAACTGTTTGACTAGAAATGTGTCAATGCAAAACTGATGCCACAACCTAATTGTTTGACTAGAAATGTGTCAATGCAAAACTGACGCCACAGCCTAATTGTTTGACTAGAAATGTGTCAATGCAAAACTGATGCCACAGCCTAAATATTGTTTCATTAGAAATGTGTCTAAGAGAAACTGATGCCACAGCCTAATTTTTTGATGAGAACAAATGTGTCTACAGGATACTGATGCAACAGTCTCATCATTTGATTAGATATGTGACTAAGATACTGCTGCATCAGCCTTATTGGTTGACTAGAAATGTGTCTACAAGAAACTGATGCATCAGCGTAATTGTTTGACTAGAAATGTGTCTACAAGAGACTGATGCATCAGCCTAATTGGTTGACTAGAAATAGGTCTACAAGAAACTGATGCAACTGCCTAATTGTTTGACTAGAAATGTGTCTACAAGAGACTGATGCATCAGCCAAATTGTTTGACTAGAAATGAATCTGTACAAGAGGGCCATGAGGCCCTGAAGCGCTCACCTGAGATACCCCACGGACGGGGCCATTTCTGACCAAGACGTCATCATTTGCACAACCTTGGTAGAGAACCACAAGTCAAAGCAGTATGACATTAATTAAAGGTCTAAGCCTTATGGTTTCTGAAAAAAATAATATTTTATAATTTTACCATGAAAAACCCCAAGGCAGGGCCAAGTTTCGCCCACAGGTCAGGGTCATAAGTCATAACATTCTTGGCAGAGGACCACAAGCCAAAGTTACATATTTGCAGAGGACCATTAGATCATGTTACATACCAAACATCAAAGGTCTAGGCCTTACATTTGCAGAGGATTTTTTAAGTTTTTCCTAAGAAAAACTTATAAGCCCTTGGGCATGGCCATTTTTGGCCCGGGGGTAATAATTTGATCAATGTTTGTAGAAGACCATTAGATGATGCTACATACCAAAGGTCTAGGCCATACAGTTTCAGAGAAGATTTTTAAAGATTTTCCTATGAAAAACTGATAAGCCCTTGGGCGGGGCCATTTTTGGCACGGGGTCATAAATTGAACAATCATTGTAGAAGACCATAAGATAATGCTACATGCAAAATATCAAATGTCTAAGCCTTACAGTTTCAGAGAAGAAGATTTTTAAAGATTTTCCTATGAAAAACTGATAAGCCCTTGGGCGGGGTCATTTTTCGCCCGTGGGTCATAATTTGAACAATTTTTTGTAGAGGATCATTAGATCATGCTACATACCAAATATCAAAGGTCTAGGCCTTACAGTTTCAGAGAAGAAGATTTTTAAAGATTTTCCTATGAAAAACTGATAAGCCCTTGGGCGGGGCCATTTTTGGTCCGGGGGTCATAATGTGAACAACATTTCGTTGCCCCTAGCCACTGATGCTTCTGACAAAATTTGGTTAAAATCGGGTCAGCAGTTTCAGAGGAGACGTCGTTTGAAAATGTGGCCGGACGCCGGACGGATCGCGATCACAACATAGGGGCCTGGACCGCTTCATTGGGGTCTATATGTACTATATAATAACAAGGGTTACAACTAGCAGAAAGAATATCCGTGTACCACGAGTAGAAATATGACTGTAACTCTTACAATTTAAATGATAATTTCGTAAGTCTTTCGACTATTGAAAGCCAATATATTTTTCTATCAAATGAATATAATCTTATAACGGTAACTCATGAACAAGTATCAATCCGACAATGATTTTCTCAAAATTTCACGTGTCTTTTGGGTCATTGACAAACGTTCGTTCACCCCGGTTTCACTATGTCACAGCAATAACCTGGCAATTTGCAGTTTAAAAAATTCTATCACCCACCTCCAATTTTTAGTCCCCAGCACCAAAAGAATGATGTAAAATTAGCGAGTTTTGTCAGTTTGCTTCAAATCGTCGAGGAAGGAGCCATTGTACGTGACGTCACGGTTTTCCCAACTTTTCTTTCGCTCATCCAATGAAATGGCTCCATTCAAATTTGTTGCAAAATGGCAGCATCCGAAATAGAAACATAACGACAGACGGAAAGGCCGCTGTTGCTAGTTGCTTACTTATTTAGAGGACAAAACAAATGGAGATTGGTGATATAATTGGGTTGTTTTATTGAACCACACCATCTTTTGAACTGAAAATCGCCAGGTTATGGCTCTGATATAGTGAAACCGAGGTGAACGAACGTTTGTCAATGACCCAGTAAACACGTGAAATTTTGAAAAAATCGTTGTTGGATTGATAATTGCGCGTAAGTTACCGTGACAAGATTATATTTATTTGATAGTAAAATATATTGCCTTTCAATAGACGAAAGAATTACAAAATTATCATTGAAATTGCAAGAGTTACATTCATATTTGTACTTGTGGTACACGGATGTCCGTTCTGCTAGTTGGAACCCTTGTTATTATATAGTACATGTAGACCCCCATGAAGCGGTCCAGACCCCTGTGATCCTGAGCCTTCGGCTCAGGTGAGCTAAAAATACTGATGCATCAGCCTAAACTGTTTTCGCAAAATTTGTTGTCTGCTACTAATCTCCAAATACTCTTCTCCATTATTTTCAAAATACAGTAGAACCTGTCTTAAGTTACCCAGTAATCTTAAAGAGCAGGTGGTTGCTTAATGCAGGGCAAAAGTAATGCAGAAAGCTCCTATAGGAGCTTTCTGCACGTTTGACCTGGATTAATGCATTGCTTAATGCAGGGCAAAAGTAATGCAGAAAGCTCCTATAGGAACTTTCTGCATCACTTTTGACCTGCATTAAGCAACCAAATGCCTTACAGACGTATAATCATGCCTCTTTTTAATGGTCACTTAAGACAGGTTCTACTGTAGACTGAAAAGGTACCAAGTTACATCTAATCTGGGTTCAAACTAATTGCATAGGTAATCACAAACTAGAGGTTTGTTTTTGTCACAAAAACAGATGTCTCCCCCTCCCATCCTCTTTTCAATTCACAAGTGTAATGTCTGTAACTCCAAACTTATCAGGGTCTAATTTTTAGTCATCAGGGGCAAAACTCAAACATTATCAGGGGAGACAATTCAAAAACCCTGGGTACACAACAACACATGCTGGTCAACATTCCTGTGAAGTTTGGTGACTCTAGTACTTGTGGTTTCAGAAATACACACGACACAAAGTAAAGTTTCTCTTATTTTAAGTCATAAGGGGCAGTAACTCTAAAGTTATCAGGGGGAGACAATTAAAAATCTCAGATGCACAACAACTCATGCTTGTGATCATTCCTGTGAAGATTGGTGACTCTAGCCCTACTGCTTTCAGAGATACGTGCAGCACATAGTTTCTCTAATTTTAAGTTATCATATCAGGGACAATAACTCAAGAATTATCAGGGGAGACAATTAAAAACAAACCAGGTGCACAACAGCTCATGCTGGTCAACATTCCTGTGAAGTTTGATGACTCTAGCCCTAGTGGTTTTAAAGATATGCATGACACAATGTTTCTCTAATTTTAAGTAATCATATCAGGGGCAATAACTCCAAAGTTATCAAGGGGAGACAATTCAAAAATCCCAGGTGCACAACAACTCATGCTGGTCAACATTCCTGTGAAGTTTGGTGACTCTAGTCCTAGTGGTTTCAGAGATATGCATGACACTAAGTAAAGTTTGTCTAATTCTAAGTCATCAGGGGCAGTAACTCCAAAGTTAACAGGGGGAGACAATTCAAAAAACCCAAGAGCAAAACAATTCATGCTAGTGAACAATCCTGTGAAATTTGATGACTCTAGCCCTACTGGTTTCAGAGATATGCGCGACACAAAGTTTGTATAAATTTAAGTGTTCATATCAGGGGCAATAACTCAAGAATTATCAGGGGGAGACAATTAAAAAATCGTAGGTGCACAACAACTAATGCTGGTGACTATTCCTGTGAAGTTTGGTGACTCTAGCCCAACTGGTTTCAGAGATACGCGCGACACAAGTTTGTGACGGACAGACAGACAGACGGACGGACGGACGGACAGATAGACCACTCTGGCAAAAACAACATATCTCCCCATAAATGGGGGAGACATAATTCAACGTACATTTTGTATTATTTGGTCAAAACTTGCATTATGATTAATATATAGTTGAATATATCACACAGAAAGGTCTACCGCTTGTAAACCCGTAGAAACATTCTTAACATTGAGGACCAGAATCGAAATGAGGGATGGGTTTTCCGTTTCTTGTGTTATCATTAGTATTTATTGAATTTGCCATGATAATGTTCCATGCATGTTTTGCCATGCATCTTATTTTAGTAATGTGACATGTATTGTTTCTCAAAATCTAGCTATCCATCTTCAGCATGCACTGACAACGTTTTGTACATGTGCTGTTAACGACAATGATATGATGGTTTGTAAATACATGTATGCTTCTGTTTGTAAATACATGTAATTTGGAAAGTTCAGGGTCATATCCATTTTCATGATTTGTATAAGCATAAGAAAGAGGAATGTAGAGAGACACAGAGACTGAGAGAGAGAAAAAAGATAGATTGGTTGGGAATGATGAAAGAGAGATAGAGTGGAGAGAGAAAAAGAAAGGAGGTCGGAGAGAGAGAAAGAAATTGACAGGAAAGAGAAACAGAAAGACAGAAAGAGAAAGAGGAAAGAGAATAATATGTATTGATGGGTAAGTGGGTCAATGAGAGACAGAGTAGAGAGATATGAAAGTAAGCGAGTGGGAAGTGAAGGTGATGCAGACAGACATAGAGAGCGAGAAAGATAGTATGGTGGTAAGTGTGAGACAGGCGAGAGGATGACAGAGAGAGAGCAAAGAGGGAAGAGATATGCTAGAATGGGAGAAAGACAGAGAGACAGAAACACACATACACAGTCAGAGACAGAAATAGAGAGACAGAGAGAGATACAGATGGAGAAAATGGAGATGAAAGAGAGGAGAGCGCGATGGAGAGGAAAAAGAGAGAAAAGACAGAAAGAACTAGAGACAAACAGATAAGGGTAAATGGACTGGTATGTGGGTCAGGGATAGAGAGAGACAGAGTTAGAGAGGGCGAGAGAGAAGATGGGAGCGAGAGAGAGATAGATAGAGAGCAGAGGCAAGAATGGAGATGGGAGAGAGGGAATGGGAGCGGTTAGACAACAATATACATATACATTGTAGACGTCCGTGTTCGTTGTACTTAGAACCTGTCTTGTCAACGCAATATGACTGCTATGTACATGTTTTGCAACTAAATAAGCTAAAACGAATTTTCTGAAAAGGCATACATAATGTAGAGTAGGAAGCTTTAGAATGGAAATTAATTGCTAGTTAAGACCTGCGTCAGCGTCTAACGGCATTTGAAGCTCGGGTTTCAGAAGATGTGCCAGTACTTGGAATATACCATGTTTTGCTTTGAAATCGAATACATGCCTTTTCAGAACTTCACTTCGTTTAGATCAAATGCATCAACGTCGATTGCAATAGTGGCAGCACGACGACACAGCTGCTGTTAATGACTAACATTAGTGCTCACAACGCAGGACATGATCTATTTTTTCAACATTCTTCAAAGAATTCCACCAGCAGGTGTGCCCTTGCAATCAATTCTGGGTCTTTGTTTGTGTATGATATCTGAGATTAATTTTCTTCCGTCTAGATGTCAAATATAGTTTGGCCATTTTGCACCGTAAATACGTCTTTTAAGATGATGTGCTTTTCTCAGTTCATCGTCATTTGGGCCTAGTGAGTGCACAATATGCTTTACATCATTGCGCTTTACATTTTCCGATGTTGTATTAAACGGCGGTTATACAACGACCTATAATCGATTTACTGTCCACTACTTTTCATTTCATGTCCATCACATCATTGTAATATTATGGGGTTTGCATAGACATAAATACTTAAGCAGACATCGATTCTAAGTATTTTTGATTAGCATTGTCACATGTTGGCATGTATGTTCCGAAAGTTCAATCATAAGACATTCTTGAGTACCCTCACTGGGTCACCAAAGTTTATTACATAGATATATAACTGGACATAGCGAAATCGTGATATTTTGGAGAGGGTGACTGTTAGTAACAGTGACTTATAATGCTCAAATTATGATTTGAGTGCAAACTGTATGATAAAACTCCAAGGGAACTTCTGGTATTTCGTATACTTTGATTGTGTTTAACTTTTGCATAAATAAAGGGAACTTGCGGTTACCTGCGCCAATAGTTTGGAGTTTGGGTCTACATGGTTCGAGTCGATCGTTGTAAACATATATGAATGGCGGTATAGATACTGGATCCGAACTGTTTGTTACTCTGTTTGATGGTTAGATCATTATGTTCAGAGAATTGGAAATAAATGCTGATTTGAGCGATTGTAATATGTAAAGACTGTCACATGTGACAGAAACTGTTGTTAAGCATGCAAATGATTCATATGGTTTATGCAGAATGAGTAGAAGTCGATTATCTGGTGCCTATCTCCTTTCCTATTTTCGATGTGTAGGTAAAGGTTGACTGGTACCCATTCCAATTTATTTAGACCCTTGCTTGACTCCTTTATTTGAAAGACGCACCGTGTCACGCCTTTGCAAACAGAAATCAGAATAGACAGGATCAGATCTGGGTCCATGCTTATAAAACTATTTAGTTGAGTCTGAATTCGTTCTCAAGCTTTTGATTGGTCAGATTTGAGTTCTCAAGTCTGACCAATCAAAAACTTGAAAACGAACTCAGACTCAACTAAAAGAACAAAAATGAGTCATGCAGGAAACACCACACACAGAACAAACAGTCGCCCGAACAGCAACACAAGGAAACAACATAACTATAAAAATATCAAGAGACGCACAAAGACAAAACAAACATACAATAGGGGGAAGATGGAAGTACCGCCTCCGAACGGTCAGTGACAAAAGTCACTAGGGGTTAAACCGGTTTATGGGCGCCCAACCTCACACTTATTCCATACTCACCCTAAAAGACAAACAGTGTAAATAAACGTATCCCCTCTCCGACTAATCTACAACAACCGCGATGGCAAATACAGTGGTAAAGTTCATGTATAACGAAAACATTTAAGTGAACAAACTGTATCCCTCTATCGCTAGTGTACTCAATGGTTGAGCTGCAAACAGAGTAACTGTAGAAAATTAATAAAGGGTACGACAAAAACGAAATAGTACAGATATCCGACGTTCTCCTTTAAGAAGTTTTATAAGCATGGCTACAGGGTTTTCTCTGTTTGCTAACGGTATATAAATGTATATAAATATGACACTACTTCCTTGTGACTATTGTCACTGACCGTTCCAAGGCGGTATTTCCACACCCTACTGTTGTTTGTTATGTTTTTGTGCGTCTCTGTGTCTTTCCATATGCATTTACATTTACTGTTTGTATGTCATGGCCAAACTATCCGGTTGTAATATGCCATTGTAAAATCCAGCTAATATATATTCATAAATAGCACTAGGTAAAGGGCTAGACGTTTAGATGAAATCAGAAAAAGGTGTTATCTAGTGTAAATAACAGTTATTTGTTTTACTTTTCTTGAACACCGTCTTGTATTATCATGTATGTCTATATGTTATACTCCAAATATTTAGAGGATAACAAAATCCAGCTACTGGTATACAGTACATTAGTTACTTTACATTTGCATGCCTTGATATAGGATGCTATACGCTAAATCAATTTCCATACAGAATGTGAATAATAAATACATCGACTCTAATTGCTTTGTCAGTTATAAAATTGAATTCAAATATCCGAAACCAAGATATGGCAAAAGTGTTTATGCGTAGAAATAATACAACGATCCCTGGAGCACGATTATGGTTTTCATTGGGACATTGTTAAACTGTATATCGAACTTGAAGATCTGACAGAGAATGACATCGCCATTTCAAACCTAGCAGCCCTGCTCTTGGTATGACAACAATTAAATTCAATGGCAGATAACTAAAACGAGATCAGATACCCCAATGTTTTTGACTTAAAATGTTTGTTATCATATACTCTATTCATTAAAAAACTTTTATGGAACTGTTTTCATTCGACGTGTCATCCCCCGTATTAATGATTCTACGAGGTCTTAAACACACATCTTTAAGATAAAACGATATTGCGAGGACTCGGCTACACACATATATTTATTGTCATGAAATTTTGGATTTACGAGGATTTAAATATTTAATTGATAGTGTGAGGACTTGGGGTGAGAGCTCCGATTGGCTGCTTTCTTTATCTACCGGAAATCTGACCGGCTCATCATACACACATTATATGAAGGGGAAGTAAATTGTGCATCAGGTGGGTACACTTGCGACAACTTACCAACTTCATTAGGACCTATAAAGTTCAGGTTATTCTTAGCATAGATCTCGTTTTGACAGCATTTGTGAAAACAACTTTCCCCAGGGCCCGAATGCAAGTCCTCTATATGCAAACCGTCCTCAGATCATTGGTGTGCATCAACGCTTAAGTCCTCAGGACGTATGCAATACACACACACACAAACATTTTACCATTGTTGAAATAGCAGATATAAAATTATTGTCAATGCATCCTGTCGCAATATTTTTAGGGTTAGGCCTTCTCTACAGTTTGAGTTCAATAACATTCTTGTCAGAATGTTCGTCCGTGTGTACACGACCTAAAACAAATATTCTAACGCAATTTGACAATTTCCTGCAATCTGATTGGCTCATGTGACCAAATTTTCGGCATATAAAAAGTGTTTTATATGTCGAAAATTCAACCAATCGAAAACGACCGAATGTAAATATATCAATGCGCGTTGTTTATCTCACACTTAAATCTACTGTGATGTTCCTTGTAAGCAATCCTCCTACATTGACATATATTCCCAGTGTTTTATGTTATTTCCATTGTTTACTTTGTCACGACTTGACCGGTCTCTTTTATGCACATGTGTCATGTTGAGAACTATTGAGATACTCTTAGCGCTGTGTTCCAGATTTTTCCATATTTATATTAAAATTCCAGCATAACGTTATAACGTGACGTCATTGTTATTGTAGACGATGTTTTGGGATGTGGCGCCAAAGACTAGGATAACGTTTTATTTTACCCGACATGTGTATTGAATTAATTGAACATGTGAAATAGCTATTGCATAATTATTCATGACTAATGAAATAACAAATTACATCTGGTCCGGTGTTTTATTTTTGTATGAACCAGGGTGAAAAGTTCCAGTTAAGAAATCTGAGATAAACTGGTGCACTATTTCCTGCCTCATCACTCATTTAATCATCGGCGCGCGTGGGATAGAGAAAACTCGGGCACAAATGACATTAAAATCGGATTCAGCAATTTAGTATTTGTCGTGTTAAGATTGCGTTAGAATAGGCCTTCGGCGTCGCCATTAAAATAATTTGTGAACAATCAAAACCTCATATACCGTCGCAAATTTCAAATTACAGTAGAATTTACCCTATACTTGCTATCTGAAAATATATTACAGTAAAGCCATTAAATAGGTCTAATTCTAGGTCTGTATTGCAAGTGGTACGTTAATGCAGGTCAAACGTAATGCAGAATGCTCATATAGGAATGTTCTGAATTACATTTGCGCTGCATTAAGCAACTACCTGCGTTTTAAGACTCATGTATTTCCATATATGAAAAGCTGCTTATGACAGGTGCTACTGTCCACATGTGGACATCGTTTTTATTAAAAGTAGAACTAACAAAAGTGGTATTTTACCATTTCCGTCTTCATAATTAATCAAGCTATTAATGGCGGAAAATTGAAAAAATGCTCAATTAAACAAAAACAGGGTATTGGGAAAGAAAAACCTTTTGTCGCTCTTTTACAGATTTTGCTCTAACCCATGGCAGTAGATCCAATGTTTTTACTTCCAGATGAGTTTTTTGGAGTGGATGAAGTATCTCTAGATCTACAACCAAGAGAATAGAGTGAACCGCCAAAATTCATAAGCAGTGAATCTAGTGATCTTAGAAAACGAACATCATGTGAGGTTCTGCAGATCTTGATCTATCTACATACATGTAGGCCTATACAGATTAATAACACAAACTTGTTTTTGACAACCTCAACAGCAATTTTAAGCAATTATAAGAATGTAAAAGTTAGTTTGTGTTTAAGGAATTATAACTTTTCAATAGAAGGATATAGGTCTACACAGGTCATTTGGAATATCATGAATTTAAGTACAATAAATGCACTTGTTTTGCTGAATATATATATATATATTATTGCCTTTACAATGTGCATTCATGACGTAACCGTGGATTATGCGATGACTTCGAATAAATCAAAATTTGAAGCCTGAAGCAACGTAATTGCAATTTTAGATTTTAAAAAAAGTTAATTTCACTTTTTTTCATTATATAACAGGGCCGCTTATATAACTAGTGCAGCTTTCCGCTAAAAATTAAAAAAAAAATTGAAATTGTATTTCCCTTTGCTTAAATGCCGATGTAAATGTTCCCTAGAATGATAGACCCGGCCTTTTTCTCCTCTAACTGAAAAACCCTGTATTTGTACATGTATTTATCAACAATAATACATGCGTGGTGTATAAATATATGTAATTTTATTATATATATATATATAATATATATAATTTTAAGAGGGCTTTCAAAATGATCATAGATGGGAACTGTTCAGCTCTATACAATTTCCCATTCTGCTTGTGGGATATATACATATGTTGGGATCTTTAGAATTGTTGCAACTCTATTTTGTGTCATTATTACAGCCAATGGTTAAACATATTATCAATGGCCTTTAGTCAAACAAATTAAACGACCAACTCGTGAAACTTAATTGATATACATGTACTAGTAATCGACAAGAAGTCAATTCTTCAAACTAATTGTAATGACCAAAATGAACCCTACAAAAATGCTGACCAGTTACTTAACCAAACAAAATGTGGCTGTTACAGGAATATAGTATGTGAGAAGATATTCTTCATAATGGTAATTCTTTTAAACTATAAATGTGTTCTTTTTCAGTGGATAGCATTGTTTGTACTCCAAACAGGTATTGAGTTTTATTGGTACCTAAGACGTTGATCTAGAGATTGGACCTCAAGAACATCATACACAGTGCGTGGCTTCGTCATCCTAATGCAGAATGTTGCATATTGTTTCTAGTTGCCTGTGCCCTTGACCTAGACATTTGATGTCGGTTAAAAAGTTTTGTGTGTTTGTGTTAATTAACGTCCGTTTCTGCTCACTATGAGTTAAAAGTTGCCTGAGACATGCGACTTATGCTGTGTCCATTAATAATGTCTAATTTGGTGTACATAGCAGAGTGTCATACATTTAAGTCTGTAAGTCCTTGACCTCAGAACTTGACCTCATTTTTGTTACTTTTCGGTCCAGAGTACGAGCGTATATATATAATGGCAGTATGTCAAGTCACTTAGGAATACAACAGTTGATGTATGCGTACTTCCTATCATTTTCGAGTGTCACATATCCTTTCCAGTGAGTTGTGACCTTGATCTTTGAGCTCAGCTATCAAAAAGTCTTGCCTGGGACATGGCGCCTATGATATCTTACTTAAGGACACCAGATTTGGTGCGTATACTCATCTTAACATTGCGGAGTGTGAATCCTTTACATATGTCTATTAATTTGTCCTTCCCATGAGAGCTTGAAATTGTTTCACGATACTATCGTGACAAGTGTTAGAAATTGGTTGCGATTTTACTACTGATAATTGGTTCCGCCCAAGTTACTAAATACAAATAGTACAATCGATTTGGCCAGCATGCAAACGTATTACATTTATTGTTACATTGAGTAACATACGAATTTGTCAAACGTCTCAGTGGATTGCACAATTGTTTAGATAGTGTTTCAGTGGTGCTTTTAGGTAAGTTTTGGGTCAACGTTAGGCCCAAGTCCCTTTCTGAAACATTTATTATCTCCAAAATTCCCCTCCCAGATTTTCCAAACAATTGAAAATGTTTAATCGAAGAAATAAAATGATAATGCAAACCTGCATGAAAAGATCTGGAATATGAAAGTCAAACCCGATTACATCTATTGTGAAGTATTATATATTTTACACAATATAAACTTTTTAACACTTTAACAGTCAGGCCGTTTTGTGCAATATTTTTCTATTTCCATTTAAGATCGAACACACTCGATCAATCTTTGGTTAAACCGGTAACCGATTGTCAAGCAGCTTTGATCCGAATAAGCAGCCGAGTTACACGGCATTTTATCTGGGTCCTGGTTGTTTTATCACTGCAGATTGTCATGTATCCTTCCAAGCAGTCTGACCTTGGCCTATGCTCATTCAAGTACGCTGCCATACATCGGTGTACGTTCTCATACACAGAGGTCGGAAAAATGTTTGATCATGTTAAAAACAATCAGCGTATACGAGCGTATGAATTATATATTACGCACACGCTCACCATGCGCTATACACACGTTGAATACGCTAGAGTGTCGTAAAAGTCCAATACGCTTTACATATGGTGGCAGGAAGGTGGCCAGTAAAGCTATCATATGGATATATCAGTAACTTATTTGTAACGTTAGTCTGACGAACGACCTACAACGTATCTAAAGTATTCCTGGTGATTTATACGCTACTCATACGCTCACATGCGCTAAGTCTTTGAAGCAACCACTAAATATGAGGTGCAATGCCAATAAGACAGGTGACAGCTTAATGCAGAACACAAGAAATGCAAAAAAGTTCCCTTTGGGAGTTTTTTGCACTTCTTGTATTCTGCATTAAGCGTCCACCTGTTGGTATTTGTTTAAAACTGGCCGTATGGTTCCTTTCATATTTAAACTCGTTATAACGGCAAACTCGTTATACCAGGACAATAGAAACAAACACATCCGTTGTAATGAGGGTTCACTGTATATAATCTAGGGAGGTACAGCTCTCTAAACATTGTAGACACCCCATAATTGTTTAGCCACATGTATCCACAATAACTGGTAAGCACACACACGGTGTCCACAAATACTATTAGTTATTGATATACACACTAGATGTGTCCACACCGAATATTGATACTGAACAGGTACACACACTGTGTCCACAATGTAAATATTGTGTCCAGAACGCTGGTTACGCTACTTTTACTATATAAGCCTGCATTAAAGCATTTAGTATTTCTAGGTAAATTTAGCAACAGCTAATATCATATTATGTCTTCGAAATCCGGATAGGTCTATTATTTCACATAGTGTCCATTATGTAGGTTTTGAGAGGTAGTGTCCACAATGCCCTAAAGATGAGTATGTGTGTGTGTGTGGGGGGGGGGGTTTGTATCTTTGCGTCATTGTGTGTGTGTGTGCGTGCGTGCGTGCGTGGTGCGTGCGTGCGTGCGTGTGTGTGTTTGTTGTTTGTTCGTGCGTGCGTGCGTGCGTGCGTGTGTGTGTGTTTGTTGTTTGTTTTAAATTTTTATATGATGACACAAATCACAAACCCCATACTTGGCTAATAATTATTTATTAATTATGACTTTGATATATAACTTGGCAATGCGTTATGCTTATTGCAGTATACATACACAACAACTGGAAAACCACCTTGCGTTATGCTTATTGCAGTATACATACACAACAACTGGAAAACCACCTTGCGTTATGCTTATTGCAGTATACATACACAAAAACGGGAAAACCACCTTGCGTTATGCTTATTGCAGTATACATACACAAAAACTGGAAAACCACCTTGCGTTATGCTTATTGCAGTATACATACACAAACACTGGAAAACCACCTTGCGTTATGCTTATTGCAGTATACATACACAAACACTAGTATACATACACAAACACTGGAAAACCACCTTGCGTTATGCTTATTGCAGTATACATACACAAAAACTGGAAAACCACCTTGCGTTATGCTTATTGCAGTATACATACACAACAACTGGAAAAACACCTTGCGTTATGCTTATTGCAGTATACATACACAACAACTGGAAAACCACCTTGCGTTATGCTTATTGCAGTATACATACACAACAACTGGAAAAACACCTTGCGTTATGCTTATTGCAGTATACATACACAAACACTGGAAAACCACCTTGCGTTATGCTTATTGCAGTATACATACACAAAAACTGGAAAACCACCTTGCGTTATGCTTATTGCAGTATACATACACAAACACTGGAAAACCACCTTGCGTTATGCTTATTGCAGTATACATACACAAAAACTGGAAAACCACCTTATGAAAATTATTTTCGGTTTGCGTTTTGTTTTGATAAGATGGGGGAAATAGTTTCCACAGATAAGTTTAGCTAACGTTATATTGTGCACTTTAATGTTTTGGAATAAAACTGACTGCAAATGTGTTGGTGTGATACATGTGTATATGAAAAGGTTACATAAATCTACATACGTTCGAATTGTAGATCGATAAATTCAGTACCTTTTTAAATAAATAAAGTTTCAGAAATCAATACTATGGTCAGCGACTGAATCAACGGGTGACCGAAGAACATGCTGAGTACAGTTTTATATTAAAGAATTTGGGATATACAAAGGATAGGTTCGTAAAATGAATTTGCTTCTTTGTCAATGTCATTTTAAGGACGAAAAGAGAAAGTACGCAGAAGTAAATTTTGTGCTAATTTCTCTCCCATTGATTGCAGATTAAAAATTTGAATTGCAAAACAAATGACTGCAGGACATTCGCCTTTTAGCATTGCATTTATTAATAGTACGATACATTCTACGACTCGAGTGAAATTCCCTTTTTGACAAATATAAGCTTTAGCTATATGTCGAATTGATTCATTCAAACAAAAAATTACTACTTAAGGGCCATTATGAAAATAATTATTAATAATTACAGAGGGTACATAAAATAAATTTGCTAAATGAAGGTTTAGTGGCCTTGTACACACAGAAGGTTAAACATTTGTACATCAGTCGCAGAATGTAATTTTAAATGTTGTACTTTGTCCATATGCCACTTCATCGAATATACTAGTAGAGAGGGCACCGTACGGTGTTCATTGATACATAGTTATCCATGTATAAAAGGGACACAATCTATTGTTGAACCATGTGGTACATATGATATTGATAATGATGATGATAAAGATAATAATGATGATGATGATGAGGTGATGATGATATTATGTTTGTAACATCCTCTGCAAAAGGAAAAGAACAATATCGACTGTATGTACTTAGAGATGTTTAAAGGCTGCCACATGGAACACACAACACTATTGTGTCAGTAAACGTAAGAAAAAAGTGAGCCTGCGATATGATCAAAGATATCAACTCATTATCATCTGCATCCAATCCGTTTGAACAGGCTATTAGACTTTTATATGTAATGAGGTAAATATCTGGAAGTATATAGTTATTGCTGTTTAGATAGTTACAGTTCAGCAAAGTCGTTAATTTGGTGCACATCATACACTAGCAAAATGCGCAAGAAATACACCTTACAGCTAGATGTAGTGTAATATATTCTTAAAGATGGCGACTCTTCGAAAGCAAAAGCAGCAATGTCAAAAAATAAAATTGGACTCGGTTTTATTGAGTCTGTTCATTAGTATCTCATAGATGTGTTTTACTATTGGATAAGAACGACGGAAGACGTAATCCTTATCCCACCTCTATCAGTCAATAGAGTATTTACAGTGCCCACCACATGTGCACATGCGGTGTAAAAACAACCACATATAATGGCAAGAGGGACTATTATGACATCTTGCTGCCTAGTAGCAGCCATCATATTTGTAATCAAAGTATATATATCACCATTTAAAGACGGGACGATACGGTTTCTATCGGATCAGGAACAAATCGCAATTAGGCAAACTCTTATAAAACAAAGGAATGAACTCGCTCAGCAGCTTAATCTTAAGCAACAAAGAGTGGGACAATTAGTCTGTGAGGTAACCATTTATTCATATTTCTGTTCATCAGTCCGTATGTGTGGTTCTTATTATCTCTATCTCTCTCTCTCTGTCTCTCCCTGTCTCTGTTGCTTTGTTTCTGTCTTTATCTGAGTGTCTGTCTATATATCTCTATCTATGTATCTGCATCTCTTTCTTGCTGTCTTCCTGATTCCCCCATGTTTTATGTTATATTCATCCATTCATTATTTCTAATTTTCATTCAAATTATGTTCTTATTCCTGCTGACAAGGCATCAAATAATGTAATCATTATTTGAAGATTGTATTATGTTGATGTTTTAAAGAAGGAGCTAACCGATTCAAAAACTTATATAACAGTTCAAACACCTGAAAAAGATATAGTCTCGGAACATGTAAAAATGTGCAATAATTTTAAGTGTGGTCCTAACATAAAACAACATAAACTTTCTACTTTGTACTGGATAAAAACCCTTATAAGGCGCGTTTTATTGCCAACTCTAGCTGTTGTACCACTACTAAAATATCTAAACTTTTGACATCCTTTCTTACTACGATCAAATAATATGTAAAACGTTACTGTGATAAAATATATGAAAGTTCTGGTATTAATGTGTTTTGGTCCATAAAAAATTCAAATGATGTTTTAACGAAACTTGAAAATGAACAGTATAACATTTCTTCACTGAGCTCTTATGATTTCTCTACACTCTATACTACTCTACCTCACCATCTTATTTGAAGATTGTATTATGTTGATGTTTTAAAGAATGAGCTAACCGATTCAAAAACTTATATAACAGTTCAAACACCTGAAAAAGATATAATCTCGGAACATGTAAAAATGTGCAATAATTTTAAGTGTGGTCCTAACATAAAACAACATAAACTTTCTACTTTTTACTGGATTCCGAAACTACATACAAACCCTTATAAGGCACGTTTTATTGCCAACTCTAGCTGTTGTACCACTACTAAAATATCTAAACTTTTGACGTCCTGTCTTACTACGATCAAAGAACATGTAAAACGTTACTGTGATAAAATATATGAAAATTCTATTATTAATGTGTTTTGGTCTAAAAAAAATTCAAATGATGTTTTAACGAAACTTGAAAATGAACAGTTTAACATTTTTTCACTGAGCTCCTATGATTTCTCTACACTCTATACTACTCTACCTCACCATCTTATTTGAAGATTGTATTATGTTGATGTTTTAAAGAAGGAGCTAACCGATTCAAAAACTTATATAACAGTTCAAACACCTGAAAAAGATATAGTCTCGGAACATGTAAAAATGTGCAATAATTTTAAGTGTGGTCCTAACATAAAACAACATAAACTTTCTACTTTGTACTGGATTCCGAAACTACACAAAAACCCCTATAAGGCGCATTTTATTGCCAACTACTCTAGCTGTTGTATGACTACTAAAATATCTAAACTTTTGACGTTCTGTCTTACTACGATCAAAGAACATGTAAAACGTTACTGTGATAAAATATATGACAATTCTGGTGTTAATGTGTTTTGGTCCATAAAAAATTCAAATGATGTTTTAACGAAACCTGAAAATGAACAGTATAACATTTCTTCACTGAGCTCTTATGATTCCTCTACACTTTATACTACTCTACCTCACCATCTTATAAAGGATAAACTGATTAAATTAATAGAAAAAACCTATGCCAGAGAAAACAAAATGTTCATTACTTGTAATGTTCAACGTTCATTCTTTTCGAATTCAGAAGTTGAACATTACACAATGTGGACTTACCTTGATGTTTGTAGATATCTTACCTTTCTTTTAGATAATATATTTGTGCGTTATTGGAGTACCATATGTTGTCAAGTTGTTGGTATACCCATGGGTACAAATTGTGCCCCTCTTGTTGCAGATTTGTTTTTGTATTGCTATGAGAGAATTTTATGCTTAGCTTAAAATCCTGATACACAGACCGATATTGTTAATGCTTTTAATAAAATTTCAAGGTATTTAGACGATATTTTGAATTTAGATAATCCTTATTTTGAAACTATGATTTCTTCAATTTACCCAAAAGAACTGTCTGTAAACAAAGCGAATCAATCTGACAGTATTGCTTCATTTTTAGATTTGAATCTTTCAATTACAAATGATAAAGTTTCGTCCAAAATATACGATAAAAGAGAAGATTTTAATTTTAAAATTGTTAATTATCCTTTTCTAAATGGAGATGTGCCCCGTTCTACATCTTATGGGGTTTATATTTCTCAACTTATTCGGTTTGCCCGAGTCTGTTCTTTGCTTGAAGATTTTAACAGTCGTAATTTAGTTATAACTGATAAACTTCTTAACCATGGTTACATATATTACAAACTTCGAAAAACGTTTTCTAAATTTTATTATCGAAATTTACCACTCATTAGTAAATATAATTGCAATCTACGGACGTTACTGCAACAAGGCATTTCTCAACTAGACTTTTATGGGGATGTTTTCTACAAACTTAGGAAAATTCGGGGTCATATCCATTTTCATGATTTGTTTATAAAACGCATCAAAACATTTAAAAAGAAAGGTTATGATCCCATTATATTGCAACGTTTGGTTATCGACCCCTTTACATTCGGTAGCTACGCTTCCCTCTTTGCTTGCGCATTGACTGGCCGATGGTAGTACTCTATGATGGTATACTCTTAAACTCAGATATGGGATGAGCTTACCAGACTCATGTATTACTTGTTCCCTGTCGTGCCCTTAACGGCTTACCTGCAGGTGCTCTGACTTCAACAAATTCATTGAGTACATATTTGACGGATTGCCATAGTTATTATACTATGTTTTACATGTTGTCCTGTGTTCACCGTCTTCTATGTTGTGGGTAAGTCCGGCGGGGATACCTTTATTTACAATATTTGTAAAGCTAGGGCGACTTTGAGAGAAGTGTGAAGTTAGGACGTCCGTAAACCGGTTTAAACCCCCAGTGGTATTTTTGCTACTGATCGTGCCAAGGCGGTATTCACTTTGTCACCCTTCCTTTTGTTTGCCTTGCGTCTTTGTGCTTGTGATTTTGTTCATGTGTGGAGTGTTTGTCTCTGGTTCTTGTGTATTTTTGGTGTTTTCTGTGTCCATCTCGTGCGTGAGTGTGCGTTTGTGTGTGTGTGTGTGTGTGTGTGTGTGTGTGTGTGTGTGTGTGTGTGTGTGTGTGTGTGTGTGTGTGTGTGTGTGTGTGTGTGTGTGTGTGTGTGTGTGTGTGTGTGTGCGTGCGTGCGTGCGTGCGTGCGTGCGTGCGTGCGTGCGTGTGTGATGCTGTCTATCGGTGTTTTGGTGATGGTTGCGTCTTGTATGTGGCTTTGCCTGCTTGACTTTACTACTTCTCCATTTAAGAAATGCTATATTTTGCAGAATAGTAAGAACTTTTCATTTTCTTCAGCAAATGGGGAAAGGGAAAAAAACCACGAGTGAGACTGGCGGATGGTGTCGGAATACTAGCAAAGAGAACAGTCGTGCACATAAAACAGACATACACTTGGCAAATGCACTGGCTGATTTTTTCAAAGGTACCATAAAAGCGTTCCTATATTCGAGTTAGCAGACTGCACAACTGTATTCGAGGGTTGGGGTTGTACGGCGTTTATGTACAAATCTGCATTAAAGCACTGGAAATACAGAAACTGCATAAATCCATAGTAATAGTGTGAATATAATGGTTTGCAAGATTATGACCGTCTTATTTCCAAACGTATCACAATGTCATTGTTAACATTTATTGAACATGAGCAAGGTCTATAGTATTGGAATATTTAGCCACAGTGCAATGCATGCACTGCAGTGATCGGGAATGAAATCATTGGAATGTAGCCATACAATGTAGTCTTATAAACACTGATGTGAAATTATATGTAATATATTCCTATATAGTCCTCTCACTGTGAAAATAGCCCAATCAGACCTATGTAACCGTGTAAAGTGTATATGTAGAATGGCACAAGGACACCAGATTTCTCTGGTCACCGGCATGCGTGACAGTATCTGTAGTCCGTTTTGTCTTTGACAGCGAGTGCGTAATATACATTTTTGTGTTGCTTTTTAACGATATCGAGACCATGGATACATTAATTCGCGAAATGACAGAGTTGTTCCATAAACAGACACTTCCATCGATTTGGCACTGACATAAACATAACCACGTGAAGACAGGCGTGGGTCTCAGTGTTTAACCTGGACTATAATTTTTAAGATGGCTAAACGGCGCTTGTGGTTAGAAAATCAATCAAGCGTTGAGAATAAGTTAACGCTATCCCTGTTCTATGTTTATTCCAAATGTTAGTACCTACTGAATATTCATGGACAAATAGTGATAATATAATATGGAAGATAGAACACTGTAGCCATTTTGTAAACTAAAGACACACATGTTTATCGAATTTCAGTAGAAAACCGAGCAGACCCTGATAGTCTCTAGAAGCCGTCTGATCTGGGTATACTCTGTTTGCAGATGCGTGAAAATGCGTTTATATGAAGGAAAGGGTTTAAGGGCCCTAGTCCAGAAATGTATGAAATGCTTAATACATTATTGAATGCTTATCCCGACTTCTAACATATGAAGAACAAGACAACATGGCATGTTTTATAATTGTATTGAAATGTAACAGTAACTTCAAACATTTAAACACAAAAGGGGCGAACAATTGGAACACTAAAACACCGAAAACACTGACGACATTTTACAGTGATCTCCGTCCAACCTCCTCCATCTTTACTTATCTCTAAGTACAATGTATGTGTATTATATACTATGTAATTGTATACTGTGCGTATACGCATACCCATAGCTACGTTGTTGTTGAAATGCCGACAACTAGATCTATCATTAAAGGTGATGAATACCACGGCACGGCAGCTTTAATTGCAAATCCAAGTTTGTGACACCAACGACCCAGAACCACAACACTATACCCAAAATACTCAAAGTTCAAAAGCAGACAATTCTGTAATGTCAGAAACTAAACATATCAAAATTGTGTCTTGCACATTTGCTATTCGTGATTATTTTGTATAGCAAGTATTAATTCAATAACTTTCAAATTGAAGGATGAGTTCACGACACCAACTCTCCATGTTTCATGCCTAAATGACAAAAAGTTAAAGGGGAGATACTTCTGCAATGCCCAGCGCTTAACACATGGACATTGAGTTCCTTCCAAAATCTACAACACCGACTTGTTCTATAATATATATCTACAAACACATGTGACAGCTTAATGCAGGACGAAAGTAAAGCTGAAAGATCCCCACTTTCTGTATTACTTTCGACCAGTATTAAGCTGTGAGCTAGATAATTTTGTTTAGATTATAAATTGTATAAATCGAACCTCTTTTAACTCAAGGTAATTTGATAGTCCCTGTATTTTTTTTTTTTAATCAGACCATCCTCAACACCGTGTCTGATCAGAGCTAACTGTACAAGTTAACCCATTCCCTCATATTGACGCCTTTGGACGCCTCTGTAAGTCACTTCAAAACTACATATATGTAACTCTAAAATCTTCCTTTTCTTAAGTAAATGCTCATTCTTTTGGTAGATTTATTCAAAGAGGGACTGGATTAAATGTGTAAGTTATGCTTGTATCAAACCCAAACAAGACGCATCACGTTTAACTTGACAGCTAGACTGAGCCTTTACTGTTTATAAAGTAACCATTTTTCACGCCATGATGGAGTTCATAAAATTAAGCATGCGTGATAATTATATTTTCCAGAAATACTGAACAGAGATTAATTCTACATTGTGATATTGCGGTCACATGTGCCCTTCGCATGCTATGTCTCAAGAACAACAACAACACCATCACAAATACATTTTGTTTTTAATCACAAGTCATAAGTATCTATAACATACCAAAATATAACCTAACCCCCCAAAACAGTTTTCGCGAACTACCCTGCTCTATATAATAAGCAAAAGGTATTCAACTCCGGCCGAAATCTGCTGAACAAATCGATTGGTTCATTCACTGCGATCGTCCTTGAAAGCTTATTTGACCACCGATTTCCATAAACGGTGTCTTATTTATCAAAGAAATCATCACTCTTGATGAGCAGTTATCTATATTGTCTCAGAATATTAACACGCTTTTACAACGAGTCGCCAAAGTGACAACAAACTTCTCTAGAACACAGGTTAACTCTGAGGTGCGAAATAGAATACACGCTATAATTCAAGTCGAAACACCATATAACTAGTCTATAAGGCATTGTCCCGGTCTGATAGCATGAGTGGATATCGTGTATTTACAATTTCTTCAAATAATAATCTTCTAAATATCTCTACAATCTTGATATTGATATCGATGAAAGTCAGTACTTTTCGAAAGTAAAGACTTAAAAACCGGCCGATATCAATATCAAGCTTGGAGATTTTTTGTACTGCATTTAGCCCCTACATGCCTTACAAACCCATATTTATGCATTGTTGAATAATTTTCCTTAACCATTTGAATGTGGCAAAAAATTGTACTAATATATTCAGTGAATGTACTAATATATACTCAGTAAACCCCCACTAATGCGACAACCTAAAAGATGTATCATTATGGGTTCTATATGCAGGCAGTAGCTTAATGCAGGACACCAGTAATGAAAGCTCCTCTGGGAGCTCACTGCATTACTTTTGTCCTACACAACCATCTGTTTATAAAAAGATACCCCTGTTTATGCATTAAGTGGTCGCATAAGGGGGATATACTGTAGTTGCAATATTGCAGTGTATCTCCGCGAACGATTGTCAGTATTCATTTCATTTCATTTACAGCCAAAAGAGTTGCAAGTTTTGGAGACGGTCCCGGGCGCTATAAACAACTGATTGTGGACTCGGGTAAGGTTAGAAGTTACGATGCATATGACGGTGCACCATTCTGCGATACGACGAGCGAAGGACGTGTTCAGTTTTTAGACCTTTCACTCAAGCAATTCGGATTGCCTGTGTATGATTGGGTGCTGAGTTTAGAGGTCGCCGAACACATACCTGCCATGTACGAGCATATTTACTTAGACAACATCTGTCGGCACGCCCGAGAAGGCGTGGTGATCAGCTGGGCTGTTCCAGGGCAGGGTGGTTATCAGCATATAAATAACAGACCTTTTACTTATGTTATTAAAGTTATGGATGAATTCGGGTTTAGCCATGAAAAGAAAAAATCGGAAAAATTACAAAATGTAGCAACATTTTCTTATCTAAAGAACAATATTAATGTGTTTCGAAGACGAGAATTTTATAAGTTTGATAATGACAGTCAATATTTTACTTAAGGCAGTTTAATATGTATACTGGGACGTTACTTATGACTGTGTTTACCTTTACCCAATGAATATTTAAGGAAGAGGCAAGACAATCCTTATTAGTAACGTGTCTCATATTAATAAATTATTTGATGAAGGTCTGCACTGTTTGGAAACCACATACAGCTCCTGTTTGAGCTGTCTGACCAGGGTCTGTTCTGTTTGCTTACGAAATGCTATAAATATGATTCTACAGTTTCTACTTTGGCCAAACATTCCCAATTCCATGTGTCATTATAACAATTTCGGTTTGTTTTATATTAAAATTCCTATCAGCAAACAGTGTAGACTCTGATCAGACGCCGCATAATACGGCGTCTGATCAGAGTCTACACTGTTTGCCTATATCCCATATATGGGACCGAGAGAGCAAATGGGTTAATGGATCGATTTTAAGATTACCTATTCACGGTCAATATATAATATCACTTCTTCAAATAGTTGTCAAGTTCTAGTGATTCTAGACTGAAATGTATGCACACACATGCATTCGTCTCCATGTTACTCTGTTATCCAAATATAATGTCAGAGTTTTAAGCTTTCTATGTGGTTTTGTTTTCAGCTTTATATCTTTATAAATTCAGGGTCGACAATATCTGAAATACATTTATGTACACAATAAAGACAGACATTCACTCACACGATTACACAGTAGACGATTGAATACATACATAGCTATTCATTAGCACAAACATGTTCCGCAGTTTATCTTTCTCACACGTAGTATTGTAATATTGTCTTGTAAATATGGAGATTGGCAGCAGTTTAAGGGTAAAGGACTATTGAGGAGGAAATGAATGGCCATTTAACGTGAATTGTCTGTTATATATACAATTTGGTTAACATTTCTTGGTTCACTAACTGTATAAATATTGAGCTAAATTCTTGCTAAAAGGAGAACGAGGATACCGGCTGAGGACTGGCTGGAGACTGGTTGGAGACAGACTGGCAGGAGTCTGGCTTGAGTCTGGGTTTGAGAAGTCGGGGAGATGATGCCAGTTTCACATATCTCTAGGTTTGAGAAATAAAGTTCAGAACAGAATTTATGGTGTCGTTATTATCGCAAACGCTATGTCTCACGGCTTAAAATGGCGCCTACGACCAGGACGATCTGGAGTTGAGAACCACAATGCGGAACAACAGATTAGTGAATTTTTACTTTCATGCTTAGCTTGAGTTGTGATCATGATGACCAACAATATAGTTTGCACACTTGATTCAGTAAATTGTTTCTGTTTTGATAATGCCAGCTGCATGCAAACTGATAAACAACATGAGTTGCAAAAATCGGTTAATAAAATTATTTTAATTGTACTGACATTAATAGCATAAATTGAACATGGAGATTGATTCTATAGTAATAATGGTGTAAGTGGAAAATGGACACTTTTCACAAAGGGACAGTTAATAATTTTACATCAAATAAGAAAGTACCTAAATAGGGGTTAATCAAATTAGGGTCAAGGCAAGTTAGAGCATTAGATTATTCTGGATCAGCAGTTAAATTATGCCACAGCAGAAATGAAATGCTGATTTATTTGGAGCATGTGCCTTCTAGAAAAATCAAATAAGTTTTACACTAGACAGTTTTTATTTGCAAAATGTAATTTTATACAGGTTTCAGTTATAGTAATTAGGTATTAAGGCGATTTGTCAAAGCTGTCAAATAGTTTAGCTGTCAGAAATTCGACTGCAAATTTTAATATGAATACACAAACTGCCACAGGGTATGGTCAATACGTACTGATAGTGGACTTCAAAAATGTGACTGTAGCTTAATAATAAATATATGAAATAGAATAAAGAGAAAATTTGAAAATAAACTACATAGAAACTATGGGGATGGTCATTGTACAGATTAAATGCGTATCATAATGTACTGTGTTTGTATGACTTTGTTTTTGTTTGTTGCTTCCATATTATTCTGCGATTAGGTATTCTGCGATTAGTAGAGAGAATGTGGGTTGTCAATTAAGTATTTCATCCATGTGTTAGGATATATAAAGAGTTAAGGGCTATATCTAACACCATTGATTAACTAGGTGAATATACTTAAATAGGGATGTTAATTTTATATTGCGAGTAGCAATGATTGCGAGTAGCAATGCGTTTTAGTTGAATTTGAGTAGTGTGATACAGGTAACCCAGAAATTTCGAATTAAGTTCGTATAGCGGATAAGGGATAAGCTTTGAGTCCAAATGTACGTCATTGAGTGATAAACTCATGGTGAATGTGGTTACGATTGAAAAAAGTATCGCAGAACAGTAGAGACAGGATGCATTTTATAGGTTATACTATAAATAGGGTATTACTGGTGAACTTGTTATGTTTTTTTTGTTATTGTTCTTTGTTTTCCTTGTAAGATTGTTAATGTATCTGCATACGATATACCGTAAAGATTGCTGGTCATTTAGTTTTAGTAGTAGTGCAGATAAAAGAAATATGGTTTGGTGTTGGGTTTGTTCTCTTGAATTCGTGTCTATTGTTGTGTATATGTTTTAAGATAAAATGAATTGCAGTATTTCAATGGGGTATAGTTAATGAATATTAATACAAGTCATGTGTTCGTATAGGAGACCCTTCTTATATCAACAAATCATGGAACTATCGCAGACTTTTAGGAGAAGTACATCTTCACTAACTTCAAAGCTTATTCGGAGAACCTCAATTTTCTTCAGAAATTTGGAAATGTAGGCGTTACATTATGTCAAATCTACAATGATGTCCTAGTGTTAGCGCTGGACTCATCGGGATTACAGCAACGCGTATTATGAAATTTAGTTATTGAAGAGACGTGCCTTAGAGACTGGACATTACAATATTTTGTTGATCCATGCTTATAACTGGTTTTGGTTTATTAGAATGTGTAGGGTATGGGTGTAGTATTGTCATGTAAATATGGAGAATGGCAGCAGTTTAAGGGTAAAGGACTACTGAAAAGGAAATGAATGACCATTTAACGTGAATCGTCTGTTATAAACTAAAGGCCGATTATACAATTTGGTTAACATTTCCTGGTTCACTAACTGTATAAATATAGAGCTAAATTCTAGCTAAAAGGAGAACGAGGATACCGGCTGAGGACTGGCTAGAGACTGGCTGGAGACAGACTGGCAGGAGTCTGGCTTGAGTCTGGGTTTGAGAAGTCGGGGAGATGCTGCCAGTCTAACATATCTCTAGGTTTGAGAAATAAAGTTCATAACAGAAGTTATGGTGTCGTTATTATCGCAAACGCTGGCTCAGTATGTAAAAAATGAAAACAGAAATAAAAAAAATCATACAATTGTCCAAAGAGTCCTTTATCATATTTAATATTGGACGAGTTATAAATTTGTCACATAAGGTTTAAATAATCGTTAATTTCTTCATTAGAAGATTTATCTTTGTTTTTATTTTGCATGGTAAAATATATATATACACATACATACTTCAACAAGATGTGTTTGTGAAACACTATGCCCCCTCGATATGATATTTGACCCTGAAGGATGATCTTGATCTTAACATGTCACCCCTCAAACTGTGCAGCTTTATGCGGTACACATGCATACCAAATATCAAGTCTGTATCTCTACTGGTTCAAAAGTTATGGCCAATGTTAAAGTTGGTGACCTTTGACCGTGAAGGATGACCTTGACCTTGACATGTCACCCCTCAAACTGTGCAGCTTCATGAGATACACATGCATACCAGTATCAATGCTGTTTATCTACTGGTTCAAACGTTATGGCCATTGTTAATGACCTTTGACTTTCAAAGATAACCTTGACCTAGACATGTCACCCCTCACACTGTGCAGCCAAATGAGAAACACATGTATACCAACTATCAAGTCTGAATCTCTACTGGTTCAAAAGTTATGGCCAATGTTAAAGTCGGCGACCTTTGACCCTCAAAGATGACCTTGACATGTCACCCCAAACTGTGCAGCTTCATGAGATACACATGCATGCCAAATGTCAAGTCTGTATCTACAGGTTCAAAAGGTATGGCCAACGTTAAAGTTGGTGACCTTTGACTCTAAAAGATTACCTTTACCTTGACATGTCACCCCTCAAACTGTGCAGCTTCATGAGATACACAAGCATGCCAAATATCAAGTCTCTATTTCTACTGGTTCAAAAGTTATGGCCAATATAAAGTCGGTGATTTGACCCATATGTTTGACATCTGACCTTTAAGGATAACCTTGAATTTGACATGTCACCCCTCAAAATATGCGGCTATATGAGATACATATGCATGCCAAATATCAAGTCTCTATCTGTACTGGCTCAAAAGTTATGATCAATGTTAAAGTTACAGACAAAGAAACAGACAATTTGAACTTTGACACTGAGGTATGACATTGACCTTGACATGTCACCCCTCAAAATGTACAGCTTTATGAGATACACAAGCATGCCAAATATCAAGTCTCTATCTTTACTGGTCCAAAAGTTATGGCCAATGTTAAAGTCGGTGATTTGACCCATATATATTACCTCTGACCTTGAAGGATGACCTTGACCTTGACATGTCACCCCTCAAAATGTGCGGCTTTATGAGATACATATGCATGCCAAATATCAAGTCTCAATCTGTACTGGCTCAAAAGTTATTACCAATGTTAAAGTTGAGTTAAAGTTACAGCCAAAAAACAGACAATTTGACCTTTGACCCTGAAGGATGAGTTTGACCTTGACAAGTCACCCCTCAAAATGTGCAGCTTCATGAGATACACAAGCATGCCAAATATCAAGTCTATATCTCTACTGGTCCAAAAGTCATGGCCAATGTTAAAGTCGGTGATTTTACCCATATATTTGACCTCTGACCTTGAAGGATGACCTTGACATGTCACCCACAAAATATGCGGCTATATGAGATACATATGCATGCCAAATATCAAGTCTCTATCTGTACTGGCTCAAAAGTTATGACCAATGTTAAAGTTGCTGAAAAACAAACAGACAGACAAACACAGGGCAAAAACAATATGCCCCCAGATCAGATCGGGGGGGGGGGGGGACATAAAAAGCAAAACATCAAATATGAGATCATTTCTATATGATCCCAACATTATGCATATGCTATCATTTTTATATTAGGATCACTTTTCAGCACTTTGTTTGAAATAACCCTTAGTCTGCTATGAAAACGAGGTATGCTGAAGCTCTCATATGTTTCTGCTGTCACTTAATTCTGATTCCTTTGGGCTTTTGAGTCACTATTGACAAAATTAACAGTTTGGATTCCGATGAGACGCCGAGTTACTCGGCGTCTCATCAGGATCCAAGCTGTTTGCAAATGTCAGTTAGGTCACGCTAAGCAAGGGTTAACCCCATTTGTCAGTTGTGTCGCGCTAAGCAAGGGTTAACCCCTTTGTCAGTTGTGTCGCGCTAAGCAAGGGTTAACCCCTTCATATGTTTCCAATGTTTTTATTTTTATGGATAAAATTGCAACATATAATATTTGGCGAATTAGGACTTCCTTGTGTATAGCCTATTATTGTGGAAGAAAATTGATACAAAAGGGCCATGATGGCCCTAAATCACCCACCTGGTGACTATAGACATATGCGTACACTGTATTTCTATGTAAAAATAAGTAAGCTTCAGATTGGGGCCAATATGAAACCAAGGGCCATAATTTTAGGCCTTGAGTTTCAAATTTGAACAATCTAAATAAAGGAACATTAGATGATGCTTCATATAAGTTTCAAAGTTCCTGCCCTTAAAATTTCACAGGAGATTTTAAAGGGGCGGGGCCGTTTTGGTCCAGGGTCATAATTTGAACAATCTTGGTAGAAAACCATTAGATGATAATAAATACTAATTTTCAAATGTCTAGGCCTTACAGTTTAGGAGAAGATTTTTAAAGATTTTCCTATGAAAAACTGATAAGCCAGGGGACAGGGCCATTTTTGGTCCGGGTGTCATAGTTTGAACAATCTTTGTAGATGACCGTTAGATGATGCTACATACCAAATATCAAATGTCTAGGCCTTACGGTTTCAGAGAAGAAGCTTTTTATGAACAAGAGGACCATGAGGCCCTGAAGCGCTCACCTGAGATAACCCCAGGGGCGGTGCAATTTTTGACCAAGAAGTCATCATTTGTACAACCTTGGTAGAGAGCAGTATGCCATTAATTAAAGGTCTAAGCCTAATGGTTTTAGAGAAAAATAATAATTCATATTTTTCCATGAAAAACTGATAAGCCCCAAGGCAGGGCCAAGTTTTGCCCAGAGGTCAGGGTCGTAAGTTGAACAATCTTGGCAGAGGACCACAAGCCAAGCAACATATTTGTAGAGGACCATTAGATCATGTTACATACAAAACATCAAAGGTCTAGGCCTTACAGTTTCAGAAGATTTTTAAAGATGTTCCTATGAAAAACTGATAAGCCCTTGGGTGGGGCCATTTTTGGCCCAGGGGTCATAATTTGACCAATCTTTGTAGAGAACCATTACATCATGCTACATGCCAAATATCAAAGGTCTAGCCCTTACAGTTTCAGAGAAGAAGATTTTTAAAGACTTTCCCATTTTCTGTCCAGGGTCATAATTTGAACAATCTTTCTAGAGGACCATTAGACCATGCTACATGCCAAATATCAAAGGTCTAGTCCTTACAGTTTCAGAGAAAAGGATTTTTAAAGATTTTCCTATGAAAAACTATAAGCCCTTGAGCGGGGCAATTTTTCGCCCAGGGGTCATAATTTGAACAACTTTCGTAAAGGACCATTATATCATGCTACATACCAAATATCAAAGGTCTATGCCTTACAGTTTCAGAGAAGAAGAATTTTAAAGATTTTCCTATGAAAAACTGATAAGCCCTTGGGCGGGGCCATTTTTGGCCCGGGGGTCATAATGTGAACAATCTTTTGTAGAGGACCATTAGAGCATGCTACATACCAAATATCAAAGGTCTATGCCTTACAGTTTCAGAGAAGAAGATTTTTAAAGATTTTCCTATGAAAAACTGATAAGCCCTTGGGCGGGGCCATTTTTCGCCCAGGGGTCATAATTTGAACAATCTTTTGTAGAGGACCATTAGATCATGCTACATACCAAATATCAAAGGTCTATGCCTTACAGTTTCAGAGAAGAAGATTTTTAAAGATTTTCCTATGAAAAACTGATAAGCCCTTGGGCGGGACCATTATTCGCCCAGGGGTCATAATTTGAACAACTTTTGTAAAGGACCATTAGATCATGCTACATACCAAATATCAAAGGTCTAGGCCTTACAGTTTCAGAGAAGAAGATTTTTAAAGATTTTCCTATGAAAAACTGATAAGCCCTTGGGCGGGGCAATTTTTCGCTCAGAGGTCATAATTTGAACAACTTTTGTAGAGGACCATTAGATCATGCTACATACCAAATATCAAAGGTCTAGGCCATACAGATTTTTAACTTCAAATTCCATATTACCTCTGGCGGCCATGTTTTTTGCCGGATCAAAATTCTTTTAACAACTTTCAAAGTCTATCAACTGAGAAACATTTTGGTGAAAACTATATTCAAATCGGACAAGTCATTCTGGAGAAGAAGATTTTTCTAGATATTGTGTACAGTTGCCATGGCAACAAGACCGATAGCCCCATCCACTATCTTTTAACAACTTTTGAAGCACCCACGCACAGTATGTATCTGACCAAGTTTGGTTACAATTGGGCAGTCAGTTTGAGAGAATAAGTCGTTTGAAATTGTTGACAGACAGACGGACAGACTGACAGACGGACAGACGGACGCCGGACGCCGGACAAGGGGTATCACAATAGATCACCTTGAGCACTTTGCTCTGTTGAGCTAAAAACTGATAAGCCCCCGGGCGGGTTCATTTTGGTCAAGGGGTCATAATTTGAACAATCTTTGTAGAGGACCAATAGATGATACTACATACCAAATATCAAATGGCTAGGCCTACGGTTTCAGAGAAGAAGATTTTTAAAGATTTTCCTATGAAAAACTGATAAGCCCCGGGCGGGCCATATTTGGTCTAGGGGTCATAATTTAAACAATCTTTGTAGAGGACCATTTGATAATGCTACATACCAAAATTCTATGGTCTAGGGCTTACAGTTTAAAAGAAAAGGATTTTTAAAGATTTTCCTATGAAAAGCTGATAAGCCCCAGGGCAGGCCAGTTTTGGTCCGGGGTCATAATTTGAACAATCTTTGTAGAGGACCATTATATGATGCTACATACTAAATACAAAAGGTCTAGGCCTTACGGTTTCAGAGAAGAAGATTTTTAAAGATTTTCCTATGAGAAACTGATAAGCCCCGGGGCGGGGCCATTTTTGGTCAGGGGGTCATAATTTGAACAATCTTTGTAGAGGACCGTTAGATGATGCTACATACTAAATACCAAAGGTCTAGGCCTTACGGTTTCAGAGGAGACGATTTTTAAAGATTTTCCTAAGAAAAACCTGATTAGCCCCGGGGCGGGGCCATTTTTGGTCCGGGGGACATAATTTGAACAATCTTTGTAGAGGACCATTCGATAATGCTACATACCAAATATCAAAGGTCTAGGCCTTACGGTTTCAGAGAAGAAGATTTTTAAAGATTTTCCTATGAAAAACTGATAAGCCCCAGGGCAGGCCATTTTTGGTCTGGGGGTCTTAATTTGAACAATCTTAGTAGAGGACCATTATATGATGCTACATACTAAATACCAAAAGTATAGGCCTTACGGTTTTAGAGAAGAAGATTTTTAAAGATTTTCCTATGAGAAACTGATAAGCCCCGGGGCGGGGCCATTTTTGGTCAAGGGGGGGGGGTGTCATAATTTGAACAATCTTTGTAGAGGACCATTAAATGATGCTACATACCAAATATCAAAGGTCCAGGCCTTACGGTTTCAGAGGAGAAGATTTTTAAAGATTTTCCTATGAGAAACTGATAAGCCCCGGGGCGGGGCCATTTTTGGTCAGGGGGTCATAATTTGAACAATCTTTGTAGAGGACCGTTAGATGATGCTACATACCAAATATCAAAGGTCTAGGCCTTACGGTTTCAGAGGAGACGATTTTTAAAGATTTTCCTAAGAAAAACTGATAAGCCCCGGGGCGGGGCCATTTTTGGTCCGGGGGACATAATTCGAACAATCTTTGTAGAGGACCATTAGATAATGCTACATACCAAATATCAAATGTCTAGGCCTTACGGTTTCAGAGAAGAAGATTTTTAAAGATTTTCCTATGAAAACTGATAAGCCCTTGGGTGGGGCCATTTTTGGTCCGGGGGTCATAATTTGAACAATCTTTGTAGAGGACCATTAGATGATGCTACATACCAAATATCAAAGGTCTAGGCCTTACGGTTTCAGAGGAGAAGAATTTTAAAGATTTTCCTAAGAAAAACTGATAAGCACCAGGGCGGGGCCATTTTTGGTCCGGGGGACATAATTTGAACAATCTTTGTAGAGGACCATTAGATGATTCCACATACCAAATATCAAAGCTCTAGGCTTTGTGGTTTCAGAGAAGAAGATGTTAAAGTAAATTGTTGACGACGCACGACGCACATACGCACAACGCAAGACGACGGACACTACCCCCTCACAATACCTCACCTGGCACTTTGTGCAAGGTGAGCTAAAAACTGATAAACCAGGGGCGGGGCCATTTTGGTCCAGGGGTCATAATTTGAACACTCTTGGTAGAAAACCATCAGATGATAATACATACTAAATTTCAAAGGTCTAGGCCTTACAGTTTAGGAGAAGATTTTCAAAGATTTTCCTATGAAAAACTGATAAGCCCCGGGGCGGGGCCATTTTTAGTCCGGGGGTCATAATTTGAACAAACTTTGTAGAGTACCATTAGATGATGCTACATACTAAATACCAAAGGTCTAGGCCTTACGGTTTCAGAGAAGAAGATTTTTAAAGATTTTCCTAAGAGAAACTGATAAGCCCCGGGGCGGGGCCATTTTTGGTCAAGGGGGGGGGGGGTCATAATTTGAACAATCTTTGTAGAGGACCATTAAATGATGCTACATACCAAATATCAAAGGTCCAGGCCTTACGGTTTCAGAGGAGAAGATTTTTAAAGATTCTCCTATGAGAAACTGATAAGCCCCGGGGCGGGGCCATTTTTGGTCAGGGGGTCATAATTTGAACAATCTTTGTAGAGGACCATTCGATAATGCTACATACCAAATATCAAAGGTCTAGGCCTTACGGTTTCAGAGAAGAAGATTTTTAAAGATTTTCCTATGAAAAACTGATAAGCCCCAGGGCAGGCCATTTTTGGTCTGGGGGTCTTAATTTGAACAATCTTAGTAGAGGACCATTATATGATGCTACATACTAAATACCAAAAGTATAGGCCTTACGGTTTTAGAGAAGAAGATTTTTAAAGATTTTCCTATGAGAAACTGATAAGCCCCGGGGCGGGGCCATTTTTGGTCAAGGGGGGGGGGGGGTCATAATTTGAACAATCTTTGTAGAGGACCATTAAATGATGCTACATACCAAATATCAAAGGTCCAGGCCTTACGGTTTCAGAGGAGAAGATTTTTAAAGATTTTCCTATGAGAAACTGATAAGCCCCGGGGCGGGGCCATTTTTGGTCAGGGGGTCATAATTTGAACAATCTTTGTAGAGGACCGTTAGATGATGCTACATACCAAATATCAAAGGTCTAGGCCTTACGGTTTCAGAGGAGACGATTTTTAAAGATTTTCCTAAGAAAAACTGATAAGCCCCGGGGCGGGGCCATTTTTGGTCCGGGGGACATAATTCGAACAATCTTTGTAGAGGACCATTAGATAATGCTACATACCAAATATCAAATGTCTAGGCCTTACGGTTTCAGAGAAGAAGATTTTTAAAGATTTTCCTATGAAAACTGATAAGCCCTTGGGTGGGGCCATTTTTGGTCCGGGGGTCATAATTTGAACAATCTTTGTAGAGGACCATTAGATGATGCTACATACCAAATATCAAAGGTCTAGGCCTTACGGTTTCAGAGGAGAAGAATTTTAAAGATTTTCCTAAGAAAAACTGATAAGCACCAGGGCGGGGCCATTTTTGGTCCGGGGGACATAATTTGAACAATCTTTGTAGAGGACCATTAGATGATTCCACATACCAAATATCAAAGCTCTAGGCTTTGTGGTTTCAGAGAAGAAGATGTTAAAGTAAATTGTTGACGACGCACGACGCACATACGCACAACGCAAGACGACGGACACTACCCCCTCACAATACCTCACCTGGCACTTTGTGCAAGGTGAGCTAAAAACTGATAAACCAGGGGCGGGGCCATTTTGGTCCAGGGGTCATAATTTGAACACTCTTGGTAGAAAACCATCAGATGATAATACATACTAAATTTCAAAGGTCTAGGCCTTACAGTTTAGGAGAAGATTTTCAAAGATTTTCCTATGAAAAACTGATAAGCCCCGGGGCGGGGCCATTTTTAGTCCGGGGGTCATAATTTGAACAAACTTTGTAGAGTACCATTAGATGATGCTACATACTAAATACCAAAGGTCTAGGCCTTACGGTTTCAGAGAAGAAGATTTTTAAAGATTTTCCTAAGAGAAACTGATAAGCCCCGGGGAGGGGCAATTTTTGGTCCGGGGGTCATAATTTGAACAATCTTTGTAGAGGACCGTTAGATGATGCTACATATATTCTGAAAATTGGTGATCCCTCGAAAGCAAAAGTAAAAATGCAAAAAGAGAAATATACCAAATATCAGAGGACTAGGCCTTACGGTTTCAGATGAGAAGATTTTTTTTAAAAAAATCCTAAAAAAAACTGATAAGCCCCAGGGCGGGGCCATTTTTGGTTAGGGGGACATAATTTGAACATTATTTGTAGAGGACCAATAGATGATGCTACATACTAAATATCAAATGCCTAAGCCTTACGGTTTCAGAGAAGAAGATTTTTAAAGATTTTCCTATGAAAAACTGATAAGCCCCGGGGCGGGGCCATTTTTGGTCCAGGGTCATAATTTGAACAATCTTTGTAGAGGACCATTAGATGATGCTACATACTAAATACCAAAGGTATAGGCCTTACGGTTTCAGAGAAGAAGATTTTTAAAGATTTTCCTGTGAAAAACTGATAAGCCCCCGGGGAGGCCATTTTTGGCCCGGGGTCATAATTTGACCCTTCTTTGTAGAGCACCATTAGATGATTCCACATACCAAATATCAAAGCTCTAGGCTTTGTGGTTTCAGAGAAGAAGATGTTTAAGTAAATTGTTGACGACGCACATACGCACATACGCACGTACGCACGACGCCGGACACAGCCCCCTCACAATACCTCACCTGGGGTCGCGCTAGATCGACGGTGTTTCATGTATCCTGTGTGTGTTTGTGACGTCATCATTTTGTGTGTCATCTAAATATAGTAACGTTCTAAAAATAGCTACGTTTTAGCGGGATTTTACTATTTAAAAGGAAAGCAATGGACGGGGACAGTGGCCACCACCTTGTTTGAAAAACGCCAAATGTGACGATCAATTCTCTATAGGATACCTATAAACTGACAAATAATTGGAATATTTGCTGGAATCATTTAAATGTGTATCGTTGTGCACATTTGTGTCCTGGTAAGATTGTTTCTAGATCTAGTTTTAACCCTTTCTCTGTTCTTTGTTTTTTCCAAATTTCAATATCTACTGAATATTCATAGGTAAAATAACATTATAGCCAGTTTAGTAAGTAAAGATACAGAACTATCGAATTCCATTAGCGAACACAGCAGACCCTGATCAGGCGGTTCCTATAGAAGCCTTCTGATCTGGGTCTACTCTGTTTGCAAATGCGTGAAAATGCGTTAATATGAGGGAAAGCTTAAAAAATCGGGGTGGTTTCCCAAATTTCATCCTGTAACATATTGTAAGACCTTTCATTTTGCCATTAGGGTGTATCCATACATTACGGTAACACGAGATTCCAGACATGCTGGAAGGAGTTTCATGTAACCCTTCTTTAGGGTGGATACATTGATGTGACATGATTTTCCTGTTATGTTTTAAGGAATTTCATGTTAGATCTAACCCTTATTTAGCGTAGATACATTAATGTGACATGCGAATCCTGTTACGCTGTAAGGAGTTTCATGTATCCCCTTCTTTAGGATGGCTACATTAAGGTGACATGAGATTCCTGACATGCTGGAAAGAGTTTCATGTTACCCACTTCTTTAACGTTGATTCATTAAGGTGACATGAGATTCCTGTCCTGCTGTAAGGGTTTCATGTTACCCCTTTATTAGCTTTTACCTGCTGTACAAGGAGTTTCATGTTACCTATTCTTTAGATTGGATACATTAAGGTGACATGAGCTTCCTGTCATGCTGTAAGGAGTTCCATGTTGCCCCTTATTTAGGGTAGATACATTAAGGTGTAATGAGATTCCTGTTACGCTGTAAGGAGTTTCATGTAATACCTTCTTTAGGATGGCTGTATTAAGGTGAAATGAGATTCCTGACATGCTGGAGGGAATTTCATGTTACCCACTTCTATAGCCTTGCTTCATAAAGGTGACATGCGATTCCTGACCTGCTGTAAGAGGTTTCATGTTACCCTTTCTTTAGGATGGATACATTAAGGTGACACGAGATTCCTGACATGCTGGTAGGAGTTTCATGTAACCATTTCATTAGCTTTTACCTGTTGTACAATGAGTTTCATGTTACCCTTCTGTAAGGTGGATACATTAAGGTGACATGAGCTCCCTGTCATGCTGTAAGGCTTTTCATGTTACCCCTTATTTAGGGTAGATTCATTAAAATGACATGAGATTTCTGTTACGCTGTAAGGAGTTTCATGTTACCTACGTCTTTAGCTTTGATTCATTAAAGTGACATGAACTTCCTGTCATGCTGTAAGGATTTTCATGTTACCCTTATGTAAGGTGGATACATTAAGGTGACATGAGCTTCCTGTCTTGCTTTAAGGCGTTTCATGTTACCCCATCATTGGCTTTTACCTGTTGTGAGGAGTTTCATGTTACCCTTCTATAAGGTGGATACATTAAGGTGACATGACCTTCCTGACACGATGTAAGGATTTTCATGTTACCCCTTAATTATGGTCGTGACATGAGATTCCTGCTACCCATTTCTTTAGCTTTGATTAATTAAGGTGACATGAGCTTTATGGCATGCTGTAAGGATTTTCATGTTACCCTTCTGTAAGGTGGGTACATTAAGGTGACATGAGCTTTCTGTCATTCTGTAAGGATTTTCATGTTACCCCTTAATTAGGGTAGATACATTAAGGTGACATGAGATCCCTGTTACGCTGTAAGGAGTTTCATGTTACCTACTTCTTTAGCTTTGATTCATTAAAGGTGACATGAGATTCCTGACCTGCTGTAAGGAGTTTCATGTTACCCCTTCATTAGTTTTTACCTGCTGTATAAGGAGTTACATGTTGCATTTTCTTTAGGGTGGATACGTTAAATTGACACGAGATTCCTGGCATGCTGGAAGGAGTTACATGTTACCCCAACGTCTTTAGCTTTGCTTCACCCAGGTGTCATGAGGTTCTTGACCTGCTGTAAGGAGTCTCATGTAACCCCAACATTGGTTTTTACCTGCTGTAAGGAGTTTCATCTTACCCTTCTGTAAGGTGGATACATTAAGGTGACATGAGCTTCCTGTCATGATGTAAGGATTTTCATGTTACCCTTTAATTAGGGTAGATACATTAAGGTGACATGAGATTCCTGCTACGCTGTAAGGAGTTTCATGTTACCTACTTCTTTAGCTTTAATTCATTAAGGTGACATGTGCTTCCTGTCATGCTGTAAGGGTTTTCATGTTACCCTTCTTAAAGGTGGATACATTAAGGTGACATGAGCTTCCTGTCATGCTGTAATGAGTTTCATGTTACCCTTCTGTAAGGTGATACATTAAGGTGACTTCTTTAGCTTTGATTCATCAAGGTGACATGAGCTTCCTGTCATGCTGTAAGGAGTTTCATGTTACCCTTTTGTAAGGTGGATACATTAAGGTGACATGAGCTTCCTATCATGCTGTAAGGATTTTCATGTTACCCTTCTGTAAGGTGGATACATTAAGGTGACATGAGCTTCCTGTCATGCTGTATGGAGTTTCATGTTACCCCTTCTTTAGCTTTGATACATTAAGGTGACATGAGATTCCTGTCATGCTGTAAGGATTTTCATGTTACCCTTCTGTCATGTGGATACATTATGGTGACATGAGTTTCATGTTACCCTTCTGTAAGGTGATACATTAAGGTGACTTCTTAAGCTTTGATTCATCAAGGTGACATGAGCTTCCTGTCATGCTGTAAGGAGTTTCATGTTACCCTTTTGTAAGGTGGATACATTAAGGTGACATGAGCTTCCTATCATGCTGTAAGGATTTTCATGTTACCCTTCTGTAAGGTGGATACATTAAGGTGACATGAGCTTCCTGTCATGCTGTATGGAGTTTCATGTTACCCCTTCTTTAGCTTTGATACATTAAGGTGACATGAGATTCCTGTCATGCTGTAAGGATTTTCATGTTACCCTTTAATTAGGGTAGATACATTAAGGTGACATGAGATTCCTGCTACGCTGTAAGGAGTTTCATGTTACCTACTTCTTTAGCTTTGATTCATTAAGGTGACATGAGCTTCCTGTCATGTTGTAAGGATTTTCATGTTACCCTTCTGAAAGGTGTATACATTAAGGTGACATGTGCTTCCTGTCATGCTGTAAGGAGTTTCATGTTACCCTTCTGTAAGGTGATACATTAAGGTGACTTCTTTAGCTTTGATTCATTAAGGTGACATGAGCTTCCTGTCATGCTGTAAGGATTTTCATGTTACCCTTCTGTAAGGTGGGTACATTAAGGTGACATGAGCTTCCTATCATGCTGTAAGGATTTTCATGTTACCCTTCTGTAAGGTGGATACATTAAGGTGACATGAGCTTCCTGTCATGCTGTATGGAGTTTCATGTTACCTCTTCTTTAGCTTTGATACATTAAGGTGACATGAGATTCCTGTCATGCTGTAAGGATTTTCATGTTACCTTTCTGAAAGGTGGATACATTAAGGTGACATGAGCTTCCTGTTACGCTGTAAGGAGTTTCATGTAAACCATTCTTTAGGGGGGATACATTAAGGTGACCTGGGGTTACACTGTTAGGAGTTTCATGTAACCACTTCTTTAGGGTGGATACATTAAGGTGACATGATACTCCTGTTACGCTGTGAGTTACATATTACCCCATCCTTAGGGTGGATACATTTAAGTGACCTACGATTCCTTTTACGCTGTAACGAGTGTCATGTAAATGAACAAGTAGTAAAGTCTAGCAGGAAAAGACCCCTTCTTTATGATGGATATATTAAGGTGGCACGAGATTCCTGACATGCTGGAAGGAGTTTCATGTAACCCCTTCTTAAGGGTGGATACATAAAATGACACGAGATTCCTGACATGCTGGAAGGAGTTTCATGTTACCCACTTTTTAGCTATGTTTAATTAAGTTTACATGAGATTCCTGACCTGCTGTATGGAGTTTCATGTTGCCCCTTCTTTAGCTTTGATACATTAAGGTGACATGAGATTCCTGTTACGCTGTAAGGAGTTTCATGTTACCCTTTAATTAGGGTAGATACATTAAGGTGACATGAGATTCCTGCTACGCTGTAAGGAGTTTCATGTTACCTACTTCTTTAGCTTTGATTCATTAAGGTGACATGAGCTTCCTGTCATGCTGTAAGGATTTTCATGTTACCCTTCTGAAAGGTGGATACATTAAGGTGACATGAGCTTCCTGTCATGCTGTAAGGAGTTTCATGTTACCCTTCTGTAATGTGGATACATTAAGGTGACATGAGCTTCCTATCATGCTGTAAGGATTTTCATGTTACCCTTCTGTAAGGTGGATACATTAAGGTGACATGAGCTTCCTGCCATGCTGTATGGAGTTTCATGTTACCCCTTCTTTAGCTTTGATACATTAAGGTGACATGAGATTCCTGTCATGCTGTAAGGATTTTCATGTTACCTTTCTGAAAGGTGGATACATTAAGGTGACATGAACTTCCTGTCATGCTGTATGGAGTTTCATGTTACCCCTTCTTTAGCTTTGATACATTAAGATGACATGAGATTCCTGTTATGCTGTAAGGAGTTTCATGTAAACCATTCTTCAGGGGGATACATTAAGGTGACCTTGGATTCCTGTTACACTGTTAGGAGTTTCATGTAACCACTTCTTTAGGGTGGATACATTAAGGCGACACGATACTCCTGTTACGCTGTGAGTTACATATTACCCCATCATTAGGGTGGATACATTTAAGTGACCTAAGATTCCTTTTACGCTGTAACGAGTGTCGTGTAAAGGAAAAAATAGTAAAATCTAGCAGGAAAAGACCCCTTCTTTATGATGGATATATTAAGGTGGCACGAGATTCCTGACATGCTGGAAGGAGTTTCATGCAACCCCTTCTTAAGGGTGGATACATAAAAATGACACGAGATTCCTGACATGCTGGAAGGAGTTTCATGTTACCCACTTTTTAGCTATGTTTAATTAAGGTTACATGAGATTCCTGACCTGCTGTATGGAGTTTCATGTTAGCTTTGATACATTAAGGTGACATGAGATTCCTGTTACGCTGTAAGGATTTTCATGTTACCCTTTAATTAGGGTAGATACATTAAGGTGACATGAAATTCCTGCTACGCTGTAAGGAGTTTCATGTTACCTACTTCTTTAGCTTTGATTCATTAAGGTGACATGAGCTTCCTGTCATGCTGTAAGGATTTTCATGTTACCCTTCTGTAAGGTGGATACATTAAGGTGACATGAGCGTCCTGCTTCCTGTAAGGAGTTTCATGATACCCTTTTGTAAGGTGGATACATTGAGGTGACATGAGCTTCCTGCCATGCTGTATGGAGTTTCATGTTACCCCTTCTTTAGCTTTGATACATTAAGGTGGCATGAGATTCCAGGTACGCTGAAAGGAGTTTCATGTAAACCATTCTTTAGGGTGGATACATTAAGGTGACATGATAATCCCGCTGCGCTGTAAGGAATCTCATGTTACCCCGTCTTTAAGATGGATACATTAAGGCGACATTAAGGTGACATTTCTGTTACGCTGTAAGGAGTTTCATGTAACCCCTTCTTTAGGGTGGATACATTAAGATGACAGGAGCTTCCTTTAAAGGCTGTAAGAAGTTTATTGTTACTCCTTCTTTAGGGTAGATACATTTAGGTGACATTTGTGAGATTTTCTTTTGAAATTTATATGATCATGATATGATCTCAAGAGAACATTTATAACGCATCAGAAAAATGACGACTGTTTCTTTTTCATTAACAGATGCAGTGTACAAAGTGTGACAGATCCTTTCACAAAAAGTCATTGTGTTGGAGAGCAACTGGCAGAGTCCGGAATGCAGACAAACTCATTTGTTTGTGCTGCTAGTTTGCAGGACATGTATACAGCATTGTAGTTTCTGTTGTATTGGCCATTAATAATTAAATTGTAGCAATCCCCCACTTGTTTTTCTTATTTGTATGTACAGTACTCCATCTCTTTGACGACATACTTGTAGATAAGAATGGTCACCAGTAAAAAAAGGTGACTGCTGAATGCAGTAAAGAAGTAATACAGAGAGCTCCTGAAGAATATATCTGCATTACTTTTGTCCTGCATTAAGCTATCATATGTTTTAACACATTCCCTCTTAGTGACACATTTTGGTGCGTCTGTAAAAGTCACATGTTGAAACCATTGTGACAAATAGAGCATTTGCTCCTATGGAGCAAATGCTCTATTTCTCACAATGGTTTCAAAACTACACAATTCTAAAATTATTCAAGATTTATTCAAAGAGGTTAGGTCTAAAACAAATCTAAGAGAGAACGAGCTAAACAACCACCTACATTAACCCGTTTATTCATACAAGTGTTTTCGAGCTCCTCTATCTAATCCTCCATATAGGTACCATTAATCAAACATGATGTTGAATAAAAGTGGCAGCTTAAAGCAAGATAAAAGTAAAGCAGAACGCTCCCTAAAGAAATTTCTGTTTTACTTTCATCTTGCTTTAAGCAAGATTGCCTTAAACACAATATAACCTAGGTTATTTAAATATTTGACTATGGAGCAAATGGTTAAACACTGAAATCAAGCCCTTTTTATGAGTTTGTCTTATTATTGAGACCTTACTGTATGGTCTATGCCATGTGACTTGCTTTGGTTGAACTTTTGATATACGATGTTAAACAGGCCTGTAGTATGACAGTGTACGAAACTGTTTTGTTGACACAATTAAATTAGATGAAAAACTTAAAATATGTTGTTGTTATAATTCAATTTACATTCTATATTTACCTGATGCTAAGAGCATTTCACCAAACTGTCTTTGCTAGAACAACAGCAGAAGCATTTTATGAATATTTCAATTCACACTATGGTGTACTTAGTAGGCTACATTCTGATTAAGTCCAGGACAACATGTTATTCCAGCTATGATGGCATGTTTTAGCAGCTTTACTCTTACAATGCTTGAACCGTATATATACATCGTTTGCAAGCAGTGTAGACCCTGATCAGAAGGTCACTGACGGAGCCCGCTAATCAAGATCTGCACTGTTGTCGTACTTACGTATAAATATTTGGAGAACAAATTTCTCAAGAGTAAATGTAAACTGGTCAAGAAAATGGATGAGTCCATTTGAAATTCAGCATTGTAAATGTACTCTACTTAACATGTTTGGAACTTTGAACCCGGAAATGAAGCCATTCTGTAGCTGTCTCCAGTATATTGTTTCTATGGTGTACTCATACATCAATACAAGGGGACCTCCATGGCCATAATAAGCTGGACGTCGCGATATGACTAAAATACGAGTGTTAAAAGTGACTTGAAATCATAAAAATCATCTAATCAAATACAACACAAGGTATGTTTCATATTTGAAATAATGTTTGAAAGGATTTACGGTTGTATCGTCGACGCTCCCGTTCGTCGACTTTGATTAATATAGTAAATTCTGAAGGGTGGTGATCCCCCGAAAGCAAAACTTGCAACACAAAAAGAGAAAATTGCAGACTCGATTGAGTCTGTTCATGAGCAGTAATTGAATGTGCTACACTGCTCACGCCCCTAGCGTGTTTTGTTTATATTTTGATTTTTATAGGCCTTATCACTATACAGGGATTAGGCTTGCACACTTATGTCGCGGTTATGCCTTTGTTGATGGCTGGTCAAAGAGACATGTGCTTGCAATTATTGCAGACGTCCTGTCAATATAAAACATTTGTTTATAGTTTAGTCCCAGATCGCGTTATATTTTTTTAAATAAGAACATAAAAGACCCCCTACAACACACACACACACATGTAGTTTATATAAGATTGTAGAAAGATAGATGATTTTGGCTAATATTCTGTAATGTTGATAACATGTAATAAATTAGTTTTGCATGTTCATACGTAAGTATTGTCCAGTTTGAGGAACTTTAATACGAATGTCAAACTTTTCGATTATGATCAGACACCGAGTAACTCTGGATCATTGCACTATCAACAGGACATATCTAATAAATAAAATGTCGAATTATCATGAGATCAAGTTCTTCTCTGTTAAACAATGCTACACTTGCTAACAATTTGGATCAAAGTCAGATGCCAAGCAACAGGTTCAAAGGTCATAAATTTTTTGAGCTGAGTCTGAGATCGTACTCAAGCATTTACTCAAATCTGACCAATCAAAAACTTGAGAACGATCTCAGACTCAGCTCAAAAGATTTATAATATTTTAAAATCGAATCTAAACAGGGGTAACTTGACGTTTATTGAATTATGTAAGGCATCTCTCGTCACATTAATGTGTCAAAACTTAAGAAGGGGTAACATGAAACTCCTTAAAGCATTTCAGAAATCCCATGTCACCTGAAGGTATCTCCGCTAAAGATGTGGTAACATAAAACTCCTTATGGCATACCAGGAAGCTCATGCCACTTTAATGTATCAAAGCTTAAGAAGGGATATCCCTAAGTTCCTTACAGTATGTCAGGAACAACATGTTACCTTAATGTATCAAGGCTACAAAGAGATAACATGCAACTCCTTACAGGATTTCAGGGATTTTTAGTCACCTTAATGTTTCAACACTATTGGGGTGACATGAAACTCATTACATCGTGTCAGGAATCTCATGTCACCTTAATGTAACATAGCTAAAGGAATGATAAAATCCTTACAGCATATTAGGAATCTCATGTCACCTTACGGTTTCACCACTAAACGGGGTGACATGAAACTCCTTCCAGCATTTTAGAAATCTAATGTCTCCTTACCGTTTCAACACTAAAAGGGGTGACATTAAACTCCTTACAGCATGTCAGGAATCCCATGACGCCTCAAAGTATCAACGCTAAAGACGTGGTAACATAAACCGCCTTACAACATATCAGACTCATCGTGTCACTTTAATGTATCAAATCTAAAGTAAGTGTGACATGAAACTCCTTACAACATGTCAGGAATATCATGTCACCTTAATGTATCAAAGCTAAATAAATGGTACCATGACACTCCTTACACCATATCAGAAATCTAATGTTACCTTAATGTATCAACGCTGAAGAAATGGTGACATAAAACTCCTTACAGCGTGTCAGAAATTTCATGTCACCTTAATGTATCACTGCTAAAGACGTAGTGATATGGCACCCATTATAACATAGGAACCTCATGTCAGTTTAATGTATTCAATCTAAAGAAGGGATAACATGAGATCCCTTACAGCATGTCAGGAATCTCATGTCACTTTAAGTTATCAAAGCTAAAGTAAGTGTAATTTGAAACTCATTACACCATGCCAGGAATCTTATGTTACCTTAACGTATCAAAGCACAGAAAGAGTAACACGAAACTCCTCACAGCATGTCAGGAATCTCATGTCACCTTAATGTAACATAGCTAAAGGAATGATAAAATGATACTCCTTACAGCATGTCAGGAATCTCATGTCACCTAAATGTATTAACGCTCAGAAAGGGTACCATGAAACTCCTTCCAGCATATCAGGAATCTTCTGTCACCTTACTGTTTCAACAGTAAAACGGGTGACATGGAACTCCTTACAACATGTCAGGACTCTGATTACGCCTTAATGTATCAACGCTAAAGACGTGGTAACATAAATCTCCTTACAACATATCAGAATCATCATGTCACTTTAACATATCAAAGCTAAATAAAGGGTTACTTTAAACCCCTTACAACACGTCAGGAAATTCATGTCACTTAAATGAAATAAAGCTAAAGAAGTGGTTACATGAAACTCCTTACAGCATGTCAGGAATCTCATCTCACCTTAATATATCAAGGCAAAACATGTAGTTACCAGAAATTCCTTACAGCATGTCAGGAATCTCATGTCACCTTAATGTAACATGGCTAAAGGAATGATAAAATGATACTCCTTACAGCATGTCAGGAATCTCATGTCACCTAAATGTATTAACACTCAGAAAGGGTACCATGAAACTCCTTACAGAATATCAGGAATCTTATGTCACCTTACTGTTTAAACAGTAAACCGGGTGACATGAAACTCCTTACAGCACGTCAGGACTCTGATTACGCCTTAATGTATCAACGCTAAAGACGTGGTAACATGAATCTCCCTACGACATATCAGAATCATCATGTCACTTTAACAAATCAAAGCTAAACTTTAACCTCCTTACAACACGTCAGGAAATTCAGTTCACTTAAATGAAATAAAGCTAAAGAAGTGGTTACATGAAACTCCTTACAGCATGTCAGGAATCTCATTTCACCAAAATATATCAAGGCAAAACATGTAGTTACATGAAATTCCTTACAACATGTCAGGAATCTCATGTCACCTTAATGTTTCGAAACAAAAACAGGGTAATATAAAATTCCTTTCAGCATGTCACAAATCTCATTTCACTTGAATATATCACCGCTAAAGATGTGGTGAAATGAAAATCTCTATAACACATCAGGAACCTCGTGTCACTTTAATGTGTCAAAGCTTAAGAATGAGTAACGTGAAACTCCTAACAGCATGTCAGAAATCAGGAATCACATGTCACCTTAAGGTATTGGCGCTAAAAAGAGAAAATATGCAAATTCATACAGCATGTCAGGACTCTCGGGTCACTTTGGTGTATCAAAGCTAAAGAAAGGGTAACATGAAACTCCTTACAGCATATCAGGAATCTCATGTAACCTTACTGTTTCAACGGTAAAGACGTGGTAACATGAGACGCCTTACAACATATCAGAATCATCATGTCACTTTTATGTATCAAAGCTAAAGAAAGGGTATCATAAATTTCCTTACAACACGTCAGGAAATTCATGGCACTTAAACGTACCAAAGCTAAAGAAGTGGTTATATGAAACTCCTTACAGCATGTCAGAAATCTCATATCACCTTAATATATCAAGGCAAAACATGTAGTTGCACGAAATTCCTTACAGCATGTCTGGAATCTCATGTCACCTTAACGTTTCGAAACAAAAAAGGGTAACATAAAATTCCTTTTAGCATATCAGGTATCTCATTTTACTTTACTATATCACCGCCAAAGACGTGGTCAAATAAAACTCTTTATAACATATACGGAGCCTCATGTGAAACTCTTAGTAGCATGTCCGGAATCACATGTCACCTTAAGGTATCAGCCCTAAAAAGAGGTACAATAAACTCCATACAGCATTCAGAACTCTCGTGTCACTTTTTTGTATAAAGATAGGGTAACATGAAACTCCTTACAACACGTCAGGAATATCATGTCACCTTAAGTTATCAAAGCTAAAGAAGGTTTAAAGTTTAACTCATGACATCATGTCAGGAATCTCATGTCATATTAATATCAAAGCTTAAGAAGGGGTAACATGAAACTGTGCGCAGCATGTCAGGAATCTCACGTCGCTTTAACTTATCACAGCTAAAGACGGTGCAATTTGAAACTCGTTACATCATGTCACACAAACTCATGTCATCTTAATATATCAAAGCTAAAGAAAGGGTAACATGAAATTCCTTACAGATGTCAGGAATCTGATATCACCTAAATGTATCAATGCTAAAATAGGGTAACATGAAATACCTTACAGCATGTCAGGAATCTCAAGTCTTTTTAATGTATTAAATATACGGAAGGGTGACATGAAACTCCTTACAGCGTGCCAGGAATCTCATTTCACCTTAATAATTATACCAATGCTAAAGACGTGGAAACATGAAACTCCTTACAGCATGTCAGGACTCTGATCACGCCTTAATGTATCAACGCCAAAGACGTGGTAACATGAATCTCCTTACAACATATCAGAATCATCATGTCACTTTAACATATTAAAGCTAAAGAAAGGGTTACTTTAAACTCCTTATAACACGTCAGGAAATTCATGTCACTTAAGTGAAATAAAGCTGAAGAAGTGGTTACATGAAACTCCTTACAGCATGTCAGAAATCTCATCTCACCTTAATATATCAAGGCAAAACATGTAATTACACGAAATTCCTTACAGCATGTCAGGAATCAGGAATCTCATGTCACCTTAAGGTATTGGCGCTAAAAAGAGAAAATATGCAAATCCATACAGCATGTCAGGACTCTCGTGTCACTTTGTGTATCAAAGCTAAAGAAAAGGTAACATGAAACTCCTTACAGCAAATCAGGAATCTCATGTAACCTTACTGTTTCAACGATAAAGACGTGGTAACATGAGACGCCTTACAACATATCAGAATCATCATGTCACTTTTATGTATCAAAGCTAAAGAAAGGGTATCATAAATTTCCTTACAACACGTCAGGAAATTCATGGCACTTAAACGTACCAAAGCTAAAGAAGTGGTTACATGAAACTCCTTACAGCATGTCAGAAATCTCATTTCACCTTAATATATCAAGGCAAAACATGTAGTTGCACGAAATTCCTCACAGCATGTCTGGAATCTCATGTCACCTTAACGTTTCGAAACAAAAAAGGGTAACATAAAATTCCTTTTAGCATATCAGGTATCTCATTTTACTTTACTATATCACCGCCAAAGACGTGGTCAAATAAAACTCTTTATAACATATAAGGAGCCTCATGTGAAACTCTTAGCAGCATGTCCGGAATCACATGTCACCTTAAGGTATCAACCCTAAAAAGAGGTACATGAAACTCCATACAGCATTCAGAACTCTCGTGTAATTACATGTTTTGCCTTGATATATTAAAGTGAGATGAGATTTCTTACATGCTGTAAGGAGTTTCATGTAACCACTTCTTTAGCTTTATTTCACTTAAGTGACATGAATTTCCTGACGTGTTGTAAGGAGTTTAAAGTAACCCTTTCTTTAGCTTTGACATGTTAAAGTGACATGATGATTCTGATATGTTGTAAGGAGATTCATGTTACCACGTCTTTGACGTTGATACATTAAGGCGTAATCAGAGTCCTGGCGTGCTGTAAGGAGTTTCATGTTTCCACGTCTTTAGCGTTGGTATAATTATTAAGGTGAAATGAGATTCCTGCACGCTGTAAGGAGTTTCATGTCACCCTTCCGTATATTTAATACATTAAAGAGACTTGAGATTCCTGACATGCTGTAAGGTATTTCATGTTACCCTATTTTAGCATTGATAAATTTAGGTGATATCAGATTCCTGACATCTGTAAGGAATTTCATGTTACCCTTTCTTTAGCTTTGATATATTAAGATGACATGAGTTTGTGTGACATGATGTAACGAGTTTCAAATTGCACCTTCTTTAGCTGTGATAAGTTAAAGCTGAAATGGCGGTAACATGAAACTCCTTCCAGCATGTCAGGAGTCTCGTGCATCAATCCCAAAGAAGATGTTACATGAAACTCATTACGGCGTAACAGGAATCTCATGTCACCTTAATTTATCTACACTAAATAGGGGCAACATGAAACTCCATACATTAAGTCAGGAATCTCATGTCAACTTAATGAACCAAAGCTAAAGAAGTGGGTTACATGAAACTCCTTTCATCGTGTCAGGAATCTCGTTTCACCATGATGTACCCACCCTATAGAAGGGGTTACATGAAACTCCTTACCTTACAGAATGTCAGGAATCCCGTATCACAATAATGTAGCCATCTAAAGTTGTTACATGAAACTCCTGACAGCGAAACAGGAATCTCATGTCAGCTTAATGTATCTACACTAAATGAGGGGTAATATGAAACTCCTTACAGCATGACAGGAAGTTCATGACACCTTTATGTATCCACCTTACAGAAAGGTAATATGAAACGCCTTACAGAAGGTAAAAGCCAATTACGGGGTAACATGAAACTCCTTACAGCAGATCGGGAATCTCATGACACCTGGATAAATCAAAGCTAAAGAAGTGAGATAACATGAAACTGCTTCCAGCATGTCAGGAATCTCGTGTCACATTAACGTATCCACCCTAGAGAATGGGTTACATAAATCTCCTTGTACAAAAGGTAAAAGCTAATGAAAAGGTAACATGAAACTCCTTACAGCAGGTCAGGAATCTTATGTCACCTTAATGAATCAAAGCTAAAGAAGTAGGAATCTCATGTCACCTTAATGTATCTACACTAAATAAAGGGTGACTTGAAACTCCTTACAGCATGACAGGAAACTCATGCCACCTTAATGTACCCCCTTACAAAAGGGTTACATGAAACTCCTTACAGCATGACAGGAAGCTCATGTCACCTAGATGTATACCCCTAACAGAATGGTTACATGAACCGCCTTACAGCAGGTCAAAGTCAATGAAAGGGTAACATGAAAATCCTTACAGCATGACAGGAATTTCATGTCACCTTATTGAATAAAAGCTAAAGATGTTACATGAAACTCTATACAGCGTAAGAGGAATCTCATGTCACCTTAAGGTATCCCCCTTACAGACGGGTAACATGAAACTCCTTACAGCATGTAATAGCTAATGGAGGGGTAATATTAAACTCCTTACATCAGACCGGGAATTTCACGTCACCTTAAGGAATAAAAGCTAAAGAAGGGGTTACATGAAACTCCTTACAGCATGACAGGAAGCTCATGTCACCTTAATGTATCTACACTAAATAAGAGACAACATGAAAATCCTTACAGTATAACAGGAAGCTCATGTCACCTTAATGTATCCACCTTACAGAAGGGTTACATGAAACTCCTTACAGCAGGTCAAAGCCAGTGAAAGTGTGGCATGAAACTCCTTACATCATGAAAGGAATCTCACGACACCTGGGTGAATCAACGCTATAGAGGTAGGACAACATGAAACTCCGTCCAGCATGTCAGGAAGCTCTTTTTCACCTTCACGTATCCACCCTAAAGAATAGGTAACATGAAACTCCTTGTACAGCAGGTAAAAGATAACAAAAAGGTAACATGAAACTCCTTACATCAGGTCAGGAATCTCATGTCACCATAATGAATCAAAGCTAATTAAGAAGGTAACATGAAACCCCTTCCAGTATATCAGGAATCTCATGTCACCTTATTGTATCTACTCTAAATAAAGGGTAACATGAAACTCCTTTCAGCGTAACAGGAGGCTCATAACACCATAATGTATCTACACTAAATCAGGGACAACATGAAACTCCTTACAGCATTACAGGAAGCTCATGTGACCTTAATGTATCCCCCTTACAGAAGGGATACATAAACCGTCTTACAGCAGCTCAATGCCAATGAAAGGGTAACATGAAAATAATTACAGCATGACAGGAATTTCATGTAACCTTATTGAATAAAAATTAAAGAAGATGATACATGAAACTCCTTACAGCATAACAGGAATCTCATGTCACTTTAATGTATCCCCCTTACAGAAGGGTAACATGAAACTCCCTACAGCAGGTAAAAGCTAATGAAGGGGTTACATAAAACTCCTTACAGTAGAACTAGAATCTCATGTCACCTTAATGTACCTACCGTACAGAAGGGTAACATGAAACTCCTTATAGCAGGTAAAAGCTAATGAAGGGGTAACATGAAACTCCTTACAGCAGAACGGGAATCTCATGTCAGCTTAAGGAATAAAAGCTAAAGAAGGGGTAACTTGAAACTCCTTAGGGAGTAACAGAAATCCAATGTCACCTTAATGTATCTACACTAAATAAGGGGCAACATGAAACTCCTTACAGCATGACAGAAAGCTCATGTCACCTTAATGAACCCCCCTTACAGAAGGGATACACAAACCGCCATACAGCAGGTCAAAACAAATGAAAGGGTAACATGAAAATCCTTACAGCAGGACAGGGATTTCATGTCACCTTATTGCATAAAAACTAAAGATGTTACATGAAACTCCTTACAGCATAACAGGAATCTCATGTCACCTTAATGTACCTACACTAAATTAGGGAAAACATGAAAATCCTTACAGCATGATAAGACGCTCATGTCACCTTAATGTATCCCCCTTACAGAAGGGTAACATGAAACTCCTTACATCAGATCGGGAATCTCACGTCACCTTAAGGAATAAAAGCTAAAGAAGGGGTTACATGAAACTCCTTACGGCGTAACAGGAATATCATGTCACCTTAATGTATCTACAATTTCAAGAGGGCCAGAATGACCCTGACATCGCTCAACAGACAATCAGGAGAGAAGATTTTCAAAGATTTCACTATATGTTTCTATAGTAAACTAGCTGGCCCTGGGATGGGGCAATTTTTTATTTCAGAAAGAATAAATCAATCTATACTTATGTTCAAAATTTCAGATATTTTCATTACATATTCATGAGTTCATATTATTATTCATATCTTATCTTAAGATTGATGTACTTTTAACCCTTCCCCTGTTCTATGTTTATTCAAAATTTCAATACCTAGTGAATATTCATGGACAAAATAGTTGTAATGAAATATGGAAAGTGGGACAGTCTAGCCATTTTAGAAAGTAAAGAAACATATTTCAAATTCCATTGACAAATAGATCAGACCCTGATCAGACAGCTGCTATAGGAGCCGTCTGATTTGGTCTGTTCTGTTTGCAAATGCATCAAGTCATTTATATGAGGGAAAGACTTAAGTAAACATATTATAAGTGCATGTATATTGTACACAAAATAAAAATAATTTAATGCAATTTGCACTATATTATATCATAGCAAATACAGCAGATTGATCAGATGGCTACTACATGAGCCATCTGATCTGGGTCTACTCTGATTGCAAAGGTGTAGAAATGCATATTTATAGGGTAAAGGGTTAATTGTTCTATTTACAGGTCAGATCTAATTTGCAACTGCCATTATCAAGAAGGGACGCAATCCAGTGTCCAATCAAAAAGTGTGAAAGGGAGATGTATGCTTAAAATAGCCAGCTAAAAATCGACACTGCTCTCCAAGATGCAATAGAACATTTGAATTTGTATTAAGCTGAACTTCACAGCAGATACGGTTATGGGATATATATTGATAGCTGGCAGCTTAATGCAGGGCATAGATATGGAAAAAAGCTTTAAGAGTTTTCTGTATTTTGAGTATTATCCATAAAGTTTTCTCAATCTAAAATGAGTGTGTGTAATTTGTCTAAACACAATTTCTACTCCACAGATCAGGCTAAGGGTGATTACTAATACACTCTGGCTAGCGAGTCCTATCAGAGCACTGGCTTATCTCTGAATATTAGGAAAACTTTAACCTGTAGAACCTTTAGACTGTAGATGTGAAAAGTATATATACACAGGGTAGGGCCAATTTTAACCTCAGAACTATGATATTAAGAAAACAACTCATAAATGTATGCTAATTAAGTTAATCTATACAACAAATATCTAAGCTCTGGGACATGTAGTTTTGACAAGAAGAGTTTCAAAGATTTTCCTATGCATACATAGTGATCCCATGGGCTGTTTATGCAGTCAGCTACAAAAAACTGTCAATCCCTGGGGTGGAGCCAATTTAGCCATAGGGGCATAATTTATATAACTTTTGTAGAAGTTGAAGCTATGTGCCAAATATGAAAGCTGAGAACCTTCTAATTTGAGAGGAGAAGAATTTCAAAGTTTTCACTATATGTTTCCATTGAAAACTGAAAACCCCTTGGGCAGGGCCAATTTTGACCCCAGGGGCATGATTTATATAACTTTTGTAGAGGACCTACAGATGATGCTATGTACCACAGATGAAAGCTGAGAACCCTGTAGATTCAGAGGAGAAGATTTTTAAAGGTTGAAATTGTTGACGCCCGACGACGGACGACGCACGACGGACATCAGGCGATTACAAAAGCTCACCTTGAGCACAAAAGTGCTCTGGTGAGCTAAAAGGGGGCAATATGAAAACCCTTACAGCATGAAAGGAAGCTCATGTCGCCTTAATGTATCCACCTTAAAGAAGGGTAACATGAAACTCCTTACAGCAGGTAAAAGCTAATGAAGGGGTAACATGAAACTCCTTACAACAGAGCGGGAATCTCAAGTCACCTTAGGGAATAAAAGCTAATGAAGGGGTAACTTGAAACTCCTTAGGGCGTAACAGAAATCCCATGTCACCTTAATGTATCTACACTAAATAAGTGGCAACATGAAACTCCTTACAGCATGACAGGAACCTCATGTCACCTTAATGCATCCCCCTTACAGAAGGGTTACATAAACGGCCTTACAGCAGGTCAAAGCCAATGAAAGGGTAACATGAAAATCCTTACAGCAAGACAGGGATTTCATGTCACCTTATTGAATAAAAGCTAAAGAAGATGTTACATGAAACTCCTTACATCAGGTCAGGAATTTCATGTCACCTTAATGAATAAAGCTAAAGAAGAAGGTAACATGAAACCCCTTCCAGTATAACAGGAATCACATGTCACCTTAATGTATCCACCTGACAGAAGGGTAACATGAAACTCCTTCCAGCATGTCAGGAAGCTCGTGTTCACCTTAACGTATCCACCCTAAAGAATAGGTAACATGAAACTCCTTGTACAGCAGGTAAAAGCTAATGAAAAGGTAACATGAAACTCCTTACAGCAGGTGAGGAATCCCATATCACCTTAATGAATCAAAGCTAAAGAAGAAGGTAACATGAAACCCCTTCCAGTATAACAGGAATCTCATGTCACCTTAATGTATCTACTCTAAATAAAGGGTAACATGAAACTCCTTACAGCGTAACAGGAGGCTCATAGCACCATAATGTTTCTACACTAAATCAGGGACAACATGAAACTCCTTACAGCGTGATAAAAAGCTCATGTCACCTTAATGTATCCCCTTTCAGAAGGGTAACTTGAAACTCCTTACAGCAGGTAAAAGCTAATGAAGGGGTAACATGAAACTCCTTGTATCAGATCGGGAATCTCACGTCACCTTAAGGAATAAAAGCTAAAGAAGGGGTTACATGAAACTAATTACGGCGTAACAGGAATATCATGTCACCTTAATGTATCTACAATAAAAAGGGGCAACATGAAACTCCTTACAGCATGACAGGAATCTCATGTCACCTTAATGTATCCACCTTACAGAAGGGTAACATGAAACTCCTTACAGCAGAGCGGGAATCTCATGTCACCTTAGGGAATAAAAGCTAATGAAGGGGTAACTTGAAACTCCTTAGGGCGTAACAGAAATCCCTTGTCACCTTAATGTATCTACACTAAATAAGTGGCAACATGAAACTCTTTATAACATTTTTATAAGGAACCTCATGTGAAACTCCTAGCAACATGTCCGGAATCACATGTCATCTTAACGTATCAACCCTATAAAGAGGTACATGAAACTCCATACAGCATTCAGAACTCTCGTGTCACTTTTTTGTATAAAGAAAGGGTAACATGAAACTCCTTACAACACGTCAGGAATATCATGTCACCTTAAGTTATCAAAGCTAAAGGGGGTATAAATTTTAACTCTAACATCATGCCAGGAATTTCATGTCCTATTAATATAAAAGCTTAAAAAGGGGTTACATAAAACTGCGTCCAGCATGTCAGGAATCTCACGCCGCTTTAACTAGTCACAGCTACAATTTGAAATTCGTTACATCATGTCATCTTAATACATGTATATCAAAGCTACAGAAAGGGTAACATGAAAATCCTTACAATGTCAGGAATCTGATATCACCTTAATGTATCAATGCTAAAATGGGGTAACATGAAACACCTTACAACATGTCAGGAATCTCATGTCTTTTTAATGTATTAAATATACAGAAGAGTGACATGAAACTCCTTACGGCGTGCCAGGAATCTCATTTCACCTTAATATAACAATGCTTAAGACGTGGAAACATGAACTCCTTACAGCATGTCAGGAATCGCATGCATCACCTTAATGTGACAAAGCTAAATACGTGGTACATGTAACATGAAACTCCATATGAAATAGCAAGAACATCATATCACTTAAATGTTTTTAAATAAAAGAAAGGGTAACATGAAAATCCGTCCATTATGTCAGGAATTTCATGTCATCTCCTTACAACACATCAGAGCTCTCATGTCACTTTAATATATCAAAGCTAACGAAGAGATAACATGAAATTCCTTTCAGTATGTCAGGAATCTCATGCAACCTTAACGCATCAAAGCTGAAGAAGAGGTGACATGAAACTCCTTACAGCGTTTCAGGAATCTCATGTCACTTTCGTGTAGCAAATCTACCAAAGCATCATTATCATAGAATTGCATTGGATTTATCAACAATGAAGTAGATTATTTTCTAATATTCACAAAAAAACACATCTTAAACATATTTTCAGTATATTTTCTTTATTGGTCATAGTATATTTGCTGTGCACATCACCTAAAGCTTTTTATTAGACTTGCAGTATTTTTAGATAAAGGGGAATTCCAGTTCTATTTTTAGATGCACCACACAAACTGATGACGTAAAACAGAGGGTACACGAAACACCGTCGATCTAGCCCCTCCCACCTCACCTGGCACTTTGTGCCAGGTGAGCTAAAAAACAACAACATTTATTTGTACACAGACATTGGTGTCATATCACCAAATCCGAACTAGTTTTATCTGTTCTCAATGCATTGAAAAGACACCGAAGCATAAAGTCCTTCAGATCAATTAGATCTTTGGATCATTTCGTCTAATTTCTAAAATAATTCGTTGAAGACAGAAATCTAATGGCTTATCAGACATAATTGCTTGATCTTCAGGTACAGGATCCTGTTCATGTTTAAAATGGTATTCCTTGAAAATATGCCTAATTATGTAGTAATGACTTAATGTGAGCAAATCATGTATATGCTTTTTATCAATGACAAAAATGATCGGGTTAATTTTGAAACAAGAGGGCCATAATGGCCCTGACATCGCTCACCAGACAATCAGAGAAGTTTTTCAAAGTTCTCACTAAATGTTTCTATAGAAAACTAGCCCGCCCTGGGGTGTGCCAATTTTTATCCCAAGGGCACAATTTATATAGCTTTTGTAGAGGACCTCAAGTGAATAGACATTAAAGAAAAATGTAAATGAAAACATATTATAACAATGTAAATGTAAAGAAGGTCATACAAAAAAAGTATAGCATCTCCCTGGGCAAAATGGTTGAATTTCAGAAAGAATAAATTAAGCTATACTTATGTTAAAAAATTCAGATATTTTCATTATACCTTCATGAGTTCATATTATTATTATTCATATCTTAACTTATTTTTAAGCCTTCCCCTGTTCTATGTTTATTCAAAATTTCAATACCTACTGAATATTCATGGCCAAAATAATTATAATGAAAAATGGAAAGTGTAGCCATTTTAGAAAGTAATGAAAAACATCTTTCAAATTCCATTAACAAACAGAGTAGGCCCTAATCAGACAGCTGCTAAAGGAGTCGCCTGATCTGGGTCTGCTCTGTTTGCAAATGCATGAAAAGGCATTTATATGAGGAAAAGGGTTAAGTAAACATATTATAAGTATATTGTATATTGTACACAAAAAGGAAATAATTTAATGCAATTTGACCTATATTATATCATAAGCAAACAGAGCAGATTGATCAGAAGGCTACTAAATGAGCCATCTGATCTGGGTCTACTATCTTTGCAATGGTGTAGCAATGCATAATTATGGAGTAAAGGGTTAATTGTCAATGTAATAGGCCAAATCTAAAAATATCAGTTGTCTACCCAAAAGGGAGGCAATCCAGATCAGAATCCAATATTTTACTTCATATGTGGTTTGTACAAGAGAGTTAATTGTAAGATTGATGTATTAAATAAGATATTACTATACAACTAAAAAGGACTTAGACTGCACAACTGTCATACACATAATATAATTTAAACTATAAGGAACACGAATCGCCAGGAATAGAGCATATGGGCTATTTTTAGACTCGATTTTTGTGAATGAATCTACTGAAAGTGAAGGTCTTTCAGAACTACCACGCTAATGGCCACGCAGTGATCATTAGCTCAACCCGTGAACAAAAAAGCAGATTCTTCCGCAAAAGTGTCCTCCCTGCAAATCTCAGAAAAACTTTTCATACAATAATCATATACTGCCACACACTATACTTTCGAAGAAACATCCACTGTGAACAAGGTCAGTAGAGTTCATATTCTGTGCGAACACAGACGATCTATTTCGTCAATGTTAATCGGTTTTCCCCTTCACCCCTCAGCATTTCCCACTTTGCGCTAACAATATCAAGGGGCAGCATCTGTCCCTTGCTAAAAACAATGTGAACAATCTTAGTCAAGCAGACAACAATTTTGAAGCAGACAACCACAATACTGAAAAAGAATGCTACAGCATAGAACACTTGACTTGTATTCAGCTGAACTTCACAACAGATACACTTATAGGCTCTATATTGATATATGAGAGCTTAATGCAGGACATAGATATGCAGAGAGCATTTTGAGAATTATCCACTTAGTTTTCTCTATCTAAAATGAGTGTTTGTTATTGATTTGGCTAAACACAATTTCTACTCTACTGATCAGATTAAGGGGAAAACTTGCATAAACACTGGAACTGACTAGCTCAGTCTCAGTGCACTGGGTTGTAAGGGAAACCTTTAACCACAGTTTCTGATAAGAAAAAGCCTATTTTAAAGTAAAACCAACAGGGCAGCACCAATTTTAACCTCAAAACTATGATATTAACAAAATTCATAAAGGTAAACTAAGTAAAACCATACACCAAATATCTAAGCTCTGAGACATGTAGTTTTTGACAAGAAGATACTAGTGACCCCAAGGGCAGTTTAAACCGCAGTCGGCTACAGAAAACTTGCCACCCCTGGGGCGGGGCCAATTTTGACCCTAGGGACATGATTTATATAAAGTTTGTAGAGGACCGGTAATGCTATGTACCAAATAGGAAAGCTGAGAACCTTCCAGTTTTAGAGAAGAAGATTTTCAATGTTTTCACTATATGTTTCTATTGAAAACTTGACACCCCCAGGGTGGGGCCAATTTTGACTTCAGGGACATAATTTATATAACTTTTGTAGAGGATCTATCGGTGAAGCTATGTGCCAAAGATGAAAGCTGAGAACCCTGTCGATTCAGAGGAGAAGATTTTTAAAGGTTCAAATTGTTGACGACGGACGACGAACGACGCACGCCGGACATCAGGCGATCACAAAAGGTCACCCTGAGCACTTTGTGCTCTGGTGAGCTAAAATTAGGTCTACATGTAGTTGAAATATATTGAAACAAATAGAACACATACATGTTGTTACATAACATACACAAGTTGAATTGAACGAATAGCATAACCCTTTCCTTCATATGTATACACGTGTTTTCACGCATTTGCAAACAGAGTAGGCCCACATCAGACGGCCCCTATAGTTGGCGTCTGATTAAGGTCTGCTCTGTTTGCTAATGAAATTTTATAGATCTATTTCTAAAATGGCTACAATATTCCACCTTCAATATTTCAGTATAACTATTCTGACCATGCATATTCAGTAGGTATTGAACATTGGACTAAATATAGAACAGAGAAAGGGTTAACTGTTTAGCTTAACCCATTTGCTTCCAGTGGACTCTTCCATGCTTATATATTGGATTAGTGCATTTTTTATCTAAGGGGTGCCTGGTCAAACTTTTCAATTTCGTTTTGTTTTATATTGAAATTCCTATCAGCAAACAGTGTAGACTCTGATCAGACGCCCCATTATGCGGCGTCTGATCAGAGTCTACACTGTTTGCCTATGTCCCATACATAGGATCGTGGGAACAAATGGGTTGATTACCTGTTTGTGCTCGCCACAATGTTAGTGACCATTTGTTATTGTTTAGCGTTTTAGGAGGAAGCGATTCCACATGAGACTGTTTTATTGCATCTGTAATAGATGGTTTTACAAATATGTTGCTCTCATATTCCTTTGATTTCAGTAGCAGTTGAGTATTTGTTTTCCTTAATTACACAACATAAATATCTTGATTAATTTATTTCTGGAAAAGGGATGGTTGAAAAAAGGGCTCCAACACAGTCCGTGTGCTTCTGAAGAGTTTAATGCTTGAAAAAAGGTGTATTTACGCTATTCTTGCATAAAAGGCATTAAATTTCAGATTCTTTTGGATTCCAATTAGCTCTGTTAATGTGCTAACACAAATATATAAATAGAATGAAATGAATTACCTCCCTTGCGATGTAATTTTATATAGCCTGCATCAGTGGTGTTTGTTTACATTCAGAAACCGCTTAATAACAGCATGTGAAGTGCTTTGTTAATGCAAGTTTTTTGTTCTTGTTAAAGCCCTGCTGAGAACTCCATTTTATGCAAGAATGTCATAAAGCTAATCAGAATCGGTGTCTGAATCGGTAACACTGACACAAACATTTTTAGGCAGAACAGTTTTGAGTGTATTTCTTGGCCGGGCTGCCCACTGAGTGTCCTCATCATCTTCTCTTGTCCAACTTATCTTAGATTTCACTTCCTCTCTGTAATGGTGAATCAGATCTCTAGCAAATACTGGGAATTCTGATTTATACTCATCATAACCCTCTGGAACCCCAGTGCTGAACAGTTTATAGTTCAAGACTAACCACAACAGCACAATGACTTCAGGGGAAAGTATTTTAGGTGTGTCAAGCAAATTAAGTGGTGATGTTTTAAGAAGAACATCATTTTTACTGTCATAAAACAGTATTTTCACCTTACTTCTGCAGACACCTATCAGTGGAATCAGGTAATGATTCATTAAAGTAGGGTCCTGTCTTAACTGTAAAAATGAAAATACAATACACTGAGAAATCAGCTGCATATTTTGGTCAGTGTCAAATGTTTCAGTTGTCTTTGCCTCTATCGAGGATTCACTGCGGTCAGACAGAATTGAGCTGCTTTCATCATCATCTTTGCTTGTATCCTCATCCTGTTCTTTTAATATCACAGATGCAGGAACTTCATGGTTAATCAGTATATCAACACTTCCATGCCACCCTCTTGTGCAACCTGAAAACCAAATTATATATTATGCTTTCTTCTAAATCCTTTACAGTTTTATTGTACTATTTTATCAATTTTCCCCAACCCCATTCTCTATACAAGAGCCACATTGGCTCTAAATCGCTCATCTAGGTCATAGTTATATATTGACAATGTGACTTTTAAGACAAATGTTGTTAAGATCTATTTGTTTTTAGCTGTTGGCTTAAACTATTATAATTCAAATGTCATTAGTGAACACTCTTGCACTTAATGGTATCACTTAATCTGGATGACTTTTGTATGTAAGAATTGTGACCCCCAGGCAGGGCCAATTTTGACACCAGGGGCATAATTTGACCAAGCACTGTAAAGGTTCACTAGGTGATACTACAATCCAAATATCATAGCTCTAAGCCTTTCCGTTTTGGAGAAGAATTTTTTTTAAATTTTTACTATATAATCCTATACTGAATCAAAAAAAACCTGACGCTACATAACTTTAATTAACTTTTTAATTAAAACACTATATGCATTTATTTGGTTACCAGTGTATCGCGTTATCATCACACAACACGTGTGTACAATTTGTACTGTGTGCTATCTTTTAAACTCGGTCAAAACCACATTATCTTGTTTCGCATGTGAACCTTGTGCAGCACGAATTCGGTCAGATAGCAGGCCGACAAAAGTCTCACAAGTTAGCTAAGCTACACTGACATCACAAACACAACAAAAATTCAAGACCGAAATAATGCCTAGGCTTTCAGAAGCAGAGAGAAATAGAGCAATTGGGATGCTGCAGGGTGGAGTATCTCCGATCAACGTCAGCCGGACATTAAATTGCAGTAGAAATACAATTTTTGAACTGGCAAGACGTTTCCAGCAGACTGGTACTGTGCATGATTGTCCCAGGTCAGGAAGACCAAGAGCAACTAGAGGTTTGTTTTTGTCACAAAAACAGATGTCTCCCCCTGCCATCCTCTTTCCAATACACAAATGTGATGTCTGTAACTCCAAACTTATCAGGGTCTAATTTTTAAGTCATCAGGGACAATAACTCCAACATTGTCAGGGGGAGACAATTCAAAAGCCCCAGGTACACAAAACAAGAGGGCCAGAATGGCCCTGAAGCGCTCACCAGACAACCAGAGGAGAAGATTTTCAAAGTTTTCACTATATGTTTCTATAGAAAACTAGCCGGCCCTGGGAAAAACTTGTAGGGGACCTGAACATGATGATATGTGCCAAATATGAAAGCTGAGACTAACCTTCCAGTTTCAGAGAAGAAGATTTTCAAAGTGTTCTCAATATGTTTCTATTGAAAACTGTCCACCCCTGTGGCAGGACCAATTTTGACTCTAGGGCCATAATTTATATAACTTTTAAAGAGGACCTGAACATGATGCTCTGTGCCAAATATGAAAGCTGAGAGCCTTCCAGTTTCAGAGAAGAAGATTTTCAAAGATTTCACTATTTGTTTCTATTGAAAACTGTCCACCCCTGGGGCGGGGACAATTTTGACCAGAGACCATAATTAATATAACTTTAGTAGACGACCTGAACATGATGCTATGTGTCAAATATGAAAGCTGAGAGCCTTCCAGTTTCAGAGAAGAAGATTTTCAAAGATTTCACTATTTGTTTCTATTGAAAACTGCCCACCCCTGGGGCGGGGCTAATTTTGACCCCAGGGCCATAATTTATACAACTTTTGTAGAGGACCTGAACATGATGCTATGTGCCAAATATGAAAGCTGAGAACCTTCCAGTTTCAGAGGAGAAGACTTTCAAAGATTTCACTATTTGTTTCTATTGAAAACTGCCCACCCCTGGGGCGGGGCCAATTTTGACCCTGGGGCCATAATTTATATAACTTTTGTAGAGGACCTGAACATGATGCTATGTGCCAAATATGAAAGCTGAGAGCCTTCCAGTTTCAGAGAAGAAGATTTTCAAAGATTTCGCTATATGTTTCTATTGAAAACTGCCCACCCCTGGGGCCGGGCCAATTTTGACCCCGGGGCCATAAATAATATAACTTATGTAGAGGACCTGAACATGATGCTATGTGCCAAATATGAAAGCTGAGAACCTTCCAGTTTCAGAGGAGAAGATTTTCAAAGATTTCACTATTTGTTTCTATTGAAAACTGTCCACCCCTGGGGCGGGGCCAATTTTGACCCTGGGGCCATAATTTATATAACTTTTGTAGAGGACCTGAACATGATGCTATGTGCCAAATATGAAAGCTGAGAGCCTTCCAGTTTCAGAGAAGAATATTTTCAAAGATTTCACTATTTGTTTCTATTGAAAACTGCCCACCCCTGGGGCAGGGCCAATTTTGACCCCGGTGCCATAATTTATATAACTTTTGTGGAGGACCTGAGCATGATGCTATGTGCTAAATATGAAAGCTGAGAACCTTCCGGTTTCAGAGGAGAAGATTTTCAAAGATTTCACTATATGATTCTATTGAAAACTGCCCACCCCTGGGGCGGGGCTAATTTTGACCCCAGGGTCATAATTTATATAACTTTTGTAGGGCACCTGAACATGATGCTATGTGCCAATTATGAAAGCTGAGAACCTTCTGGTTTCAGAGAAGAAGATTTTCAAAGTTTTACTATATGTTTCTATTGAAAACAAGGCACCCCTGGGGCGGTGTCAATTTTGACCCCAGGGGCATAATTTATATAACTTTTGTAGAGGACCTGAATATGATGCTATGTGCCAAAGATGAAAGTTGAGATCCCTGTAGATTCAGAAAAGAAGATTTTTAAAGGTTCAAATTGTTGACGACGAACGACAAACGACGGACGACGCACGCCGACGGACATCAGACGATCACAAAAGCTCACCCTGAGCACTTTGTGCTCTGGTGAGCTAAAAACATGCTTGTCAACATTCTTGTGAAGTTTGGTGACTCTAGTACTAGTGGTTTCATAGATACATGTGACACAAAGTAAAGTTTCTCTTATTCTAAGTCATAAGGGGCAGTAACTCCAAAGTTATCAGGGGAGACAATTAAAAACCCAGATGCACAATAACTCATGCTGGTGAACAGTCCTGTGAAGTTTGGTGACTCTAGTACTAGCGGTTTCAGAGATACGCGCGACACAAAGTTTTTCTAATTTTAAGTCATCAGGGGCAATAACTCCAAAGTTATCAGGGGGAGACAATTCAAAAACCCCAGGTGCACAACAACTCATGCTGGTGAACAATCCTGTGAAGTTTGGTGACTCTAGCCCTACTGGTTTCAGAGATACGCGCGACACAGTTTGTATAAATTTAAGTATTCATATCAGGGGCAATAACTCAAGAATTATCAGGGGGAGACAATTCAAACAAGAGGGCCAGAATGGCCCTGAAGCGCTCACCAGACAATCAGAGGAGAAGATTTTCAAAGTTTTCACTTTATGTTTCTATTGAAAGCTGGCTACTCCTGGGGCAGGGCCAATTTTGACCACAGGGGAATAATTTATATAACATTTGTAGAGGACCTGAACATGAAGCTATGTGCCAAATATGAAAGTTATGAACCTTCCAGTTTCAGAGAAGATTTTCAATGTTTTTACTATATATTTTTATTGAAAACTGACCACCCCTCGGGTGGGGCAATTTTAATCCCAGGGGCATAATTTAAACAAGGCCATACAAAGTTCTGACTAAAGGCGATCAACTGTTCTTCTGAACGGGTATGTGTACCCTAGCATTCCAACTGATTTTTTGCATTTGAATATTATTATAAATTATTACATAATAATTGCATAATCATAAGTATAACTTAATAGTTTCAAGTAATACAATTTCATATTTCATAATTTATTTGAAATCTTTAATTTGGCATTCTGGAGTCTTTACATGATTTACCCTTCTTCTGAACTGCAGGGCAGGTTATACATGTAATAATATCATAATGCCAATCACTATTATTAAGGTAGTTCGCGCTGTTGCTCGGCAAAAATCGAAGTTTATCCAATTATTATCATATTTGGTCCAGGTATACAGAAAGTTACCGCCGACACGACTGCGACGTTCATTTTAAATTTGACGTCGGTTGCTTAGCAATATATGACGTCAAAAGCGCCCTCTGGTGTCATCTAAGTAATTCACATGTGCTTGCGTATTTCTTTATTTATTTACAAATGCCGTTGCGTATTTCAATGATTCGAAAACTGGTTTGAAGAAGAAGAATAGTTCTTCAATATGATATGCGATATATGATTTACAAGCGTAACACTTTTGTTCCGTCAAGAGTTGAAAGTTCGAAAACCTATTTTACCGCTTTCTGATATTGGATTATTTTCGACATTTTCGCGGAATTCCAAAAAAACTAGACGGTCAAAGTTTACAAAAAAATTATATGTCATACTCCGTTCACTTCTTAACAGAAACAAGTAAAATAAACAATACCTATTCGAGTTCATTTTTTCACTATGAGTGATTTTGCTAAGTCAACTCATCGTCATATTCGACGTCAACGCGACGTTGATGCGATGTGATCGTCAGTAAAAGAATAAATTGCCCTAGTTGTTGCTTGACTTTTACAGATAACGATGCAAAATTTTATTAAATGTAAAATATAAAAATGTAAAACGCAAAATGTAATAACGCAAAATGTAATAATTTCCTTTATATATCGAACATCTTTGGAATAAGTACTGTATAACATATTGGCTCTAGCAACATCTACATGTACACTTCACTCAGTATACACTCTGATATGTCTTTTTGTCGATAAAACCCTCCACTACACTTATCTCCGGCTCTTGTGGTCAGACAGGTTATATTATCGTTATATATTCATTTTCTCTTCGAAAGTCGTGGATATATAGTTGTATGGTATGAACAAGGCCCACCTCAAAGTTTACTACATTTTGCGTCGTTATTACACTTTGCGTTGGTTAACATCTACACCTCGTCCAGTGCACTATGATAAGTTTCATGTCGATAAAATGAAAGTTTCGACTTTTGACCGGTTGCTCTCTACTACTCTCCGCTTTCCCAGTCCCTTGTTGTCAGAAGAGGTTTATTTTACTTGTACATGTATATGCATTTCTCTTCGAAAGTCGCGAATATAGTCGTGTATGGAATTCATGAATTAGACCCGTTTCAATAATTATTACATTTTGCGTCGTTATTACATTTTGCGTTAACAGTTTTTTCCAGCATAATGTAATAAATCGACGAATTTTGTAGTAATTACATGTATTATATTTTACGTCGTTTTTACATTTTGCGTTGCAATGTAAATATTTGACAGTAAAACATTTGACACCGTATCGATTGATTGTATTTATTTTCTCATGTATTTTCAAAGCAGATTGTTTTTATTTATTGTTTTAGATTTACTTCTTATCCTTTTAAATCCAGTCATATCTTCTCACGGAAAAATGAATGAATGAATGAATGAATGAATGAATTGTAACGTTCGTAGAACGTTGGTTATGCAAATGAGGCTGACCAGATCATTGTATCTTGGGAAGTGGAGGTAATATATAGCGCAACAAACACCTCTTGATGTGAGCTTAAGCTTTGCACCGACAGGGTTTGTTGTTGCTGGGTCTCTCGGTTTGCACGTTACAAATGGTGGCAGCAGTGGGATAAAGACAACTGCCAGACCGGAGTTGCCTTACCCACGTGTCTCCCAGGGTCCAAGTCTCGGGACGAGACTTCTCGGAGGGGAGAGTAATGTAACGTTCGTAGAACGTTGGTTATGCAAATGAGGCTGACCAGATCATTGTATCTTGGGAAGTGGAGGTAATATATAGCGCAACAAACACCTCTTGATGTGAGCTTAAGCTTTGCACCGACAGGGTTTGTTGTTGCTGGGTCTCTCGGTTTGCACGTTACAGAATGAATGAATGAATGAATGTAGTGAATGGATGAACGAATGAACTACTTTATTTAATGAGGGTAGCTCAATTCATAGGCGGATCCAGGCGGGGGCGAACCCGGCATACCCCCCCCCCCCCCCCCCCCCTAGAAAAATTCAAAAGTCTTTTTTCACTGATCGTATTTGCGTTAATATGCACATTCGGTTTAAACTCTAACCCCGCTACTCAAGTCGAATTTCGAAATTCAAACGTAGCCTAGCCCTCTCTTTTTGCACAACAATTTGAAGATGGATGCAGTCAACTCCGCATTAAAGCATATCAAAAACAATTTGCTATCCCAATCCAGGTCGACAATGAATGAAGATAGATTTAATGCACGTGCATTAATGCTTTATGAATACATAAGGATATTGACATAGATGTCAAGGAGGTTATAAACCTCTATGCGAGAAGACACCCTCGTAGGATGATGTTGCTTAACCCACTGTCTGACAGTGTAATTGAAAATCAAATTTAATAAATGCAGGTTTTTAGGTGACCGTAAGACTGATAGTGGGTGTCATACTCTGTTTCTCTCAGTGTTGCTGTTATAATGAATAAATTCTGAAAGTGGGAGATCATTCGAAAGCGAAAATAGCAATGTGAAAAGAGAAAATTGCAGACTCGGTTTTATTGAGCCTTTTCATGAGTAGTAATTAGAAGTGCAACACTACTCACACCCCATAGCATCGACTTAAGCAGTATTCACTTTTCCAAACTAATTGATCTCGAAGCACCAGAACATATATATAAGTTTTACGCCTACTCTAACAACAAATCCTGGATCCGCCCCTGCAATTAGTCATAATGACTAATCTACATTGAGGCCCTGAAATAAAAGTATTTAATACAAAATACAAAACAGTAAATCACAGCTATATATACGCACAAGAAATCAATGTTCAGATATAAACTCATTGCTCGATAAGTAGTGATCTGTCTGTATAATTAAAAAATGTTGTCTGCTTCAATTTGTAGATCTATTCTTCAAGGACACGCATTTGGATCCTTATAAAACGTCGAGTATCTTGGTGTCTTATCTAGATCCAATCTGTTATCAAAGTTTTGATTTGCCACTGGCATCCAAATAGTTAATATAAAGCTCGATTTAACTTAACTCTTGCACAAATGAAATGCATAATTGCCATTTGACCCCGATTCAGGTGGATGAATGCACGCGCTATTAAACCACATATTTGTGACGTCATTTACCCACGCTGTCAATACTTTAATACGAAAAATATATTTGCTTAGTTTTAGTTAAAATAAAATGTTATCTGCTTCAAAGTTAGAAAAATGCAGTTAGGTTGTAAACTAAGTGAACCTGATGAGACGTTAAGTTATTCAACGTATCATCTGGATCCAAACTATATGCACAAGGTTTATGACGAATTGAATGAATGAATGAATGAAATGCTTGAGAGTAACCCAATTAATTTAAATTAATGAATGCATGCTAAAATACTTAATTTAATGAGAGTAGCTCATTAGGTACTCCGATGCCTTGTTAATCAGTACATTTCATACATTTATATGCAAAAATAACAATCACAGATCATAATAAACAATGTGCCCAATGCAGATATTACGCTAAACCATTTCAATAACGCAAAATGAAATCAGCATAATTATACAAACTACATAAACAAAGTTTCAAATAGAACTGAACTGAAATAGAACTTGTTCCTGTTAAGAAATGAACAGAGTATGACATATAATTTTTTTATGAACTTTCACCGTCTAGTATTTTTGGAATTCCACGAAAATGGAGAAAAAAAATCAATATCAGAATGCGGTAAAATGGGTTTTCCAAATTTCAACTCCCGACGTAACAACAGTGTTACGCTTGTTAAACATATATCGCATATCATATTGAAGAACTATTCTTCTTCTTCAAACCAGTTTTCGAATCATTGAAATACGCAACGGCATTTGTAAATAAATAAAGAAATACGCAAGCACATGTGAATTGCTTAGATGACACCAGAGGGCGCTTTTGACGTCATATATTGCTAAGCAACCGACGTCAAATTTAAAATGAACGTCGTAGTCGTGTCGGCGGTAACTTTCTGTATACCTGGACCAAATATGATTATAATTGGATAAACTTCGATTTTTGCCGAGCAACAGCGCGAACTACCTTAATTAACCCTTCCCTCATACAAACGTGTTTTCACATTTTTGAAAACAGAGTATTATTATTATTATTATTATACCACATTTATATAGCGCTCTTTTCATACAGGATATGTGCGTTCAAAAGCGCACAGAGTAGACCCAGATCGGATGCCTCCTATAGGAGCCATCTGATCAGGGCCTACTCTGTTTGTAAATGGAATTTTATACATCTGTTCCTTAAGTTTCTGAAATGGCTACAATGTTCCACCTACTATATTTCATTATAACTATTTTGTAGATGAATATTCAGTAGGTTGTGAAATTTGGAAAAAAATGACTACAATGTTCCACCTTCCATACTTCATTTTAACTATTTTGTTCATGAATATGCAGTAGGCATTCAAATTAATAATAAACATAGAACAGGCAAAGGGTTAAGGCACAGAGCTCCAGCACCAGATACAGGTGACCTAAAAATAGCCACTGGTCATCTATCCCACTGCTTGACTGGATGACCTATTTATGAGCAAAGAGAAGATGCTTAAAATCGCAGTCAGCTATAAGTTTGCTAGAAAACTGTCCACCCCGGGGTGTAGCCAATTTTGACCACAGGAGCATAATTTATATAACTTTTGTAGAGAACCTGAACATGATGCTATGTGCCAAATATGAAGGCTGAGAACCTTTCAGTTTCTTCAGAGATGATATTCAAAGTTTTCACTAGATATGTTTCTATAGAAAACAATGCACCCCTGGGGTGGGGCCAATTTTGACCCTAGGGACATAATTTATATAACTTTTGTAGAGGACCTACAGATGATGCTATGTGCCAAAGATGAAAGCTGAGACCCCTGTAGATTCAGAGGAGAAGAATTTTAAAGGTTCAAATTGTTGACGACGGACGACGGACGACGAACGACGCACGACGCACGACGCACGCCGACGGACGACGGACATCAGGCTATCACAAAAGCTCACCCTGAGCACTTTGTGCTCTGGTGAGCTAAAAACCCAGGTGCACAACAACTCATGCTGGTGAACATTCCTGTGAAGTTTGGTCACTCTAGCCCAACTGGTTTCAGAGATACGCGTGACACAAGTTTGTGACGGACAGACAGACAGACAGACGGACAGACGGACGGACAGACAGACAACTCTGTCAAAAACAATATATCTCCCCATAAATGGGGGAGACATAATTTGCCGCTAGAATGAAAATATTTAATCAGGTGTCAATATAAATACTCAAAGATAGATTCAGTTGAAAATATTTTATTTCTTATTGTCAAAATAAGTACTTGTGACTTCATTCACACCTACATGTAATTTATGGGGGGCAGGGTAGAGACAGAACTGATTCTAAAGACATTCTGAGCTTGAGTAACATTTACAAAATACCAAATTACTGATAAAATAAGCACAAGATGCTAAACATGTCATCTAAATGTCTACATGACAATTTCTTTAACACTTTACCTCATGAATATTCATGTAAGAAATAATGATTATATAGATACTAATGAGTCCAAGTTTTTAATGCCATAATGAACAAGGAAGTATTTCACATATCTATATTAGTAGACCATGATCAGATGGCTAATACAGAAGCCATCTTATATGAGTCTTCTATTTGCAAAGACATTAACCCTTTCTGCATAGGCTATTTATAGATCCTACCAAAAAGGAGCATTTACTAGAGAAAAGGAAAATTTTAGAATTGTTTAGTTTTGAAAACATTGTGAAAAATAGAGCATTTGCTCCTATGGAGCAAATGCTCTATTTATCACGATGGTTTAAAAAAGAGGCTTTTACAAAGGCGTAGAAAGACGTATTTATGGAAGAATGGGTTAAAAGGTGTGTCAATGAGGAATAGCTTCAAGGTTTGAAGATCATGCTAATCAATATTCAGTCATCATATCAAATATGAATATTCATTAGGTAAAGGGGTATTCATAATAAACAAATCAACATCTTATTTTTGAAAACCTAATTACACTGTACACAACAATAAAACTGCAAGATCTTTTCACAGGGCTCCTGATAAGATTGAAAAGCATTTTTTTTTTACTTTATTTCCCTATCAAACACCTAAGTGCTTCTACTCAAAAGAATTGTGTCCAAGACACAACTCTAACGGAGTAGTCACTTATGGGTTTGATGGAGAAATAAAAAACTTTTTGCATCTGATATAGTCCTTTTACCCGGAGCTTTGCAAAGTTACTTATTAACTCATTCTCTCTAGGCTATTTTTAGATCCAACCTTTTTTAATTAATCTGCCAAAAAGGAGTATTAACTAGAGAAAAGAATTTTTTTTAGAATTTTGTAGTTTGAAACCATTGTGATAAATAGAGCATTTGCTCCTATAGGAGCAAATGCTCTATTTATCACAATGATTTCACAATGCCAATTTTATAGAGGCCCAAAAAATGCGTCACTAGGGGATAATGTGTTAATTCAGTAAAGAAATGCACATATAGAGCTGTAGATAGGATACTTGTTGATCTATCAAAATGTCCTATTTTTCAGCCAAACCTTATCTTGCTACTACTCATAAATCCAATCTTGCTGAAACTCATTAGAATTCCCTCGGTGAGGCCATTCTAATGAGTAGCAGAAAGATAGGACTTAGGTGGAGAAATATCAAAATTATTTTAGCTGAGATTTGTTAACCATTTCCCTCATGTAAATGCCTTTTCGTGCCTTTGCAAACAGAGTAGACCCAGATCAAACAGCTCCTATGGGAGCTGTCTGATCAGGGTCTGCTCTGTTTGCTTATGCAATTATAACAGATCTGACTACAGTTTCTTATCAATACCAAAATATCCTGTGTACATATACATTAATAAATATTCCGCCAATACATATTCATGATGTCATGATTTATTACATGAATATTCACCAGGGAAAGGGTTAAATATACCTCTTTTCTACAGCTCTGACATGTCATACATGTAACAATTTAGATTACCCAAAACGACATTTGAACCACTTTTTTAACTACCTAGATGTTTTCTTTAATTCATCAGCTCTATCACAACCCGCTTTCAAATCTATGAAACAAAGATATATGCATCCATACCTAAATAACACAACACAACACAACTTGTCAGTAGATTTCAACACAAAGAAGCACTAGTAATGTTATAAACATGGATGAATATCACACTAATGTAAAACTCAAGTACTGAATATCTTCATATCTAAAACGTCATTCAAAGTCCATTCCATTTTTTTTTATCTACCTGCATTTAAGAAGTTTATCTGTAATATATCTGTGATGCATTGGATAATCTCATCCAGGAAAGGTGAATAATACTTAAAAAACATTTATTTACATGTTGCAAATTTGTAATGGAATTAAAAAGACTATAACTAACCACTGCAACAAAGCCTTATTCCCTTTAACCCTTTCCCTAATAAAAACGTTTTTTCACGCATTTGCAAACAGAGTAGACCCAGATCAGACGGCTCCTAGAGGAGCCATCTGATCAGGGTCTACTCTGTTTGCCAATAGAATTTCATAGATCTGTTTCTTTGCTTTCTAAAATCTTCCATCTTCCATTATAACTATTATGTCCATGAATATTCAGTAGGTATTGACATTTGTAATAAACATAGAACAGGGAAAGGGTTAAAGCCCATTAAACCATACAACCTAAAGAACAGCTACGTGTTCACCTATGGACAACACCCGTAACTACTGGTAACAATTGGCAGCTATGTTTTGGTATTGGCAGTACCAGTAGTCAGATGTATTATAATTTCATATAAGCAAACAGAGCAGACCCTGTGTACTTTAATATGGAATTAAATAGATCTGAATCTTCAGTTTCTGATATGGCTAAGAAATCCCGTGTTTATATACCATTTTATTAAGTCAGTTAATAAATCTTCATGATGTCAGTATTTTGTACATGAATATTCATCTGGTAATGTTTTAACCTTTTCCTTCATATAAGCGTGTTTTCACACATCAGCAAATAGAGTAGACCCAGATCAGACAGCTCCCATAGGCTCCTATGGGAGCCATCTGATCAGGGTCTACTCTATTTGCTAATGGAATTTGATAAACCTGTTTCTTTAGTTTCTAAGATGTCTACAATTTTCAGGTTCCATATTTCAGTTTCATATTTGTCAATGAGTATTCAGTAGGTATTGAAATCTGGAATAAACACAGAACAGGGATGGTTTGGTTTTTATCGTGTTTTACATCGTTTTAATAGTACTTCAGTCATTTCACGACTTCCAGCTAATTACAGGTGGAGGAAGACCCCAGAACAGAAACGGTTTAAGACAGAAAGGATTATGTGTCTGCACCTTTTCTTATATACTTTTTTTTGGACATTTTTTGCCATATTTACCCTTAGTATTCGGAAACACAACATCCCCACTCCACAGATTTATCACCCACAAGTCAATTCAGCTTTAATTGAGGATGTTTGAACTTGGTCTACATTATTTGCCTAACCTAATAATTCAGGTAACTACTGTCATAAGGAAAATCCTGCATCAGTTGCCATAGCTACATTTGTTTCTAGTCAAGTGTGTTGAACTTTTAGGCAAGTCTTCTTACAAATCTTACAAGTTTTTGCTGCCTTACATGAGTACACTAGTTCTGATCATTAAACAGTTCATGTTTAAACGATGTGGCGTTGAAACCATAATGTAGATACAAGCCTTGTACAGCGGTGAAGTCTAAACATATCATGTCAATGTTATGATATGAATAATTATGAAATATGAGCGAAATGCAACCATTCAATTTATACGGATTTCATAGATTAAACACACAATATGAAATATCTTGTGTTTCAAAGAAACTAGCTTTAATGAGAAATTGGTAAATCATAGTGAAAACAAAAAACCTTGAAGTGTTTATCTCTTTGCACCCTAGAGATGATATCGTAAATTATGCAAATAGTTTGGATCCAGATGAGACACTGGTCACACCACGTAACTCGGCATCTCATCAGTATCCAAAACGTCTCAATACTCCGACTACAATTATAATACTTTACCTGAGAGAGACGCCTTTTCACACACAGTAGGCCCAGAACAGACAGCTCTTGTAGGAGTATTCTGATCCGGGTCTGCTCCGTTTGTTTACGGTATTATATACAAATGTAGATATAATTCTATGGTTTCTGCCAAAGCCAAACAATTGTATGTTCATATATCATTATAATAATCCAGTCAGTAAATTTTCATCATGTCATTATTTCTTCCATTATTATTCCCCAGGTAAAGGTTGAAAAGTTTTAACTTTAACAATACAGTAAAACCTCTCTATAACGGCCACTAAATTAAATCAATTTTGTGTTAATGGCAGGTGGCTGCTTTAAGCAAGGTGAAAGTAAAACAGAACGCTCTTATAGGAGCGTTTTATTTCACTTTCACCTTGCTTTAAGCAGCCACCTGTCCTAAATACAAATTAATTAACACAATATTGTGACTGTTATAGAGAGGTTTTACAGTAGTAGAAGACAACATCTATTAAGTGTGCAGAGAGTTACTATATTCCCATGTTACGGACAAGCTGTAATGAGCAGTTAGGATCCAGATGAGACACCCAGTTACTAGGCCTCTCATCTGGATCCAAACTGTTTGTAAAGGAAATAGAGATTCACCCATTGACCCAAGCTATACTAGTCACATTCCACTGTAGCAGTAAAAGAGTTAACCCATTACCTCATAGGCTATTTTTAGATCAAACCACTTTGAATAAATCTACCAAAATGGAGCATTATCTAGAGAAAAGGAATTTTTTTTTCCAGAATTTTGTACTTTGAAACCATTGTGATAAATAGAGCATTTGCTCCTATAGGAGCAAATGCTCTATTTATCACAATGGTTTCAACAGGTGACTTTTTAGAGGCGTCAAAATGAGGGAATGGGTTAAAGAAGTGTGAAAAGTTTTATGATACCACCATTAAAGAATGTAGCAGTGAAGTAAGCCAGCATAAGAGTATGTTAACTATAATGATTATTACTTTTAATCTTGTCGTGAATTATATATATATATATTATAATTTTATAAAAAGAACACTCATTTCCAGGACAAAAAAGGGACTGTACCATAAGCATACAGAGCAGACCATAATCAGACTTTTTACAGAAGTTGTCTGATCTGGGTCTACTCTGTTTACAAAGGTGTACAAATATGGGGTTATCAGGTTATTAAGATAACACATAGCAGTACATGTACTACATTTTATTACAGATTGCTTCAGAGCTGGCATATGACGTAAATTGCATTACATCATCTTACCTATCACCAATGCCCTTAAATACATGATGAAAATGAGGGAAATAGACAAGTCTGAAACATGGAAAGGAGATTAGTCCTTTCTAGCTCTTCAAAGTCATCATTCTGAATATTTTGAACTCTTGTTGGTTTCAGATAGCCAGTAAAATCTTTCATAAAAATCTGGTTTAGAGGTGTTTTATTGAGCACAAAAATATTTTTCACTTTGAGGCTCTTTTTTCCTTTTAGAAGTTCTTTCAGCATTGATGAGTTTGAGTATCTTAACCAACATGATAACTCAAAATAGTACTATTGTCTAAAACACTCTTAAGACAGTTTGAAGAGCTGATGGTTGTACAAAAATATGCCCTATATAACATTATGCCATCTTTGGCTTTTAAAATATATAACACAGATAAATTGGCTAGAGAAAAACTGTATCAAAGTAATTCATATTATAACTGCCTTAGAGCATTCACTCAACTGGACCATTTAACCCATTACCTCATACGCTATTTTTAGATCCAACCTGAGTAAATCTACCGAAAAGGAGCATTTACTAGAGAAAAGGAATTTTTTTTTATAATTGTATAGTATTGAAACCATAGTGATAAATAGAGCATTTGCTCCTATGGAGCAAATGCTCTATCACAATGGTTTCAGAAAGAGACTTTTACAGAGGCGTCAATATAAGGGAATGGGTTAAGTGAATTTTGAAAAAGAATAGAATTTTGGATGTTTAACCAGTGCACTGATAATGAATACTTTTCAGTATTACCTTTCCATTTTAAATTGGTACATTATAATATATGTAAAGAGCTTCCATTTTCCATGGCAAATTTCCACATTTTTCTCAAAGACAAATCTGTAAGTGCACAATATTTGTACAACATAAATTTAGCTGCCATTTAATTTGCCCTTCCAGACCTATATTATTCCATTAGCAAACAAAGCAGATCCTGATCAGACAGTTCCTATAGTAGTCTTCTGATCTGTGTCTACTGTTTGCAAAGGCGTTTAAAGGCATGTCTATCGGTTAAAGGGTGTGTACTCGGTGTACATTATATTCAATCAATCAATCACGGATATTTATATCGTGCAGCATTATGAGACTTATATCAATATTACCATTAGCTAAACAATAGACACACCAGCTAAAACAAAATCTTGTCAAAGTCACATTCGTTAAAGCTTTTCCGTGTTACAAAATCAAAAATCTTTCATATAAACAAAGCAGCCATTTGTGATACATGGAAAATGCAGAAAGGATGTGTAAAACTGTCTTGATAAACAAAGAATGTGATATTTTTAGCACCGATTTTAAACTTTCAAAACAAAGTGATGTTTACTTATACTAAAATAATCAATCAAAAACAATTTACTTTGTAAGTTTAACATCAGTAGATGTACACTATTACACAAATCAATTCTATCCAAAGAAGCCATCAAAACTCTTAGTTTTTCAGCCAATAAATATCCCGCTGCAATCAAAGCAAGACTGGTGCACATTTGATCATCCACTAGATGAGTGAAATTAATAGCTGATATGAACATATATCCCTGTCCCTATGTCTGTGTATGTAGTACAGTAGAACCCCTCTAATGCGACCACTTAATGAATAAACAAGGGTGCCTATATAAGCAGGTGGTTGCTTAATGCAGGTCAAAAATAATGCAGAAAGCTCCTCAAGGAGCTTTCTGCATTACTTTTGTCCTGCATTAAGCTACCACCTGCATCTAGCTCCCAGAATTATACCTCTTTTAGGTGGTTGCATTAGCGGGGTTTTACTGCATATGATTTGAAACTTTCATTATTTTACAAAAATAAAAACCCTACTCTGATCCACATTTGCATAGTTTGTCAAGTTTCATAGAATATTGCTATGACGCTCGCGCAAATATCACCAAAAGAAGAGGGTTAAATGCGCGGTGAATAATAATATAATATTGATAAACAAGTCACTTAATAATAATAAAAGTACATCATATTAATGAACCCTCTAACATTGTCAACAACAACCAAAAACAAGACGTCGTCTAACAGACCAGTTGGCCTAGAAACCCACTAAATAATAAAAGATAAAATGCAACAGAAATCAGACAACTAGTTCATTGTTATATAAGCATTCTTTGCCTTAAAACAGCTTTAACAGATGTTCATTTTTCAACAACAAAAAAAATCTATAAATCCAACACTTCAATCCTGCAATTAGAAATAAAATTTTCAGAGTCTTTCTAAAACAAATTCAACAAATGAACACATTCTACAAACGGATCTTTACTAGAGGCAAAACTACCCTTTATTTTAAATGAAATATCCAATCAAAAGAAAACATTTCCATAATTTTAATAAATTAATACTACCCCTGAATAATCAATCATGTGCCTTCCACATTCATTTTACAAAACGAGTTCATTCTCAAGACCAGAGGCATGTAACACAGAGCCCCCAGTTGATACATGTACATGTTATATGGGAGGGAGCATAATGCAGAACTACCAAGCAACTGTCATACGTCACAAGTAAAATTAATAGCGTAACCCTGAACCAAATGACAAGCTACATATCTTCGGCTCATCTTCAGTCTACATTGCTTGCTTCAGTAGTGGATTTCTCCTGTTCATTTGGCGGACCATCCTGGCCGCTCTCTGACCTCCGACCCTGGTTGGCTTCCTCTACGCGCAGCTTCTTGCCATTGATGTCGAGTTCATCAAGCGCCTTCAAAGCTGACTCCATCAGATCCCGATTTTCAAATTGCAAGAAAGCATGGCCATTTCCACCATGCCAGATAACCCTCAGTGGGTCAACATCACGGCCCCTAACCTCAGACTTGAAAGTGCTGACCCTAAGAGACCTTGGCAGACCTCCAACAAAGATGGCAGGCTGGCGACCTCTTCTTGGTCGAAACCTGAAGTTGTAATGATAAATGATATTACAGCCTAATCAAGCTTTATGCCTCTGACCACAGGCAAGTGCTAAACCTACATGACATGCATATATAGCATTTGGCTGTTCTATTTTTAGACCCAACCTCTTTGAATGAATCTACCCAAAAGGAGCATTTACTAGAGAAAAGGAGAATGTTTTATTGTTTTGTAGTTTGAAACCATTGTGAGAAATAGAGCATTTGCTCCTATATGAAACCATCGTGAGAAATAGAGCATTTGCTCCTATAGGAGCAAATACTCTATTTATCACAATGGTTTTCAAAAAGTGACTTTTACAGGGGCATAGAAAGGCGTATTTATAGAGGAAAGGGTTAAAATACTGAAGGTAAGACTACTGGTCCATCCAAATCCCTTACTTCTCAGCCAAAATCTCCTTCATTGTACTCATTAGAATCACCTCAGACAGGCTGTCTCAACCCTTTCCCTGTTCTATATTTATTCCGAATTTAAATACCTACTGAATATTCATGGACAAAAGAGTTATAATGAAATATGGAAGGTGGAACATTGTAGCCATTTTAGATTGTAAAGAAACAGATCTATCAAATTCCATTAGCAAACAGCAGACCCTGACCAGACAGATCCTATAGGAGCTGTCTGATCTGGGTCTACTTTGTTTGCAAATGCATGAAAACGTGTTTATATGAAGGAAAGGGTTAAAGAGAACAAACAAGATGGGTTTTGGTAAAGAAACATAAAAAGTATTCAACAAAGATTATATAAGCACTCCTCTTTTGTAACCTAGCTCTTTGATACTGAGTAAATTTCAACTCTGCATCTGATCAAGACTTGAGCTAAATATTAAGCAAACGGAAACTTTGAGCTGAGGTCATTTTTTATAGACATTATTTCTTACATGAATATTCATTTAAAAAGGGTAAATTAAGTTCCTTGTGCCTCTTGACAATACCATTCCTTGTCATTGAGCTCACCTTCTCTGGGGGCGTCTCCTGTTCTCCTTTTCCTCCCCCTCAGACTCTGTGCCCCTGTCCTTGTACGAGCCATCATCAACCTGGCCATCACCCTCACCCTCCGATCCCCTGGTTCTTCTCTGGTTTGGCCTCCTTCTGAACCTGCGGTTTCTAAACAATTACATAAAGCTCATCAGAGAAGCTGGCAAAACAACTTTTTGTTGCAAAAGTTGTTTACATGGGACTGGGCTAGAAAAAACACTTCTCACTACAGTTATGATTTCCACCCGAAACAGGATGGATTAAGACAAAACACTTATCACACGGTAATTAGGATCAAGCTATTTCATAATTAGCCTATATAGCGTTTCTATAATTTGAGAGAATCAGGCAAAGTTTATAATATGGACCAAACATGGATGGATACACAACAATATTGGCAGCAGGAACAGGTTATATCAAACCTTTATATATTTTCATTCTGTTCCCCACGATAAATCAGATGCTTCTATAATTGCAGTGAAACCCCTCTAAACTGGATGTTAACTTTAGTATAAATACTGGTCTTAGAGACAGGTGGTAGCTTAATGCAGAGTTAAAGTCCTATAGGAGCCATCTGCTGAAAAGTATGTAAACTCTTCTCTATTAGAATTCAAGTTTAGAGGGGGTTTACTGTACAGTAAACTATTAAAGCTTAACCCTTTCCTCCATAGGCTATTTTTAGACCCAACCTCCTTGAATGAATCTACCCAAAAGGAGCATTAACTAGAGAAAAGGAAAATGTTAGAATTGTGTAGTATTGAAACCCTTGTGATAAATAGAGCATTTGCTTCTATAGGAGCACATGCTCTATTTATCACAATGGTTTCAATAGGTGATTTTTACAGAGGCGTAGAAAGGCGTATTTAAAGAGCAATCTGATCTGGGTCTACTCTGTTTGCAAAAGGCGTTTTTAAGAAGTAAACGTTTGAAACAGGTCTCACTGTATTACTAAAATCATTAAAAACTTTCAACCCGACACGAGCTTAACTTCTTCCCTAATGAATATTTATGCATGTATTTATCAATTCATGAATATTCATTAACAGAATTTTTATAATGTACCATTTTTAAGGTATATCTTGGCTTAGGGCTGTTCCATTTAAATGTGTATTGGGGGGCTGGAAGGCACTTCAAAAAGCTTCTATGGGTAGGTGGCCTTCCTGCACCCACATACATATTTAAATGGAACAGCCCTTGGAGAAAAACTGCAGGATCAGATCTTAATAATTTAATAAGCAATCAGCAGATGCTGATCACATGGCTCCTATAGGAGCCGTCTGATCTGGGTATACGCTGTTGGAAAAGCCATGAAAAAGACTTTCTATGAGGGAAAGGGTTTATAAACTACTGACATTTCCTCAAACTGCTAGTACAAGTCTTGCTTACCTCCTACGTGGTCTACTGTCCTCATCTCCTTCCCCATCTCTGTCCCCTCTCTCCTTCCTGTCTTCATCATCTCCTTCCTGTCCCTCAGACTCTGTCCTGTCCCCACGCTGGGGCCTGCCACGTCCACGGCCACGTCCACGACCACCACGTCCCCTGCCACCGAATCTGCCTCCATATCTTCTACGGTACCTGAAGACAGGAAAACATGTCCTTTCCACTCTTTAAGTAAACACACCACATGTATAATCATCCTTTTTCCAAAGAAGAAATTCACGTAACACTAATCCAACCTAACTGGGATTTGCAATTAGCATGGATCCAGACAAGATGCCTCAGCAGCCTAGTACAAGACGTCTCATCAGAGCCCAAGCCGTTTGACAGTTAGCTTCTGAAACGCTTGAACTTTTTTTTTTCCAGCATACAGCCTACAAGTCTTAATCCACCAATAGGTGTTGTATTCCAGAAGTTCTGGAGCCAAAAGCTAACTTTTAGAAAACAAACACACAGGGGGATGTTGATTTCATTAACCTTTTACTCCATAGTAATGCCGCTGCAGGAAATAGAAGACCCTAATCTGATTACCTCACAGGAGCCCGTGGATCAGGGTCTGCCCAGTTTGCTGTTCAGCCATGGTAGAAACTGGTAGAGTTACATCTACAGGCCAACCTGCTGTAAGCCATCAGTCTATGGAAGTGGACATTTTGGCCGCTTACAGCAGGTGACCGCCTAAACAAGGTGCAGGTTACCAAGCACACTTTCGAGAAATTATGATTGAGACATGTATTATGTGTACATACTGATTGATATTTATAAAGACCGTTCTGATCTAAAGGGGCCAGATTAATCCCAAGTCAAATCAAATTAATTGCCTTGTTTGTCGTTCTTCAAACTTTTTGTCACTTTATATTGATAAGTGTCAGGTCTCTAATTTGAGTAATACATGTGCCAGTAGATATTGAATTTGCCTACAGCAAAACTTGTAAACGACATTGCCATGTTTGACACGACTGCAGTTTCTGCCATGATCAAACATTCCTGTGTCCATGTGCGATAATAACAATTAATGGTATTTATATTCATGATGGCATTATTTCTTACATGAACATGTGTGGAGAAAAGAGTTAACCCTTTCCCTGTACTATAATCATTTCAAATACTGATGCCTACTGAACATTCATGAACAAAATAGTTATAAGAAAATATGGAAGGTGGAAAATTATAGCCATTTTAGAGAGCAACCAGATCTTTCAAATTCCTTTAGCAAACAAAGCAGACCCTGATTAGACAGCTCCTATATGAGCCGTCTGATCTGGGTCTACTGTTTGCAAATGCATGAAAACACATCCATATGAAGGAAAGGGTAAGTGTGGCGGCTAATTGAATTCTGTCAACACTATGGACCAGTTTGTAATGGGTTTTTTTTGCCTGAAATAAACATCTTTTGCAGACAAAAGTCAGTTAACCTTTTCGCTGCCAATGCTGGATCTGTGATTACCTATGCAAACAGTTTGGATCCAGATGAGACGCCGAGTAACTCGGCGTCTCATCAGGATCCAAACTGTTTGTTACTGTTACTATGTTTTTGAAACAAAAATGAAGAAAATAAAAAAAAATGAAAATTTGTAGCAGACGACAAAGTTAGCAGATGACAGAGTTTGGCAGCGAAAGGTTTAACGTTGAACGGCTAAAGGAGACATCAGTATGAAAGAAAGTAAAATTGAAAGGAATGTCAGGTGGTTTTTATGGAAAAAACGCTCATTAAGTTTTTACGGAGTCTGTGTACCAATTCGACCTGAACAGATTTTGAGTCTACCTTCTCCTACGGTCGTCTCCTTCTTCGCCCTCCTCCTCTTGTCTGCGGGCCTCCCGCTCCTGGTCCTCCTTCTCTGCTGCCTCAAGGTCAAACTCCTGGCCATCCTTCAGCGTCACATCCTTGCCTGCCTCCCTCTCCATCACCATCAGTTTACGCAGTATCGGCACACGCTTAAGCTGCATCAATAGAAAGGACATGACAACCATAAAAAGACATCACAAACTGCAGTTTCATTCTGAAGCAGTGCAACTTAAGGCTAGACAAATGTTTGACTATAGATTCCAGACCAGTAGATAAGAGGCAAATTCAAAAAATCTAAACAATAGTTTATATATATATTATTATTTGAACTGGTTGAGCCCTAAGTCTTTGAATACAGACAAGATATCAAGTTAATCAACTTTTATTATTAACCCTTTCTCTGTTCTAGATTTATTCCAAATTTCAATACTACTGAATATTCATGTACAAAAAAGTTATAATGAAATACTGAACAGAAGTTAGAACATTGTAGCCATTTTAGAAACTAAAGAAATAGATCTATCAAATTTCATTAGCAAACAGAGCAGACTCTGATCAGACATCTCTTAAAGGAGCCGTCTGATCTGGGTCTACTCTGTTTAAAGATGCTTGAAAAGGCATTTACATTAAGGAAAGGGTTAATAGGATTTCTAAATGCTTTTAACCCATTAACTTTCTTATTCTTATAACCTTCGCAAACTGAGAAGACCAAGATAAGACAGTTCAAATAGATGAGGGTCTGCCGTTTGTCACATATCTCTGTTTGCTATGGTAATAAATTGCCTTTCTTGTTCTGTATTTTTAACAAAAGAACTAATAAATATTCATAATTGGATGGAGGCTTATTGCATTCATAGAGCTGGTGGTGTATTTTGACGTCTTGCAAAAAGAGTAGACCCAGATCAGATGATTCCTGAAGAAATCTGATCAGTTTCTACAGCTGTTTGCTCATGCAATAATATAAATCTGGTCTACAGAAAATAAAATTTATCTAATTGATATTGATATGTCATTATCTCTTACATGATTATTTATCCAGTAGAGGATTAATATTAATAATTGGACACTATTAGTTACACGGTTATTTGGCAGGGTGTACGGGCTGGTATGACTGGGTTAGATCCCGTATTTCCTGAGGCTAACGTAGCCTCAGGAAATACGGGATCTAACCTGGTCATACCAGCCCGTACACCCTGCCAAATTACCGTGTAACGAATTTATTACCAGGCAGGGATCCGATTTACCTAATTAATAAACAAACGACTCTTATTTTGCTGACATTAGATCTCTAATTATATGACGACATGACAAGGAAAACATGACGTCATCACAGAGCAAATATGACGTTATCTCAGAGCAATTTCGAAAGAGGAATTCAAACTTCATTTGTAAATATTTGAGCTTAAACTGTTACATGTTGTACTGAGAAATTGATAGTGTCAAATTGAGGAACGTATGAGGAACAGTTTTTTACGTTTATTTGGTTGTAATCCGTCCAGAATTAATGGAGTAAGGACGATATGAAATTTCGAATCGACACTAAAAACAAAAACAAAACGAATGATGTCACACGTCAAATTTGAATGCTGTATTCTCCATGGAAGCCGCCGAATACGGTTCTGAACACCCCGGCAGTTTTTGGCAAACTAACCAATAAAATTCCAAGGATTTACTCTGACTGGTAAAAAAAAAAGCCTTGTATTTATAAATATTCCATAACCCTTTACTCCATAGATACGACTTTGCACACAGAGTAAACTTAAACCTTTCCCTCATAGAGACGTGTTTTCACGCATTTGCAAACAGAGTAGACCCAGATCAGACGGCTCCCTGAGGAGCCGTCTGATCAGGGTCTGCTCTGTTTGCTAATAGAATTTGATACATCTGTTTCTATGCTTTCTAAAATGTGTACAATGTTCCACCTTCCATAGGACAGGGAAAGGGTTAATCAGATGGCTCCTGTAGGAGTCATCTTATCAGGGTCTGCTCTATTTGCTTAAGAATTAATATTGATCTGATTCTACACTTTCTGCCTGTGTTTGTATGTCGTTATTTCTTACATGAATATTCGTGAAGTAAAAGGTTGAAGAGTTAGTTCACCTTGACGGGCTCCAGCTTGGACCAGATCACTCCAGTAGGTTTGGATCTGGTTGTCTTGCACTTAATGATTTCTGCAGGTGTCACGATATAGTCAACCACCAGGTCATGGTCCTGTATTAGTGACTCAGGGATGTCCAATACCTGCAGCAGCAAACATCAACCAATCAATAGCTATAGAGAAGAGGAGTACTGATCTGCCAAAATATCTTGTTTCTCAGCCACCCTATCTAGGGTTGGATACTGTTAGTCGGGTATCGTATTGGTACCGATACCCAGTTAAAAAGTACCAGTATATACCATTTCATATATTACCGCTACTCTTATCGATACTTTGACAAAAAATACTTTGTAAATTTTAAAGTTATTTTGGTTTAAAATGCTTCAAAATTACATTAAATATGCTTAAAAATGACATAGACATGCAATATAATACATAAACAACATCACTTTTGCATTAGAAAGAATTCTTAAATAGACTCCCAGTCGACTCTAACACAATTATATGGATTTCATTAAGACATCTTGTTGGTATCGGTATCAATAAAGTATCATATCGTTTCAGTATCGCTATGGTATCATACCGTTTCATTCTTAACGGTATCCAATCCTAACCCTTTCTTGTTGGTACATATTAGACTCACTTGGGAGTGGTGGTTCTAATGGGAACCATCATCGAGTGGACTTGGTGGAGAAATATACCAAATATCTTTCCCAAGTGCCCATCTTATCAACCGCTATAACAACTAATTAGTTAAATCAGGATCAAACTTACTGTTCTAAATCTTGACACATTGTTTACCCTTTATATGCACGATAAGTGCATACTGACATTTGAAAACAGTGTAGATCCAGATCAGGGTCTGCACTGTTTGTCATTCATAATTCTATCCCAAATTATACCCTTTCTTTTGAAGTGGACTCCCATCAATAAACAATGATGGACCGTTCCATTTTGAAATTTCAGCTTTCAAAGGGTTAACGAAACAAATTGTTTGATATTTTGATTGTATACATTGATTGCAAGGTGAATGCCGTTACATTTTAACCCTTTAACCCATTACCTCATAGGCTATTTTTAGATACAACCTCTTTGAATAAGTCTACTGAAAAGGAGCATTAACAAGAGAAAAGGATTTTTTTTTAGAATTTTGTAGTTTGAAACCATTGTGATAAATAGAGCATTTGCTCCTATAGAATGTTCTACTAGGCTATTAGAGTCCACTAAATATGAAAGGCTTATAAACTTACTAGAGAGTCTTGAATGACAAACAGTGCAGACTCTGATCAGGGGGATCCTGTAGGAGGCATCTGATCTAGGTCTACACTGTTTGCAAATGACAGCACATGTTTGACCCAAATTAAAAGGCTCAATACTTATTGATGGCGAAGAAAAGGGTGTTTCATTGGAGAAATAGAAATGTAGTGCATAAAATGTCGCAATAATGGAATACACTTTGAAAAGATGCAAGACGCAAAATTGAGACCTCCTCTCATTTGGTCTGCAATAAAACATGACTGTCTGAAACAGGGGCCTTCTGTCTCAATACAGTAAAACCTCTCTATAACGGCCACTAAATTACATCAAGTATTTTGTGTTAAAGGCAGGTGGCTGCTTAAAGCAAGGTAAGTGTAAAACAGAACGCTCCTATAGGAGCGTTCTGTTTTACTTTCACCTTGCTTTAAGCAGCCACCTGCCCTAGATACCAACTAATTAACACAATTTAGTGGCCATTATAGAAAGGTTTTACTGTATTCATATCTTCAGAAAATTTTATCAACCACGCTTGTAGTTCATATAAACGATGTATATCTATGATGCCATAATGGCTCTCACCTGACATTCGTGGACAGTAGTGACCACAATGGTGTCCTTGTTGACCGCTCCCATGGTTGACATCATTGCCCATTCCAAATCGGCAAAGCCCTCCCCTTTCCCAATGCGGAGGCCTGAAAATGATGAGTCTTACACTAGAACCTCTCTATAGCTGCCACTAAACCCAGTACCTCATGAATATTCATGTAAGAAATAACAGGGTTCCCACAAAACAGAAAAAATAAAATTCCCTGACTTTTCACTGACTTTTCCCTGTCCGAATTTCAATTTTCCCTGACTCCATGTTAACAGATTGAGTTTAATTGGTCTTCTATGAGCATGATCAATAAATGTTGGCCTCCGTCCTCCCCATCAGCCAATCCTTACCACCTCTCTCTTTATGACAACTATATATACAGCAGTAGTGTTTTGATCATTTTAAAAAAAATGTTTTTCATTTTTAATTGCTCAATATTGAATGTTACATGCAGGATGCCAAATATGTCCTAATATGCACCCAAAGTATAAAGTATCTTGAATATTTTCTACCTCTCTTAACCCTTTCCTCCATGATTTTTTATTAGAGACTCCATCTACTATGAATATATAATTAAGTAAAAAAAAAAATTTAAAGCAAAGTTAAGAAATATTTTGGCAGTAGACTACAGTAAAAACTCAGATTTATGATATTTTTCCAAGCAAACAGAGTAGACCCTGATGAGGCAGCTCCTACAGGAGCTGCCTGATATGGGTCTATTCTGTTTGCAAAGGTGATAAAATGTGTATCTATGGTAGAAGTAGTTAATCTTTCAGTTTTTCTGTGTAAGCTGAATTTGTCTGTAAGACACTGATACACCATGCTATTAAAATGGGGTCAAAATTGGCCCCTCCCCAGGGCTGGCTAGTTTTCTATGGAAACACATGGTGAAAACTTTGGAAATATTCTCCTCTGATTTTCTGGTGAGCGATATCAGGGCCTTTCAGGCCCTCTTGTTTTGCAATTTAATCAAAATTTTGCATCACTTGGGATGTTTTTCCCAAATTGGGAAAAATAGGTCCTTTTAATGGGTCTATGTAGATGCCAGAAAAGGGTCTACATTTTCACTGTTTTCATAATAGCAGACCAAATATTGCTGCCCTTACAAGTGAAGACAGTACAGTAGAATGTCGAATATCTAGCACCGCTGCCCAGCCTGTCCTAACAAGTGAAGACACTACAGTAGAATGTCCAATATCTAGCATTGCTGCCCTATTCTAGCACTGCTGTCAAAATGGATGCTGGAGTCTTGCAGAGGTGCCAGAATTCTCCAATGATTTTGTTTTAACAGACTTCATGACAGATATACTATAAAATTTGGATGTGAAATATACAAAGCTAATCAAAGATGTATAAAGATGTTCTCTTTGATTTTATGGCTGAATGCATGTGACAAAAATGTGACGTGTATTTTGACATGATAATCTTTGAAAAAGGCCCTTAATGGTCAAAATATAAGATCATGTATTTATGTATAAAGATGTTTGGTTTAGTCAAAATTGAAGAAACTGCCTTAGCCTTTTATTTTCATTCTTTCTCCTTTTTGACATATTTCCTTAGCCCTCATCCTTTGGTTCCAAATTCCCTGACTTTTCCCCGACTTTTGCCAAATTTCAAATTTCCCTGACCAATTAAAAAATTCCCTGACTTTTCCCTGACCTTGAAAAAAAAAAAAATTTCCCTGACTTTTCCCTGTCCGTGGGAACCCTGAATAATGACATCACTAATATTCATTACCCGAATGATTATAAAGGCCTTTGAACACAGGATATTTTGGCCATGGCAGAAACCTGTTAGCCCATTCCCTCATATTGACAACTTTTGACGCCTCTGTAAAAGTCACTTTATGAAACTATTGTGATAAATAGAGCATTTGCTCCTATAGGAGCAAATGCTCTATTTATCACAACTGTTTCAAACTACAAAATTCTAAAATTTTCCTTTTCTCTAATTAATGCTCCTTTTCGGTAGATCTATTCAAGAAGTTGTATCTAAAAATAGCCTATGAGGTAATGGGTTAAATAAGTTCATTAGCAAACAGAGCAGATCCTGATCAGGCAACTCTCCTACAATATGTCTGATCTGGGTCAACTATTTAAAGGCCTAAAAAAGCGTCTCCATTACACAAAAGTTCATCGGGTAAAACATTAACCCTTTGGTCACTAAATAATTATGACATGCTAAACATTGTCATCTGCTACAAGTATTAGGAGCCTTTAGGAGCCGTCTGATCTGGGTCTACTCTGTTTGCAGATGTTTGAAAACACGTTTATATGAGGGAAAGGGTTAACCCTTTCCTCCATAAATACGCATTTCTATGAAAACACATTTATATGAGGGAAAGGGTTAAAACTAGTGGTGTAACAATACATTAAATTATCGAACTATCGTGATAGTTCTCTATCCCAGTTACACTATCGATAGTTATTTCCAATTGGCAATAGACTATTGCGATAGTTGCTCTGACTATTGATAGTTTCGATAGTTCTTTCATATAATTGGCATTGTGTTTTCAAGATGGCGTCGACCATCGCGGAGATCGAGTTTGTTAAAAACAAAAGCGATAAAAGACAGTGGCAAAGCCCAATTCATTTTAAATCATTTCCACAAACCTTTTTAGTAAGTATTTACAGCAAAGTTATATCTTACACTGTGCAAAATTTGCATTTACAAGTTCTCAAATCTTGGCAGAAACTATTGCAATAGTTTCCAGCAATAGCAATAGTATCGCAATAGTACTTTCAGCAATAGCAATAGTATTGCAATAGTCAAAACTGGCCCCAATAGTCAGCCCTAGTTAAAACACAGACTATAAAGATGTCTTTAACCCTTTCTTTCATTAAAATTAATTTTCATGCATTTGCAAACAGAGTAGACCCAGAACAGACGGCTTCTATATATGAGCTGTCTGATCAGAGTCTGCTCTGTTTGCTAATGCAATTTGATAGATCTGATTTTCATTTCTAAAATGGTTACAATGTTCTACCTTCCATATCTTCTTATAACTATTTTGTACATGAATATTCAGTAGGTACTGAAACTTGGAATAAATAGAAGAGGCAAAGGGTTAATCCTTTCCTTCATACAAATGTCTTTTCATGCCTTTGCAAACTAAGTAAACCCAGATAAGATGGCTCCTGTAGATAAGAGCAGGTATGATACATACAATTACCATGAAGCAAATACAAATGAGATCAAAGGCATATTATCTATAGTTAAGAGAAAACTTGCTCAGATCAAGAAAACATTTAACCTTTAGCCCACTGAGCAAATTATTTTTACATAAATTTTCACCAACTACATTTTAAAATCAGTATGTCAAATGAAAGTCTGAAACACAATCAGGGAGTCTAAACAGTTTTTATCCTAATAAGACACCAAAGTTACTCAATATCTTATTTGGAATCCTAGAGGAGCTTTCTGCATGACTTTCATTTTGTATTAAACTGCAAGACCGACATTCATACTTATTGGGACGTCCAGTTAGAACGGTTTACTACAATGCATAGAAAAAATGATTTTACATGTCCTAAGCATACACAAAGAGATAGGGTACTAACCAGTTCTGGAGACAGCCACAGATCCAACAACAACAAGATCCACTTTTATCTTGTCCTCGAGGTCAACAGTTTTGCTGTACTCGCGGACGCCCTGGGACGTGGAGCAGATCCTCAGGATGTCCTTAGTTGCCCCTTCTGGTGGGGTGATTCTGTTAAAGAGCCCAGCTCTCAGACGCGGAGTGGGTACCAGGAGATTTTTACCAGCCTAGGGTTCAACATAAAATGAAGTTTATTTATCATTTAATGGTAAAATTACATTCTCTTTAACCCTTTACTCCATAAATACGCCTTTCTACGCCTTTGCAAACAGAGTAGACCAAGATCAGATGGCTCCTATAGGAGCCATCTGATCAGGGTCTACTCTGTTTGCTTATGATATAATATAAATATGATTCTACAGTTTCTGTCATGGCCAAAATATCTTGTGTCCATGTTCTACTATATTTAATTTAATTAGTATTCATGACGTCAATGAATATACATGAATATTCATTGAGGAAAGGGTTAAATACACTGAAAAAACAACTTCCAGCCCTTTTCATTTTTAGAAATGTATAGTCTAAAGGGCTGTTGTATCAATTACCATATCATTATGGCTCAATTAGACAATTATATCATGTCACGTTAAACACGTACAAGAAGTATGACAAGGCTTGCTTTAACCCATTCCCCTCAAAGGCTATTTATAGACCCAACCTCTTTGCATAAATATACAGACAAGGAGCATTATGATTTTCTAGAGAAAAGGAAACATTTAGAAATGTGTAGTATTGAAACCATTGTGATAAATAGAGCATTTGCTCCAATGGAGCAAATGCTCTATTTATCACAAGGGTTCCAAAAAGTGACCTTCACAGAGGCGTATTTATAAAGGGTTAACAGATTTGATACTTTAGTCTTATAATCAGAGATTAGATCTTAATATGGTCGGTGTCATAACAGTGTGGTATGTGGATCTAAATATCTGAAGTTTGTCTACAAACAATATTAAATTTCTCCACCCAACCTATAGATATTGTGACCATTCTATAGAATTTCTCTGACAGAAGATTCTACAGAATGGTAACATAGGGTTTGGTGGGGAAATAAAGGAGCTACTCTAGAAAATGTTTTAATTCATGCATCCTATCTGGACCTCGGACAGCTCCTTTATTTCTCCGTATAACCCTGTTTGATCACTATATAGTAATGTCCCAGGCCATTCTAATGAGTGGTCACAAAATAAGAGTATGGTTGAGAAATGATGATTTTAGTATTTGGAATACATCTCTTTATCTATGGCACTGTGTCCAGTCTGCCAGTGAAGGATATGAAGCAACTTACGTCAAGGGTCAAGAATCTGGCCTGTTCCTGAGGCTTGTCTGGGTTGATCTTGACCGTCTGGGCTTTCTTAAATTCCTGCATGGTAGGTATTAGCTCTGCCGCTGTGGCAGCACCCTGCAAAATCAAATTTAGCACTTAAGCTTAGGGTTAAACAAAAATATATAAACTTTTACAAAATCTCCTTGCATGTTCACAAAGCATAGATCTTTCCAACATCACAATCACATTTTCAAATACTTTGGAAATCATCAAATGTAATAATAAATTCATTTGTTTGATTGTAACAATGTAAGTTTTGCTCTAATGTCTAAAAATGTTAAAAATAGTAAGGGGCACACAAACTTTCAGAAAAAAATCTCAAACGAACAAAGGACCATACTTCATTCCCAAATTATTTGAAACGTCGTAACATGCCTAAGAATACTCATGGCAAGTTTCAAATCAACTGCATTAGTGGTTGCTCAAAGATATAATGCATGACTTCCAACCTCTCAAAACTTTAACCCTCTCCCTCATAGAAACATATTTTCACGCATTTCCAAACAGAGTAGACCCAGATCAGATGGCTCCTATAGGAACCGTCTGATCTGGGTCTGCTGTTTGCTAATGGAATTTGATAGATCTGTTTCTTTACTTTCCAAAATGGCTACAATGTTCTACTGTCCATATTTCGGTGTAACTATTTTTTCCATAAATATAATATTCCGTAGGTATTGAAAATTGAAATAAACGTAGAACAGGGAAAGGGTTAAGCCAGGTGAGAGACCAATGCAAATTCTGAGGTGAGAAGCAGCTTCAAAAATTACCCTAAATATCCCAACAAATTTTGGCAACTAGTGCAGATCCAAATAAAACTACTCCTGAAAGAACAGTTTGATCAAGACCTACACCATTTACTAACTATTTCATTAATTTCATTGACCATTTCCCTAAATTCTGTATTTTTTTCCAAATTTCAATACCTACTGAATAATCATGCGCAATCATGGCAAAAGGTGATTTTAGAAACTAAAGAAAAGAAACTATCAAATTCCATTAGTAAACAGAGCAGACCCTGATCAGACAGCCTCTGTAGGGAGCCTTCTGATCTGGGTCTACTTTCGAAAAGGTGTTAAAAGTCTATCTATGGAGTAAAGGGTTCAAAGGGTTAAGACTTTTTTTTTTGAAAGGCTGTTGCAGAGGCTTTTGTCAGTTTACCTTAACATTGGGTATCCTCCTATTAACCGGCCTGGGAAAGTCAGCCAGGTCGTTCTCCTCGATGTACTTCCAAACCGCATTCCTGATTGCGGCTTTGGAGACATCATCTGTAAATATAAGTTATAATGAATATCATCAATCTGTGGCGCTGATTTATATATTTACATGTATTGATACTATTAAAGGGTGAAACGATTAATCGCGTTGTGAATTAAACCGCGATCTTATGCCCTTGATTCGGTTCGGTTCAGCAGATCTCATTTTCGATTCGATTTTTATTATAAAAGGCTAGCTTCTTAATGATGGTAGCAAAATGAAACTAACCTATATGTGTAAATTCGTCGTGAAAAGTCGAAAGATCTGTTTTCCCACATTAAAGCTGTCAAAACATACTCATCGAATTCTGATAGACCCAAATCTACTGGATGACGGCCAACTGTTTTAGCCAATCGTTGCACTTTGTCTGATTGTCTGGGTGCTTTTTTCAAGCATCTTTATGTTCTCTCAAAATGTCAGATGCTGAAGCTGACAGTTTACATGCTGCCCCAAAAAACTATTGCTCCAAAATGTGGAGATTTCAGATTCGCGAGGGCAACAATACAAATAAACCAACATGTAACATTATTTTACAGATATTGTCTGCAACACAGTCTGTCAAATCATCTGAAACGGAAACACAGTATTGCATTTACGTTGAATCGTCTTCTTCCAGTGATTGTGCTGGGGTAACCTCTACATGTTCACCTTACAATAGAAGTTTCAAAATGAAAACTTCCAAATAAATGAAAAGAGCAGAATAAATTCATTTCATCATTTTAGGAAGCATTCAATTTTTCAACCAATGTGGAACAAAAGCATTCACATTAAACTTGGTTGCAAATTTGTGTATGCTTAAAATTTATGAATCTGTGTATTGATAACTGGCTAAATATATACTCACAGCAATGTCTAGTGCTTTTTGCTTAAAGGTACATGTAGGGAGATATTATATCTCTCTTCAACTGATAGCTATCTGTATCAGTTGAAGAGAGACATGACATCTCCAGGTCAGAAGTGCTCAAATTCTTTTTTTTTTCAGAAAAACCTACATGTTTTCACAATGCAGACACATGAACCTTTTTTAAAAAACTGGTTTGTGCATGGTTTGTGACGTGTTTTACCTATATGGGTGGACTCGCCCTACAGGTCACAGCTCACGGGTCAAAATCCAACTACATACATAGAGTAATATTATGAAGGTGTGTTTTCAAATACTAAAATCATAATTTCTTAACTTTTAAACCCAAAGTTGAGACCATTCTTTAGAACCATCTCTCAAAGACATTTATAAAATGTGGTCACAACATAGGGTTTGGTGGAGAAGTAAAACAGCTATTATCAAAAAATGTTTTATTTACATATTTCAGCTTTGTCTCTGTATATTATTCAAAAAATCAATTTAAATATTTTTCGTCAAAACTATGATAACTATTCCAGGGAGTCCCAAAATGTAACGGTTGCTAATAACTTAAATGCGGAAACAAGTGTACTGGAACTTGAAAACACTTTTAATTAAGGGTGAAACGATTAATCGCGATGTGAATTGAACCGCGATCTTTTGCCCTCGATTCGGTTCGGTTCAATTCGGTTCAACAGATCTCATATTCGATTCGATTTTTATTATAAAAGGCTTGTTTCTTAATGATTGGTAGCGAAATGAAACTAACCTATGAAAATTCGCCGTGAAAGTCGAAATACTTGTTTTCCCGCATTAGAGCTGTCAAAACAAACATACTCATCGAATTCTGATAGACCCAAATCGATTGGATGAAGGCCAACTGTTTTAGCCAATCAAATAACACGTTGCAATCGTTGCACTTAGTCAGATCGTCTGGGCACTTTATTCAAGCGTCTTTGTGTTCTCTCAAAATGTCGGGTGCTGAAGCTGTCAATCTACGTGCTACCCCGAAAAACTATCGCTCCAAAATGTGGAGATTTCAGATTTCGCGAGAGCAACAACACAAATAAACCAACATGTAAGATTATTTTACAAATATTCTCTGCAACACAGGAAATACGACAAATCTGTCAAATCATATGGAACGGAAACACGGTATTGCAATTTACATTTCGTCTTCTTCCAGTAAACTTGGTTGCAAATTTGTGTATGCTGAACATTTATGAAGCTGTGTATTGATAACTGGCTAAAATATACTCGCAGCAATGTGTAGTGCGTTTTGCTCTGAGACAGGGAGATGTCATATCTCTCTTCAACTGATAGCTATCTGTATCAGATGAAGAGAGACATAACATCTCCAAGTGCTCAAATTCTTTTTTCAGAAAAACTTACATGTTCTACAGAGTTAGGCTGTTTAGTCAATTAGACAATAAGCCAAGACAGATTACGTTAGTGTTACCATTTTTTTACCATTTTTCTTGGTTTTAGTGACCAGTTATAAAAAAGAACTTCCAAAACCAAACTGCAGAAAAGTTTGGCTGTTAAAGTCAGATCTATCTGTGACTTGGCTATTATGATTTTTACCACCTGTATATGTCCAAGCAGTCTGTTTTCAGAGTTGTTAATACACAGGATTTATTCTACATAGTGCATTCTCTTTATTAAAATCTTAAATCGAATCGAATCGAAAATAATCGAATCGTGTTGTAAAAAATCGAAATCGAATCGAATCGAATTTTTTTGAATCGTTTCACCCCTACTTTTAATAGTGTTGACCCAGATCAGAGAATAATCATCTTATCCGACTGCACATTCATCTGAAATCAAATCCTCTAACAAATTTGACATTTCATACTGAATGGATTCTGATGGGTCATTCCACTCTTGATTATTCAGCATTCAGAGTTAATACACCTACCTGGTCCCATTTCTTTCACAGAATCTGCAGGCAATTTCTGTGACATGGTGGGATTACTGTCCTACAACAACAAAAAGAAATAATGTCAGTTTGAACTACATATGTATATGCATTGTTTTACTTCACACAACAGAGTAGACCCAGATCAAATGGCTCCTGTAGGTGCCTTCTGATCAAAGTCTGCTCTGTTTGCTTATGGTATAATTTAGATCATCACCTGATCCAAAGTTTCAGCCAAAGTTAACCCTTCGCTTGCTGAATTTTAAAATACATTTCTCCTTCAGCTTTACCCATGCCCTGTTGTATAATTACACATATCTTCACTGTGTACAAGTATTTCGCTGTGCAATCACAGCTGTGGAGTGCATTGGTTGCACAACCAATTTGTAAATAGTGCAGACCCTGATGAGACAGCTCCTGCAGGAGCCGTCTCATCTGGGTCTTCACTATTTACAGGTAGGTATATTGACGTGAATAGCAAGCGAATGGTAAAAAACAAATCATGCGTTCATGTACTGTTAATATATATTCATGATGTCATATTCACGAAAGAAAGGGTTGACCCTATAAATGCCTTTTTATATCTTTGCCAACAAAGTAGACCCAGGTCAGATGGCTGCTGTAAGAGTTGTCTGATCTTGGTTTGCTCTGTTTGCTTATTAAATCATAATATTAAATCATAATAGATCTGACTCAAGTTCTATAAACCAAAATATCCCGAGTTCTGATCAGGTCTTCTCTAGAGAAAAAATAGATCTATTCTACAGTTTCTGTCACAGCCAAAAATTCCGGATTGTTTTGGCATTCTTCAAAGACTATTATAAAAATTCAGCTAATAAATATTCATTATTTCATTCTTTCTTCATAAAATATGTTCAACAGGGAAAGGTTTAAACAAACTAATTAAGACCTGTTTTGGGTAGTAGTTGTTATGGAGATGTTTATATTTTCTTCTTTTTTTTGCATATCTAATAATCTTTTACTTTATCCAAAGGTGAAGTCTACATATATGATGTGCTGAAAATTGAACAAACACTATCGGTAAATCATATACAAAATACAAATGAAGTTTGTGAGAAATTTACTTCATGAATATTTCTACAAGAAATCATGAATATTCATTCACTGAATTTTTATAAATAAAAAGCCATTTTGGTGATGGCAGAAAATGCAGAATCAGATCTATCTAATTGCATTGAAGCAAACAGAGAAGACCTAATCAGAAGGCTCCTACTGAATTACAGTAAAACCTCTCTATAACGGCTACTAAGCTGTGTTAATTAGTCGGTATTTGGGGCAGGTGGCTGCTTAAAGCAAGATGAAAGTAAAAAAGAACGCTCCTATAGGAGCGTTCTGTTTTACTAAAACACCTTGCTTTAACCCATTCCCTCATATTGACGCATCTGTAAAACTCACTTTTTAAACCATCGTGATAAATAGAGCCTTTGCTCCTTAGGAGCAAAAGCTCTATTTATCACAATGATTTCAGAACTAGACAATTCTAAAAATTTCCCTTTCTCTAGTTACCGTAATGCTAATTTTCAGTAGGATTGTTCAAAGAGGTTGTGTCTAGAATTTAGAAATAGCCTATGAGGTAATGGGTTAAGTAATAAGTAGCCAACTGTCTTAAACACAAAATACTTGATGTAATTAAGTGGCCATTATAGTCTTATAGAGAGGTTTAACTGTAGTATAAAATATAACTAACCTGTTGTTTTCACACAGGATCGTAGATATATGCACTATTCTATGTAACAGTGAATTAACAATGTATCGCACGCAATGAAAAACATAAAATGAGTAAATCTGAGGATGGGTTTCACAGTAATCTGCTTATATACAGACATCAGGAAATGTACAATTAAGCCCTTACTCCATTAAATACGCCATTTAATGCCTTTGAAAACAGAGTATATCCTGGTCAAACTGCTCCCATAGGAGCAGTCTGATCAGGGTCTGCCGTCTGCTTATGAAAATAGTAAAGATCTGATTCTACAGTTGGTGCCATTGCCAAACATTCATCAGAGCTCCAGATAAGATGCGTAAATTAAAACATTTTCAAGAATAGCTTCTTTATTTCCCCACCAAACTCTATGTTGTGACCACTCTTTAGAATCGTCTCTTAGAGACGATTCTAAAGAGTGGTCACAACATAGGGTTTTGTGGAGAAATGACGATTTTAGTATTTGTGTACGCATATTTATCTGTAGCTCTGATTCATGTGTTGATATACCAGCCATTCCGTTGGCAGGTAGGGGATAAATAATAATCATTATTTTTGGCATGAATAACCACGTGGGAAAGGGTTAAATATCTTTTATCATTTTGGGAAAAATTTCCAGTAGAGACAAAATTTTGATTAAAATACTTACAAAAATGCAAAAAAAGTTAAGATGGCATAAAAAAATGTTTTCCATATCATTGAGTTTTAGAGTGAAAAAAATTAAAACATTAAATTTTAAAGACATTACCCAGGTCCATTCAATGATTCCCCCCCCATTGTTCTCAATAGGCGTGAAAGTAACAGTAAAAGCATGATACAAGTGTGCAAAATATGGCAAGCCGTCTCATTCTGTCTAGAGAGGCCCTGACATACAATTAGTCAAGGGGAACACACTCAAAAGACCATTGTTGGTCAGAACCCAATAGAAGTTCAACCCTTAAGAAGCCTACATCTAACAAACAAAGGGCCATATGCAAACAGGTTGGATCCAGATGAGACGTCAAGTAACCCGGCATCTCAGAAGCAGACAAGCAATTTAGCAGATGAATATTTTATAAGGATTAAATACATTAAAAAAACCTGAGCTCTTATGTATATCAGAGATAAACCTCTGGACATTTGGCCTGCAGTAGAATCCATTTAACCTGCAGTGGAGGAGAGCTATAATATGTTCAAAGGCGCCCTAATTAAAGCTGAGAATTCAATTTTGTCTTGTAGAGCTGGGGTTCATATATACATGCCATGTTTGTTTGTACAGTGGAGAAAACGTTATCATTTCCCATTTAAACGTATCTATACGCAAATGCATTGAAGTAAAATGTAGAAAAATACACCTTGTCAAATGTAAGAGACGGGCCTCACATGGAACGCTCCAGTGGTTCTTGACAGGCAGACTGCTATAGCTTTTACCATGTGCCGCATGCTTTTTCACAGGTTAGCTGTAAAGACCCAAGCCGGCCAAGGGAATGTCTTTAAAATGCTTTTTTCCCAAACTTGCCACTTTAATTTTTTTTTTTTTTTTTTTTTTTAAAAACAGTAGTTATGGTCCCTATGATCAGGACAGGAGCATGTTAGGCAGGGTTACAGATAAGCTTTTGCATTAATTGGGTTTTTACTCCATAGTTTTTCAAAGAATTGGGTATTCAGAATTTCAATTGAGTATCAGGAACAACTAAGATTGGTTTATTTCACAGAAAGACCAATTTTAGTCTAATTCTAACAGTCCATTAACTGATACTCATCCCTGAATGTTCAATGTATCTTCATTTGCCAATATTTTAACACCTCATATTTGTGTAAGAGTTATTTGTTTTTAAGCCAATGATACTTAGAAACCCATTCTTTGACAGTAAGTTTGCCGACTTTTGCAATGCACCGTCCTTAATCTGAAGTTTAGTGGCTTACAGATTTGTAACAAAAGGTCGATGAATCAGGGTTTTCCCCAGGCAGGGGTGGCGAAATCAAACGTCCGTATTGTCCGTGTTGTCCCAAAGCCATAACGGACAAGTGAAATTTTGTAGGTTTTTGTTATTAATTCATCATACGGACAAGTAGGAAATGGCTTTTAACAAAAACGGACAAGTCATCCAAAATTAGATTTCGCCACCCCTGCCAGGCATTAATGATTAAGGCATGTCGCATGCAACATGCTTTTATGTCAAAATATATCTTGCAACATGTCTTAATTTTCACAGGACTTTTATAAATATTATATTTGAGTTACTTTAAAAGCCCAAATTCATAATTACTATAAAATTCTGTTGTTTATTATCAGATGTGTATGAAAACCATTTCAATTTGATAAAATAATGCCTATTTATGGATAAATAGTTTTATTTTTTCTGGGGAAAACCCTGGATGAATATACCACTGTGGCACTGACAACCTCTTTTGAGGTTTTACACACATTGTTCACAAGCTCATCAATGATTCTTTTTACATATTATTTCTGGTTCGCCCAGGAAAGACTCATTTAATTAAAAAATGTGTTTTCCTGTTGTTCCATTCTCTCGACGCCATGTTTACTCATATTATAGCAGACGATTCGACTGGTTTACTATTTGAAACAAAACTAATGAAAAGGGCACAGAATAACGATTTAACTGGTTTACTATTTGAAACAAAACTAATGAAAAGGGCACAGAATAACATCCTATATACCGGGATCTGTTACCCGGACCCATAAAATAAGCTGTATGTATGAAATGAATAACCAGTCTAACCGGTGTTTCATTAAAACAACAGTACAGTGTCACAGTAAACAATCACCACGCGCCACTCAGACATAAAAAGAAATGTCAGAGTATCGCATACTAATACGCGTCTGCTTGAATACTTTTGCGTAAACCACTTTTACAATTGATTTTCAGTACTCATGCATTTTAAAATAATTGCTTTTCTGAATTTTTACTGAATTAAATTGCATATTTACGCAGATATGCACCTTATCTGTAACCCTGAATGACCTAACAGCAGAGTGTTGGCAAGGCTAGAACCACACATATCACACATGTGGAGTATAAATTAAAACTAATCTCAAACACTTTTTTTTTTCTTTTATATAATTACCATATTAAAATATATAACATATGCATGGAACAAAAAGTGTTGTCAATGTTAAAAACTGCAATTTATTATAAGCAACTTGGAACAATTGCTATCAAGTTTCATTCATAACACCCCCACCCCCTCGCACACTTAACACATTTACTTTCAATATTATTTATTTCAACCTTACCAATACCTGAATAGTCACAATATGTAAAAATAATTTTAAGAAAAAGATTTTAAAGCGTTTCAATAACACAAACTTTTTCACCCGAAATGTTTACTTCCATTCCTTTTTTGGAACTCGTGAAAACATGGGAACGCGTGACCGTGTTCCACGAGCCGGTTAGAATTTCGTTCAAATTCAAGATGACATGACTTATACACGGTTTGTTGGCGCAGCCAACTTGGAAAAATGTACTTCTACGAAGCAGATGACATAATATAGAAGCATGCTGTTATCAAATAATGTAGTATTTTGTTACCGAATAAGAAAGGCGTGAAGAAAAATTCGCTAGCGCAAGGCGAGGTGTCAGTTGTGATGTTTTGTAACTCACACATTGGAGACTTTTCATATGTTATTCGGACCAGTTTCCGTTCGCACCCAATAAACTTCTTGATAGCGGAGTCAGGCGCAACGGGTGGCTGTGGGACGTCTTTTAGCGAAACTTTGTATTCTGACACCTAATGTTATTTATGTACTGACTTGAAATGCACCAATTGTGATATCCAGTATGTATGTTGGACAAACTATTTGGCTTTGCGCTTTGAAAACTTGATTTCGTAAACATGTACAAACATAATTATACTGATACAAAAAAAACTCAGAATCTTTTTATACCCACATTTTCGACAGTCAGGACATGATTTTACATATATGAAAGTGTAACCAGTGGAACATGTTCCATTTGAAAATAATGCCACTGATGGTTTTTAACCCTTTCCCTGTTCTAGATTTATTCCAAATTTCAATACCTACTGAATATTCACGGAAAAAATAGCTAAAATGAGATGTGGAAGGTGGGACACTGTAGCCATTTTAGAAAGAAAATGTACAGATCTATCAAACTCTATTAGCAAACAGAGCAGACCCTGGTCTGGGTCTACTCTGTTTACAGATGCGTGAAAACACGTTTATATGAGGGAAAGGGTTAAAATCAAACGCTAGGTTAGATTATGGCTGACCTAATATATTAAAACACAAAAAACAGCAACAAATAGCAACAAAAAACCCACACTAAACAAACGAACTGAGTGAACGAATGAAATGAATGAATGAACGACTTTATTTAACGAGGGTAGCTCAATTAGTCATAATTACTAATCTACCTTGAGGCCCTCAAACAAAGCATTTCATACAACATACAAAACAGTAAAACACAGATATATATATACTGGCGGACGCATTTTCCTTTCATTTGAGTGATAATATATCAGACTGCCAGTCTGGTAATGATATTAAGACTGGTATTTTCTTTATATTCTCTATCCATAAACGTAAACCAATGTCTCACGGCTTGAAATGTCAAAATGGCAATATAAAAGTGAAAATAATGCCATATATATCTATTACTTCGGTTGCGGACTTACACAATTTAATTTTCTTTTACAGACAGGTATACATACTGTGCTTGTTTGTCTTTGTCATCACGAAGTAAATACAGATTTACTTCGTGTTGTCATTTACCAGTATAAGGGATCTGGGCGACCAAGCTGATAAAAAAACATGTGTATAAAAAAGGTACCTAGTTATAGTCTACTTTCAGCCTAAATGACCGCTCAGCCGACTGTACATTTACTCCCCGCCCGGTCATTGAGCCATTCGCCTACCATATTGAGCACTGCTAAGATATGGCGCGAGTACACAGCCACAATACCGGCTAGTGACCTTCACAGGTACCCATTTTAACCCCTGGGTGGAGAGGAGGCAACCTCATGTGGATGGGAGACAGTGATTGGTGTCTCTGAAATTTTGAGCTGGTCAAGCCGGGATTCGCACCCCAGCCACTTGGGTTATCAGCTCAACGCTCAACCACTAGGCCAAGCCACCATACTGACCTCTATAAAACTGTTGATTTAATACAGGGTCCATGCTTATAAAGCTTTTAGTTGAGTCTGAGTTTCGTTCTCAAGCTTTTGATTGGTCAGATTTGAGTTCTCAAGCTTTTGATTGGTCAGATTTGAGCCTTTGGCTCAAATCTGACCAATCAAAAGCTTGAGAACGATCTCAGGCTCAACTAAAAGCTTTATAAGCATGGACCCTGATTTTACTTCGATTGTTCTCAAGCCACCCATTGCGACTGAATCTGAAGATAAGAAAAGATACCATAACATTTCCTCATAGATGAAGGTATTGATTTTATCCATTTTTTCGAACAAAATATCATAAATTTAATTATTACATATTTAAAAATCCGGAACCAGCTATAATTCGCTATAGAAATCTATATAATAAACCAGTAAGTAAGATTATTTTTAATTACAACAACATTGTTTCAGACTTTAAAATTGATGAAATGCACCTGATAGTTAAGACTGTGTTTGTCATAAGTTCTCTGTTTGTATGTGTGTGTGTGCGCGCGCGCGCGCGCGCGTTTGTGTGTATGTGTGTGTATGGGGTGCGTCCGTACGTGCGTGCGTATTTGTTTTCTATCAATCTGTCGTTCCTTCGCAGATACATTCACATACACTACAATGGGACTACGCCATAGTCAATTGGACCATACCATTTCAAAAAGTGAACATACAATATCAAAACTTAAACTCCTATTGGAGCCGTCTGCCCCTTTGCTGATGAAATTATAATATATAGAGAGTCAGGCACGTAGCTAGCCATACGCACGTGCGTAACATTAATTTAAAAGGTGAAAACATTACTATGTCCAAAATGGAACAAAATGAAAGTCTAAGTGGGGTATACATGAAGACACGAGCTGTCTTGCCATGTAAGCTTTAATCCATTTCTTCTTATTGATGCCGTTTGACACATTTGTAAAAGTCATCTTTTGGAACCATTGTGATAAATAGAACATTTGCTCCCATAGGGGCAAATGCTCTATTTATCACAATGGTTTTAAAACTACACAATTCTAAATTTTCCCAAGGCTGCATGTACCTATACCCCGATAGCCACGGTGCGTACATTGTATATGGATTCAGCCACGCTGCTGTCTATAGTTTCTATTAACCCCTTCCGTGCCACAATGACGGGTTTATGATACCACATGCAAACAGTTTGGATCCAGATGAGACGCCGAGTAACTCGGCGTCTCATCAGGATCCAAACTGTTTGACACTCTGTTTACTGTTTTATAAAGAAAATGGGAAAAATACACACACGTACACTAAAAATAAACAAAACTGTGCCCAGCAGACGACAATGCTGGCACCGAAAGGGTTAATACCAAGAAATCCTGTGTACATATGCCATGTTCAAAAATCGGCAAATTAGGATCCATGACGTCATTAAAGTATAACTTGTCGTAAGCGGCCATTCATTTATTGAACAAAGTTCTAAGCGTCAAAAAGCAGGTGGTTGCTTAATGCAGGGCAAAAGTAATGCAAAAAGCTCCCACGGGAGCTTTTTGCGTTACGTTCGACCTGCATTAAGCTACCACCTGCCTTACAGACCCATAGATAGACCTATTTTTGATGACCGCTTAAGGCCGGCTCTACTATATTTCTGATATGAATATCAATCAGGGAAATGGTTTAGAAACTACTGGGCCGAGTGTTACTCGGCATTTCATCTGGACCCAAGCCGTTTACAAATGCGAGTCAGGTCGCGCTTAACCCCTTCCCTCATATTGACGACTTTTGAAAACTCTGTAAAAGTCACTTTGTGAAACCATTGTGATAAATAGAGCATTTGCTCCTATAGGAGCAAATGCTCTATTTATCACAATGGTTTCAAACTACAAAGTTCTAAAAATTCCCCTTTCTCTTATTAATGCTCCTTTTCGGTAGACTAATTCAAAGAGGTTGTATCTAAAATAGCCTATGAGGTAATGGGTTTAAGCATAGTATGGGTTAACCCTTAGCCGGCTAAGTGCGATCTAAATAACATTTGCAAACATCTTGGATCTAGATGAGACGCCGAGTAACTCTGCGTCTCATCAGGATCCAACCTGTTTGACACTCTATCAACAGTATTTCAAAAGCTTGAACGAATCATAAGTAAGTGACAGCGGCAACAGATCGGAGCTTAAGCAGGCCTTATTTTCATAGGAGGCTAAGGGTAAATGCAGGTACGAATGGTGTAGACCCAGAGCTACAGATAAAGATGCGTACCCGAATATTAAAATCGTTATTTTTCCACCAAACCCTGTACTGTGACCACTCTTTAGAATCGCCGATTCTAAAGAGTGGTTACAATATAGGGTTTGACGGAGAAATAAAGGAGCTATTCTTGAAAATGTTGAAATTTACACATTTAATGTGGACCTCTGCAGACCAATACCAGCAACCAGTCACCATCTGGGTCTACATTGTTTACCAATGTCAATCCATGCGTTCGAACGCATGGATTGACATTGGTAAACAATGTAGACCCAGATCAGAGGGCTCCTAGAAGTGACATCTGATCAGGGTACGTACTGTTTGTAATTCAAGATCCTCTAGCAAGTTTAACCCTTTCCTCCATAAATATGCCTTTCTACTCCTCTGTAAACGTCACCTGTTGAAACCATTGTGATAAATAGAGCATTTGCTCCTTATCACAATGGTTTCAAATTATAAATTCGAAAAAAATCCTTTTCTCTACTTAATGCTCCTTTTCGGTAGATTTATTCAAAGAGGTTGGATCTAAAAATAGCCTATGAGGGAATGGGTTAAGGCTTTCATACTGAGCGGACTCTCTAGTTTTTGTTTGAGTGTATCGGGGTAGCCGTATTTCAGTCATATCGCGACGTCCAGCTAATTACAGGTTGATGAAGACCCCTGGCAGGCGCGGATTTAGAGGGGGTGGGGCCGGCGTACGCCTTCTAAAAATGCCCAAACAATCTTTTTTGAGTAATTTTATAAGATCTAGATCTAATAAAAATCAACAGAACAATGCTTTAATCTAAGTGTTTTTTTATTCCCATCACCAAATTACGCTCTTTTTCAACATGTATTACAAACACACTATGGCGATATCATCAAACTTAAAAATATACGCCCCCCTCTCTCTCTTTCAAAAAAAAATCTTCGCACCCTACCCCCTCCCCCCCCCCCCCCAATCTGAAATCCTGGATCCGCACCTGCCTGGGGCTTTTCCGTGCTTTGCACATATTGGTTTGTTTCGGGCACGGGAGAGCACCTGGGTAGAACGACCGACCTACCCGAAGTCAGCTGGAAGGCCTCCTCATATGAAATATCCTAATGCCCAGCCCGGCATTCGAACCACAGCGATAAGGAGATATTCCACTCTGAAAATTCAGGTTTGAAAGGTCTCAGTCTCGTACCCAAAGGACAGTTTGGATTTCCAGTTTTCAGAGTTAGCAGAAAATATATAGTGCTATTCGTAATGGCTTCAAACAATGTAAATCCATGCTCATAGTTGTTGCAAACGTGGAGGCTGATCTGAATACAATAGGACCTGTCATAAGCATCCATTCATTTATTGAACACAGATGTCTTTAAAAAGCAGGCGGTTGCTTAATGCAGATCAAAAGTAATGCAGAAAGCTCCTATAGGAGCTTTCTGCATTACTTTTGACCTGCATCAAGCTACCACCTGCCTTACATACCCATAATGAGATCTAGTTTTGATGGCATTGTGTTAGTGTTTACTGGTTTTGTGATAGATTATTAATACTTCAGGTTAATAGTTGTTTTAGGTTTCAACAGTTTTAGCCCTTTCACCGTCAATGTCGCAAAAAATGCACCAGAACAAATAGCGCAGTCCCAGATCAGACGCCGCCTTTTCAAGGCGGCATCTGATCAGGGACTTCATTTTTTGTCTCAAACTCTATTTCTATATATGTGCTTTTTATTCCTTTGAAATTTGCATTTATTTATCTTATTTCTTTATTTTACCGAATGATTTAACAAAATTGGTTTGCAGACGACAATTAGAAATTTGGCGCCGAAATTGTTAATCATCTTTGTTCAGGCATTGAGTCACGCTACACGAAAGAAAGCAGCCTTTAGGCTTTGTAAACTGCCAAGAACCAGATCAACAACCGCGTTGAGAATGTGGCGTCTGACCCAGTCCTACACTGTTAATCACACCAGTCAACAAACAAAGACAGGCTCTGATAAGTAGTAAACAGTGCAGAATCCGATCAAATGCTGCTTTGAAAACAGCACATTTTGTTCTACGCTGTTCGCATAGCCGATGCAATTTGGCTTTAGTATATAGCAAAGTTAATATTTCTGCAGATTAGCGATCACCTGCTTTTTAAGTCTTTATTACAGTTGAACTTCGATATCTCGAACTCGGATAACTCGAACTTTGGGATAACTCGAACAAAAACTTTAGTGCCTCCAAAACGTACAATACAGAATTGCTCTAAAATGTAACGCTACAGATATCTAGAACTACATGTAACAGCTCCTACAGGAGCTTTCAGCATTACTTTAGACCCGTATTAAGCTGTGGCATTGAAAAAATCGTTCAGATTAGAAATCGGATGAGTCGAACTCCTGTTATCTCGAACTAATTTGTACGGTCCATTGAAGTTCGAGTTATCGAAGTTCACCTGAATATGACTATTTATTAGATTAATTGTTAATATAGCACATGGACACATGAATTTGTGGCCATGATATAAACTCTGAAACCATATCTGGTGTACGGTGGTCTAGTGGTAACGCGCTTGACTACCAATCCGGAGGTCCGGTGTTCAAATCCCGGTCCCTCCCGGAAATTTCAGAGATGCTTTTCAGTATCTCCCACCCGCACCTCCTCTCCATCCAGGGGTTAAAATGGGTACTTGTGAGGGTCAATAGCCGGTACTGCAGCTGCATGATTGCGCCATATGTTAGCAGTGTTCAATATTGTAGGCGAATGACTCAATGACCAGGGGAGTAAATGTACAGTCGGCTGAACGGTCATCCGGACTGAAAGTAGACTATAACTAGGTACTGTACTCTCTTTTTAATATCTTTTTATAGTAAAACCCCTCTAATGCGACTACCAAAAAGGGGCATAATTCACAATGGCAAAGGCAGGTGGTAGCTTAATGCAGGACGAAAGTTATGCAGAAAGCTCTTTCTGCATAACTTTCGCCCTGCATTAAGCTACCACCTGCTTATGAAGACAGCCATGTTTGTTCATTAAGTGGTCGCATTAGAGGGGTTTTACTGTATAAGCAAACCGGAGCCGTCTGTTCTTCATCTCTTGTTTTGCGTAACTTAATCCTTTCCCTGTTCTATGTTTATTCCAAATTTCAGTACCTACTGAATATTCATGTACAAAATAGCAATAATGAAATATGGAAGATGGAACATTGTAGCCATGTTAGAAAGTAAATAAAAAGATATTTCAATTTCCATTAGCAAACAGAGCAGACCCTGCTCAGACGGCTCCTATAGGAGCCGTCTGATCTGGGTCTACTCTGTTTGCAGATGCGTGAAAACACGTTTATATGAGGAGAAGGGCTAAGGCGTATTTATCGAGTAAAGGTTTAACCCTTCGCTTGCTGAATTTTAAAATACATTTCTCCTTCTTTACCCATGCCCTGTTGTATAATTACATATATCTTCACTGTGTACAAGTATTTCGCTGTGCAATCACTGCTGTGGAGTGCACTGGTTGCACAATCAACTTGTAAATAGTGCAGACCTTGATGAGACAGCTCCTGCAGGAGCTGTCTCATCTGGGTCTTCACTATTTACAGGTAGGTATATTGACGTGATTAGCAAGCGAAGGGTTAAGACTAATTACTATATCCAATGAAAGGTGTTTCTAAAAGGGACGTTATTCGATTACTATGCATTTTTTGATGGGATCGACGGTGAACAAGTATCGCCTCCCTTTGAATCTCGAATATTCAACTTGAAATGAACCATCAGTATTTAGTGATAAAATCCACTCAGTGTGAAACGGTTAAATATTGTTAGAATAATCTGAACGACAAACAGTGCAAGCGTACTTAGAGCACTCATCTGAGTCGGATCTGCAGGGTTTTGCACTTGCCAGTACAATCATTTCTATTGGTCAACCTCTGTAACTATTGCAGATTTTGAAAAGTCCCATGCTGACAGGTAGTTTATTGGCCTTTTTACTTAAAAGAGACACAAACTTACGCATCTACAAACAGAGTAGACCAAGATTAGACAGTTCCTGTAGGAGCGGTCCGATCAGTATATACTTTGTTTGCTTGTGGAATAATATATATCAAATTGTACAATTTCCTAAATGCCAAAAGTCTAATATACATTATTCATATTATTTTCAAAGTATCAGCTAATTAATATTCATTAGGTTAACCCATTACCTCATAGGCTATTTTAGACACAACCTCTTTAAATAAATCTTCCGAAAAGGAGCATTAACTAGAGAAAAGGAAACATTTAGAATTTTGGAATTTGAAACCATTGAGATAAATAGAGCATTTGCTCCTATAGGAGCAAATGCTCTATTTATCACAATGGTTTCACAAAGTGACCTTTACAGAGTCGTCAAAAGTCGTCACTGTGAGGGAATGGGTTAAATAACGGTATCATTTGATGGCGCTATCTCAAGAGCCAATATTGCTACATGCAGTAGAATCTGCCCTGAGCAGTCATTCATTTATTGAACATTACGATTGCTTAATGCAGGGCAAAAGTAATACAGAAAGCTCCTATGGGAGCTTTCTGTATTACTTTTGACCTGCATCAAGCTACCACCTGCCTTACAGGCCCATACTTAGACCTCTCTTTGATGGTTTGGTTTTATCGGGTTTTACGTCGCTTTAACACTATTTCAGTCATATCATGACGTCCAGCTAAGTACAGGTGGAGAAAGATCCAGATAGTCTTCCATACACGGAGCAAGCTGCATTTTGTTGTGCACAGAAGTACATCCGGGTACAACCACCGACCTACCGCAAGCCAGCTGGGAGGCTTCCTTACATGAAAAATCCAAATCCAAATCCGTTTTTCGTGTCGATAGTACATATACACGATTCAGTGTCATAGCTAGCGATACGCATTTACGCACGTGCGTAACATCAATCTGAAGGATGAAACCATTTCATGGCCAAAATGGCACGAACATCGAAATCCAATGGGGTAGACATTGATAAACATGAACATTTGTACCCACTCCCTTATGCTGACGCCTTTTGATCCTCTTTAAAAGTAACCACTTGAAATCATTGCGATAGAGCATTTGCTCCTATAGGAGCCGTCTGATCTGGGTCTACACTGTTTGCAGATGCGTGAAAATGGGTTTATATGAAGGAAAGGGTTAACCCTTTACTCCATGCATTATCATGTAAGAAATAATGACAATAATACGTCTAGTAATAAAACACAATACTAATAAGATTTAATTTTTTTTATAATGGCATATGAACACTGAATTATTTTTGCCAAAAAGACAAAAACTATAGAATCAGATCAATATTATATCATAAGCAAGCAGAGCAGACCCTGATCAGACGGCCTCTACAGGGGTCGTCTATTCTGGGTTTACTCTGTTTGCAAAGGCATAGAAAGGCGTATTTATAGAGCAAGGAGTGTAAACCTTACCTTCACATTGGTACATGCGCGGTCTTTGGCACGGGCTTATAGATAAGATAAACACTTAAGGCAGAACATCCCGTGTAAGCTAAAGGAGCTGTCTGATCTACAGTAAAACCTGTCTGTAATGTCCACTAAATTACATAAAGTTTTTTTTGTTAAAGGCAGGTGGCTGCTTAAAGCAAAGTGAAATTAAAACAGAACGCTCCTATAGGAGCGTCCTGTTTTACTTTCACTTTGTTTTAAGCAGCCACCTGCCCTAGATACTTAACACGAATTAGTGACCGTTTTAGAGAAGTTTTACTGTAGATCTGCTATGCTTGCAACGGCGTAGAAAAAGCGTATTTATGGAGTAAAGTTTTAAGAAAACACATATAGGCTAATATGGTTATTTATTTATTGATCACATGGACATGTTTCTATGTATCTAAACCTCGATTATTTGCTGCTAATTATTAATTACAGTGGCAATATCAGGCATCCCATAAAGCTACTGTAATCATCACCGTACATAGCTAAGTCGGCGTGGTACCGGTTTTCTACCCAAAGCTCATCGCCGGCTACCAGCTGCACTACGACCGACACGGACCCTTGGTCGTACGTCTTTGCAGGTGGCGAACTTGCATACGCCGCCGCGAGTGTGGCTCCGTTCTTAACCAACGCCACTTCGACGAATGAACCCGTCTGATCGTACTTTGACATGACGGAAGTAGAAAAAATGTAGATGCCAGGAGCTGGGGCAATGAAGACACCTTGCTGATTATGGTAGCCAGCGCCAAGGTTTAGGCGAACGGTTTCAAAGATGATTTTCTGGTGTATTCCTAGATGAGGCACTGTCATCAAGTTATTGACGGCGTGGAAAGCCACCGTCTCGTCCGTACCCAGCACAAGGCGCTTCGCAATACTTCGGCCTGAAACATGAAAAGAGTAACCTAAAACTTAGAAGGAACAGTTATGAATGATAGTTATGAACTTCGATATCTCGGACTCGTATAACTCGAACTTCGGATAACTGAAACTGAAATTTCAGTCCTTCCAAAACTTACAATACTGATTTGTGTGACAGCTTAATGTAGTTCTAAAGTAATGCTTAAAGTTCTACAGGAGCTTTCAGCAATACTTTAGACCTGCATTACGCTGTGAACTTAAGAAATTATGCAGATCAGAATGGGATAACTCGAACTTCTGTTATTTCAAACTTATTTGTACGGTCCCTTGAAGTTCGAGATATCGAAGTTCAACTGTACAATTATAGTTTTGAAGTTATAAGAAGTTATAAATCGGAGCTAGTACTAAGCTTTATATTTCACAAGAATGACAGATCGATGCAACATATCGGTACCTGTTGAATATGCGTCTAAGAAATAATGACATCATGAATACTTTTCACCTGAATGTTTATACAGTAAAACCTCTCTATAACGGCCACTAAATTGTGTTAATTAGTTGGTATTTAGGGCAGGTGGCTGCTTAAAGCAAGGTGAAAATAAAACAGAACGCTCCTATAGGAGCGTTCTGTTTTATTTTCACCTTGCTTTAAGCAGCCACATACCTTTTACACAAAATACTTGATGTAATTTAGTTGCCGTTATAGAGAGATTTTACTATAATGGAATAAGAATAAGAACCCCCCCCCCCCCTTACAACGACCACGAAAGTGGTCTGATTCTCGTATATAAGGAAAATGACAAATAAATGTTGTGCAAATTATATACAGAAAAGCCTGTTTTCAGCATTCTGGACTTATAAGACAGTAGGCAGCTGAAGGCATTAACTCTTTCGGCGGCAATGTCGCCTGTTGGCACCATTGAAAACAGTGCAGTCCCAGGTCAGATGCCGCCTTTTCAAGGCGGCATCTGACCTGGGACTTCACTGTTTTCTGTATCATTTTAGCTCAAGCATACAGGTTTATGTTTTATTAATGTTTTATTAATATACCTTTATTATTTAGTTTAGAATTATATTTAATATGAAATTATTATTGCAGACGACACTTTTAAATTTGGCACCAAAAGAGTCAAGGAAGGAGCTACAGACCAACACTTAAACGTGCGTACCCAAGTATTAAACTCCTCATTTCCCCCACCTAACCCTATACTATGTTGTGACCACTTTTTAGAATCGTCTCGAAGAGACGATTCTGAAGAGTGGTCACAACATAGGGTTTGGAGAAGAAATAAAGAAGTTATTCTTGAAAATGTTTTTAATGTATGCATCTTATTTGGACCTCTTGAACCATCTGCATTACTCTCGTCATTCATTAAGCAACACTATGCTCTTAAAGAACCGTATGTATCCACTATATAGGTGGCGGTTATCTAGTGGTAACGCGCTTGACTATCAGTCCGGAGGTTTTCCGTGTCTCCCACCCGCACATCCTCTCCACCCAGGGGTTAAAATGGGTACCTGTGAGGGTCACTCGCCGGTACTGCGGTTGCATGATTGCGCCATATGTTAGCAGTGCTCAATATTGTAGGCGAATGGCTCAATGACCAGGGGAGTAAATGAACAGTCGACTGAGCGGTCATTCGAACTGAAAGTAGACTATAACTAGGTACTTTAGTATATGGTCGCTGTAAAACATGTTGTACAGTACTAAATTTTATTCTGCAAGCAGTCTCTCGTTTTTAACACCCCCATGAAGAATTAAGTGTACAAATATCTAATTTTGATAACGGCGTATGAATACAAAAGTTCATTTGGCCATAAAAGGGTCTGTAGAGTCAGACTTACATACATGCATATATTATTCCATACGCAAACATAGCAAATCCTGTGACGGGTCTACCCTGTTTGCAAAGGCGTGGAAATGCGTTCCTATCAGATGAATGGTAAATACAGTAAAACCTCGATTATTCGAATTTTCGGTATAGAAGAATTTAGACCCTTTTAGGCAGGTGGCTGCTTAATGCATGGTGAAAGTCATGCAGAAAGCTCCTAGAGGAGCTTTCTGCATGACTTTCACCATGCATTAAGCTGCCACCTGTCTTAAAGATCGATAATAATACGTATTTTAGTGTTCGGATAATCGAAGTTTTACTGTATATCCGTTTTTGTTATGTGGTCGCCATAGACAAGTTCCACTATACCTGTTTTAAATTGCTTGATTGCCGAATATGGAACTGCAGTCCCTGTTGTTTCTGCCTCTTGTCCCTGTCCCGTATTATCTTCGTTCAGATTTTCTGGTCCAGTTTGTGTCACTTTCAAACGAAGCAGTTGTTGTATTGTCACCTCTTGCTCTTGAGTTTTCTTAATCTGCTGGTTCAAATTTACTTTTATTTCATCTAGCTCCGCTTTCTGGTATTCGATATGATGCTCGAACATTTTTTCCTTCTCATCTTGCTGATGTTTCCACTTTAGAAGCTCCTGTATAATGGTCTCTTGCTGCTCGAGTCTTTGATTCTGTTTATGTACCAATTTTATCATATCGTCTAGTGCTTCTTTTAGTTCGATATGGTGCACTTCCTTTTCTAGTCCTGAAACAGAGTTGCAGTCAATGTTTTAGGAATATTTGTTAGGGATATATATTTTGCGTCTTTCAATACTGGTATATTTTCAAAACAAAAGCGTTCGAATATGCTAATTAATTTAACCCTTTATCCCATGAATAGTCATGTAAGACATAATGACGTCATGAGTATTAATTTGCCGAAGTCTTATAATGGAACACAGGAAAATTTGGCCATGGCAGAAACTCATACAGGTGCCGTCTGGTCAGGGCCTACTCTGTTTGCAATTGTGCTGATAAGCGTTTCCATGAAGCAAATGGTTAACCCTTTCCTTCATATAAACGCGTTTTCACGCATCTGCAACATAGTAGAGCCAGATCAGACGGCTCCTATAGGAACCGTCTGATCAGAATCTGTTCTGTTTGCTAATGGACTTTGATAAATCCGTTTCTCTGCTTTCTAAAATGTCTACAACGTTCATCCTTCCATATTTCTTCATAACTATTTTGACGATGCATATTCAGTAGGTATTGAAATTTGTAATAAAAATACCGGTAGAACAGGGAAATGGTTTCTACTGGTATTAATGCATTTTATGTTGGCTGCACCCATCAGTAACAACAGCATCAGTTACAACAATACCAGTAACAACAACATCAGTAATAACAACTCCAGTAAAAAAAACTACACAAGTAACAACAACACCAGTAGCTACAATAACAACACCATTAGTATTAAAACCGCAGTTACAACATCAGTAACAATAACAACAACAACAACAACAGTAGTTACAATATCGTTAACAACATTACCAGTAATAACAACAACATCAGTTACAGCAAAATTAACATTAACATTAGCAACAGCAACAAAAACAACAGTAACAACACCATGAGTAACACCATCAGAAGCTATTTAATTCTATAAGAAAACAAAACACTAAGAGAAGACATGTTTGGGTCTACATGTACTCTGTTTGCAGAGGCGTCAAAAGGCAGGCGCCATAGGTTATAGAAATGGCGGACTAAAACTCCATAAGCAAACATAACACTGAGAACAGACTGACCTGGGTCAATCCTTTACAGGTGCATCAAAAGGTGTCAATATGAGGTAAAATGTTAAGTGATCGGTAATATAAATAGTAAAACTTAATAAACGATAAATTACCATTGATTTTAGGAGCAAATGGCGTAGCTGCTTCATTGCCAGTCAAATTTCCTTGTACAACAGAAACAGAAAAGCAAAACAAGCAAAAGAAGAGACGCATGTCCGCCATTTTGAATGACACAATGTCTAAGTAGCTTAGATAACTAAATGTCAAAAGTGAAACCTCCCAAAGATAAGACTCATGGTTGTATTTCCCATTTCATATGAACCTTTTCTCTGTCACAAGAAGTAATACATTCAAGCAAAAGGGTTTGTAATGGTTTTAGAACAGCAGCTCCTATGGAGCAAATGCTCTATTTATCATAATGGTTTCAAAATATGACTTTTACAGAGGCGTCAAAAGGCGTCAGTAGGAGAGAATGGGTTAATGATGTATGTTTGGCGTTTGTCCTTTAAATATGAATACAACCCTCTTTGAAATTGAACATAAGAGTCTATAAACAGCAAATGGTTGCTTAATGCATGACAAAATAAGAGCTTTCTGCATTACTCTTGACTGCATTAACCCATTACCTCATTGGCTATTTTAGATACAACCTCTTTGAATAAATTTACCGAAAAGGAGCATTAACTAGAGAAAATGACAATTTTAGAATTTTGTAGTTTGAAACTATTGTGATAAATAGAGCATTTACTCATATACCTTGCTTTAAGCAGCCACCTGCCCTAGATACCAACTAATTAACCCTTTCGCTGCCAATGCCGGATCTGTGATTACCTATGCAAACAGTTTGGATCCAGATGAGACGCCGAGTAACTCGACGTCTCATCAGGATCCAAACTGTTTGTTACTATTACTATGTTTTTGAAACAAAAATGAAAAAAATCAAAAGAATGAAAATTTGTAGCAGACGACAAAGTTAGCAGACGACAGAGTTTGGCAGCGAAAGGGTTAACACAGTTTAGTGGCCGTTATAGAGAGGTTTTACTGTATATATTTAAAGATTGAATTACATTTTTGTTAGTTTAAACATATTTTATTTCCATTCTATACATATATTGGAAATGGGGTTGGGTCACAAGTTCTGACAACGTTAGTTTCGACCCTCCCCCTACAAAACTGTGTACAATCAAAATGCAATGGCGATTTCTACATGACATACAGCTAGTAAGCACATAACAAAACAAAGTGAAAAAAAAAAATGAAAACGAGAAAGAATGTGTAGGAGAATGACAGACAAAGGATAAAGAGGAGAATAGGGGAGTGTAAGAGAATGAGAAGTTGCATGTTAGAGAGAAAGACAGAGTATAAAAACTATCATTGAATCAAGCAAATGATCAGACGACTAAAGCATTTGATGTTGAATACATAAATTAAGAAAGACACATTTGAGGTAAAGATTCGAATTTAAATTAAAATCTCCCAGTTTGTTTAATGTAAGCATGCACGGCAGAAAAAAGTGTCTCATTGTCATCATCACTCAATTCTAATTTACCGAACAACAAAGTATCCGTGTTTAGAGGGTGGTAATTTCGCGTGGCATTAAAAAGGTTTAATCTCTGTTCTTGGAAAATTCTACATCTAAAGAAGTAGTGATGTGCATCTTCAATTTCATTTGAGCAATTACACATTGGGTTTGGGTTAAGGTGATTATTAAATAAATCACTGTTCAAATTGCTACAGTGGTTTCTTATTCTAGCGTGCATTACAGATAAACGTCTATCTCCAAAACAATAAAAGGATGGAACAAAACAATTATTTGGGCTATAAGAGCTATCGCGTAAGCCTTTCTTAAAAGAACTCATTTTTGTTGTGTTCATCGATGTATAAATCCAGACCTGATCACACACAACTTGCATGAATTCCGGGAATTCATGTAAAAAGTGAAAAATGTATACGTTTAGACATCATACTTTGACAGTAAAAAATGGATTTTTCTTCGTATAGTATACATACGAAAAAAAAAATCATTTTTTCTCTCATATTTTATTACTGCCAAAGTAGGAATGTCTAAACGTATTTGAAGGTATTTATAAGAAGTACAGTAAAACCTCTATAACGGGCACTAAATTGTGTTAATTAGTTGGTATTTAGGGCAGGTGGATGATTTCTGTTTTACTTTCATCTTGCTTTAAGCACCCACCCGCCCTTAACACAAAATACTTGATGTAATTAATTGAAGCAGACGACAAAGTTTACAGACGACAAAATTTGGCAGCGAAAGAGTTCAATTCAATTCAATTCAAATACTCTTTATTTTCTCGGTTTGCATTTATGTACAAAAAACATGAGAACTTTCCCTCATGCACATTCAACATTTAGGTCAGGCACATCTTTTATAATATAACAAATAAGATGATCCATTTAATGTCTTAACCTGATGACTTCAGTTTTACCTGATACTTTCGAAAGGAAGAGAACAGCATATGTCTGTTTAAGTACTATTTTAGTTGGTAGACCTACATGGAAAGTCCCGAGGATATTCTGAGTTAAGTGGTGCGATAACCAATAGAAGGCACAGTAAAAAATGTTTCATAGAAAATCATTATGTTGACTACCCTTCATCTGATGGAGATGTGTTTTGAAAACAGAGTAGACTCAGGCCGGACGTTCGTCTGATCAGGGTCTGCTCTGTTTGGGTATGGAGTTACATAAATCTGATTCTACAGATTTTGACATGAGCAAACAGTCATGTGTTCCATATATCATGATGACACTTCATTTAACTAAGTCCCATCATAAGACCTGATTCTACAGTGTCTGCCATGACAAAATCTCTATTTACATAATGTCATTTATATAATAAATTTAACCCTTCGCTTGCTATTCACGTCAATATACCTACCTGTAAATAGTGAAGACCCAGATGAGACAGCTCCTGAAGGAGCTGTCTCATCAGGGTCTGCACTATTTACAAGTTGATTGTGCATCCAATGCACTCCACAGCAGTGATTGCACAGCGAAATACGTGTACACATTGAAGATATATGTAATTATACAACAGGGCATGGGTAAAGAAGAAGAAATGTATTTTAAAATTCAGCAAGAGAATGGTTAATTAATATCCACGATGTCATTATTTTTACATGGATATTCATGGAGTAGTCGTGTGCCAGCTGAATGCAAGTTGAAAATAACACAGAATGTTATCAGAAACTTTCTATATTATTCGCGCATGCATCACCCACTACTTTGCAAACGGAGTAGACCCAGATCAGACGGCTCCTATAGGAGCCGTCTGATCAAGTCTGCTCTATTTGCTTTTAAAATAATATAGATATGATTTTACAGATTCTGATATTCTATAATAAACTAATTAATATTCACGATGTCATTAATCTTACATGAATATTCATGGGATCAAGTGTTAAACAGCCAATTGTCTAAAAACTTGCCAGTTCTTCTTAATTACTCATTCAGATTAGTGACATTTTCTACATACATCTGGGTCCATGCTTATAAAACGTTTAGTTGAGTCTGAGTTCGTTCTCAAGTTTTTGATTGGTCAGATTTGAGCCTTTGGCTCAAATCTGACCAATCAAAAGCTTGAGAACTCAAATCTGACCAATCAAAAGTTTGAGAACGAAACTCAGACTCAACTAAAAGCTTTATAAGCATGGACCCTGAACTTCGATACCTCGAACTCGGATAACCCGAACTTCGAAACGTTCAGTCCTTTCGAAAGTTAAAATACAGACTTGCTCTAAAACCTCTACAGATATATAGAAACACATGTGATAGCTTTAAAATGTAAATTATTTTACTAGGAACTACGGATACTTTACAGATATTGTTCTGAATGCGCTAACAGTGCAGCTTCTGATACGAGGGCTCATAAAGAATCATTACCACAATGACAGATCTACAGGTTCATATGATATTGAATAAGTAGTGTCCATTTGGTATTACTAATGCCCAGGCCAAATTCCTCCAAGAAAAAATGTCAAAAAATGCTAACTGATTTATCGGTCAGGTGATCATGACCAAAATCACAGGTGCACAATGACATATAATGACAAAGACGTATATAAAGCTTGAGAAAGATTCATTGAAAGATGACCGGGTAATGCTCCGGACAAATCCGGACATTTGTTCGGACAAAACCGGACACACCGATGAACGAACAGACAGGTTGGTCAACAGACAGAATAGTTGCAGTAAATCCACCGCAACTATTTGGAGGGGATAGTAATTTTAAGTAAAAAAAGTGGGGGACAAACATAATTTCAAAATGAATTGCACATAAATCGTTGTGGTTGAATGGTTTCTGGGTCGTGATTCTGGTGGCTCTTTCTAAATAGTCATGTACAGTTAATAAAAACAATGATGGAATAATTGTTAAATACTGTGTTAATGAATAATACATTGTATTTTAATGAAGTTCAGACCTTCTTTGCTGCAGGAATCGGTAACTGAATACCCAAATGCAGTAAACCCCCTCTAATGCGACCACCAAATATGGGCATAATTCTGGGTGGCAGAGACAGGTGGTAACTAAATGCAGGACGAAAGTTATGCAGAAAGCTCCTATAGGAGCTTTCTGCAAAACTTTCGTCCTGCATTAAGCAACCACCTGCTTTAAATGATGCCAATAGCTGTTTATTAAGTGGTCGCATTAGCGGGGGTTTAATGTACTTCATTGAGACTTGGGAGTATATATACGTTCCGTGCATCAGCTTTTAACTGATGAAAACTACAATAGATCTATATGTTGCTATATTTTGCTACACATGTACGTATATATGTACATGCGCACTTTAATACCTTGGCAAACAGAACAGCCCCAGATTCGACACTCCTGTAGGATGTTTCTGGTCAGGGTCTGATCTGTTTGCTTATGAAATAAAAATATCAGATGAATTTTTATTATGTCGCTATATTTTTCAGTCATTGCTATTTGTCCCTTATCTATTTGCTCTGTATATTTCTTGCTCGATTAGTATGTTTGCTCCATCATATTTGTTCGGTATACTTATTGTTTGATAAATGTGTTGCTTGTTCATATTTGTTCGGTATACTTATTGTTTGATAAATGGTTTCTTATTTGTTTCTTATGACAATAAATTCCAATTTCAAAATGAACCAAGAATTTCTTTTAATCCCATGCCTTGACTTTACAATTACCACAACTTAGTAATTCAAATTATACAGGATACTTACTGACATCATTCCCCATATTTAAAGCTATCATAAAAAGACATATACTGGTATTGAAAGCTTATTTGATAATCAATCAAACAAATATATTATTGGATTTAATGTTGCGTATATTGGCACTTTCCGTTCAATCATATCACAATTGTCATTTGAATGCAAATCGGTTGGACTAAATTTTGCGTAAAAAGCTCTATATTTAATATGGGGGCAGAAACGACCAATCCCTAAACGGATTGGAACTGAACTCGTTCATCAATCGTAACTACTCGTCGTATTCCGTCAGAGTTCGGAATTCGACAGGAATAGCCGAGGTGTTCCGAGTGCTCGTTCATAACAAATAAGCTCTTTATGTAGGAACTTTCTGCACATTTCTGTCCTGCATTAAGCAACCACCCGGCATTTAACCCTTCGCTTGCTATCCACGTCAATATACCTACCTGTAAATAGTGAATACCCAGATGAGACAGCTTCTGCAGGAGCTGCCTCATCAGGGTCTGCACTATTTACAAGTTGATTGTGCAACCAGTGCACTCCACAGCAGTGATTGCACAGCGAAATACTTGTACACAGTGAAGATATGTGTAATTATACAATAGGGCATGGATAAAGAAGGAGATATGCATTTTAAAATTCAGCAAGAGAAGGGTTAATACCCAGAAATAGAATTCCTTTGGTGGGTGTTACTGTATGAAACCCATAAGCCATCTCGACAAGGCCATGCCTTCCTCGCCGTAACCCTTTCCCTGTTCTATGTTTATTACAAATTTCAATACCTACTGAAAATTCATGGACAAAGTAGTTATAATGAAATATGGAAGGTGGAACATTGTAGCCATTTTAGAAAGTAAAGAAATCGATCTATCCAATTCTATAATATTAGCAAACAGAGTAGACCCTGATCAGACGACTCCTCAAGGAGTCGTCTGATATGGGTCTACTCTGTTTGCAAATGCGTGAAAAACACGTTTATATGAGGGAAAGGGTTAACAAACATGGCCGGTCAACCAGATAGTAGCCACGGTGTGGATATTTGCGAAATTATTGAAATAATTAGCTGTTTATTTTGTAAGTGAGGCCTGAACTTCAAACGCTGTCATATTTTATCTTAAGCCATGCTACGTTCTATTTCCTGTTTTGACTATCGGCGTTTTCATACCCCGGAGAACATTTTTTTTTTAAAAAAAAATTGCTCACATTATACCACCAGATACACTCGGGGTATGATCGGCTTGCCGGAATTGAACGAGGCTTTCCGATTGATGGCGTGATGCGACGACTTGTTCGTCCCATGAACATGGCCGGAGACAGAGGCTTTCGTGCGCAACTATGATATGACGAGGATTCGTGAATGCTATTTCTCCGCTTGATTTACTGTTTTATGTATAAACAGTGCAACAGATAAACGTGCTTACTCAGATACTGAAATCGTCATTTATCCACCCAATCCTATGCTGTAACCACTCTTTAGAATCGTCTCTTCGAGACGATTCTAAAGAGTGGTCACACTATAGGGTTTGGTTGAGAAATAAAGGAGCAAATATTGAAAATGTTTTTTATCTGGACCTCTGTACAAAGTTCAATGAACAACTAACACGACATAAATGTTGTAGTTACAGTGTCAATCAGTTAAAAAATAAAATACAAAACTATATGATTTTCAGTTGTCAATACTGCCGATACGAGCAGCAAAACATAAGTCTCTCTCTCATAAATAGATACAAATATCCCTACTTATCAAGTCGGAAATGTTATATTGCGCCGCATTGTTAACAAGACACTTACGTTTTGCTTGAAACAGGAAACGGGTACCATTCGCTTCCCAATAAAACAGCACCATTCTCTTCACAATAAGACAGCAACGTTCTCTTTCCAATAAGACAGAACCATTCCCTTCCCATCAAGACAGCACCCTTCTCTTCCCAATAAGACAACACCATTCTCTTTCCAATAAGAGAGCGCCATTCGCTTCCCAATAAAACAGCACCATTCTCTTCACAATAAGACAGCAACATTCTCTTCCCAATAAGACAGAACCATTCCCTTCCCATCAAGACAGCGCCCTTCTCTTCCCAATAAGACAACACCATTCTCTTTCCAATAAGAAAGCGCCATTCGCTTCCCAATAAAACAGCACCATTCTCTTCACAATAAGACAGCAACATTCTCTTCCCAATAAGACAAAACCATTCCCTTCCCATCAGGACAGCACCCTTCTCTTCCCAATAAAACAGCACCATTCTCTTCCCAATGAGACAGCACCATTCTCTTCCCAATAAGACAACACAGTTCTCTTCCCAAAAAGACATAACCATTCTCTTCCCAATAAGACAACGAAATTCTCTTCCCAATAAGAGAGCACCATTCGCTTCCCAACAAGACAGCGCTATTCTCTTCTCAATAAAACAACACCATTCTCTTACCAATAAGACAGCATCATTCTCTTCCCAATAAGACAGTACAATTCTCTTCTCAATAAGACATCGCCATTCTCTTACCAATAAGACTGCACCATTTTCTTCACAATAAGACAACACCATTCTCTTACCAATAAGACAGAACCATTCTCTTCCCAATAAGACAACGAAACTCTCTTCCCAATAAGAGAGCACCATTCGCTTCCCAACAAGACAACACCAGTCTCTTCTCAATAAGACAGCACCATGTTCCCTTTTAGACAGAACTATTATCTCAAGACAGCGCAATACTCTCGACAGCACATTACTAAATCATTACCTGATGAATATTTATTTAAGAAAAATAACCAACTTTATGAATATTAGGTAAATTAATTCTTATAATAACATCATAAGCAATAGAAAGTTTGACCATTAACGAAACAGTAGAATCAGATCTGCAATATTCCATGCTTTGGGTCATTGGAGATCCTGTAAAATAGTATCTATATTGTATCATAAGTAGATAGAGAATACCTGACTAGATGACGCCATCTGAGCTTGGTCTACTCAGGCGTAGAAAAGAATATGTATGGAATAAGCCGCCACCAAATAAAGAATATTGTCTTAACAGTGGTCCAGACAAGATGCGTAAATTCAAACATTTTCAAGAAAAATTGCTTTATTTCTCCACCAAACACTATACTGTGACCACTCTTTAGAATCGTCCTGAAGAGACGATTCTAAAGAGTGGTCACAGTATAGTGTTTGGTGGAGAAATGACAATTTTAGTATTTGAGTATCCACCTTTATATGTAGCTCCGCTTAAACCTTTTTCCTCGTGTAAACGCTTTTTCACACCTATGCAAACAGAGGAGTCCCCGATTAGTTTCTATACTAGTACATGTTTGCATACATATGCCATTATAATAACTAGCTATTGAGTAGTCATGTAGCCATTAGTTCTAACAAGAATATACAACAGGAATGGGTAAATTCATGGTCTGCATCGGTTTTATTCAATATTTCCCCCCTCCCCGACTCCCCCAACAACACCATAATCAGAAGATTAAACAGTTTGGATCCTGATTAGACAAAAATCTGGATCCAGACTGTTTGCAAACGTTATTACGGATTCGCTTACATAGACAGGGTTTAACCCTTTACTCCATGAATTTTCATGAAGAAATAACAACACCATGTATATCAATTAGATTAATTGTTATCATGGAATATGAACATGGGACATTTTAGCCACGGCAGAAACTTTAGAGTAGTATCTAACACTATATTATTTCATAAGCAAACAGAGCGGACCCTGTTAAGACGGCTCCTATAGGGGCCGTCTGATCTGGGCCTACTCTGTTTTCAAAGGCGTGAAAATGTGTATTTATGGAGTAAAGGGTTAACTCTTTTGGCGCCAAATTTGAAAGTGTCGTCTGCAATACTAATTTCATATTAAATATAATTCTAAACTAAATAATAAAGGTATATTAGTAAAACATTTGTTTTTAAAAACCTGTATGCATGTTTGGGCTAAAAAAGTATAGAAAACAGTGAAGTCCCAGGTCAGATGCCGTCTTGAAAAGGCGGCATCTGACCTGGGTCTGCACTGTTTTCAATGGTGCCAACAGGCGATATTGGCACCGGAAGAGTTAACTCTTTCTGCCAATGTCGCATATGTGATTACCCACGCAAACAACATGGACCTGGATGAGACACTAATCAGGATCCCAAGTTTGTTACTGGGGGGGGGGGGGGTAACCAAACGAAATATTTAGCAGACAACAGATTTTGCATACGATAATATTTGCAGAAAACAATACTCAATACTTGGCAGCGAAAGAGTTAACCCATTACATCATATGCTATTTTTAGACCCAACCAACAGAAAAGGAGCATTTACTAGAGTTAGGGAATATTTTAGAATTGTGTAGTCCTGAAACCATTGTGATAAACAGAGCATTTGCTCCTATGGAGCAAATGCTCTATTTATCACCATGGTTTAAAAAGCGATTTTTACAGAGGCGTCAAAAGGCGTCAATATGAGGGAATGGGTTAAGTTGATTCTGTTGAAGCCCGAGTGCAGATTATTTAGAGATAGTAGAGCAATGTTCACCACAAGTACATGTATATTACGAGTATATATATACGTGTTAAAATTGTTACACCACTTAGACTGATACGACCGTCCATAATGACTTTCAGACGTCTTTTATCGCTGGTAGTGTACCTAAGTGTGTGTAATGCAAAGTTGGATTGTCCACTAGACTGTGCTTGTGATGGAAACAAGATAGTGTGTCACTGTTCAACCTTGCCAGTAAGGATTCCCAACGGTACTGACCATGTGACATTATACCTCGACAATATGATGACAAGCAGTTTTCGTTTGGCGTTTGTAAACAAAGAGTGGGAATATGTGACCTATCTGGATTTGTGGATAGATGTTTTTACCTTTTCTTATCCTCGTATGCTTTCCATGGATTTCACTAAACTGTATAAATTGAACCATCTCGGCATACGTTGTCACAAATATTTCTGCCTAATCGACAGGACTACTTTTGCTGGTCTTGAACAGTTAACCGTATTGGACATGTCTCATGGCATGTGGATGTCCATGAAAAACATTATCAGTGCCATGCAATCAACAAAGGGGATCCCGATTCTACCTAGTCTAGAAAAGTTTACCATCGGGAAATCAGCGATCCTTGACGAAAAAGTAGTACCTGCATGGTTTCTCACCAAGTTAGCGTCTGGCAGATCTATCAAGTATATTGATCTATCTGATATGCACATTAGACATGTTGGTTTTAAACGCATGCGGATATTGTGCCGTTCAGTTGAATATGCAAAGCTTCAGAGAATAGACCTGAACCAAAATAATTTTATTTTTACGAATATACAACCTTGCAGGAGTATAAAAACTGTTGATCTAAGCGGATATCCAGTCTCTGGGAAATACCATACCACAGCAATTGACCTAGAACAGCTTTGCGTATATGGCACCATTTTAAAATTTGTAGAAAAAATCATCTTAAACTACTGCCTGTCAAATCCCCCTTCCTGGTTGGCATATAATCAGAATTTAGTTTTCTCTCGTTGTCAATTTGATCGGCTTAGAGCGGTTTCACTGAGGGGAAATCACTTGCAACATCTGAATTCCACCATACAGCTTACGTTACGCATGAAAAACATATTTGAAGACCTTGACATTTCTGAAAATCAACTGAAATACATATCGCCAAAAATGCTCAGCCTAACATGGAATATGAGAATATTGAATTTGTCTGACAATCACCTGTATGTTATGCAAAGGGACCATAAACATGAATTTAAGGAACTATTTAAGAACAACTTGTATCTAGAAAAACTTTACTTGTCAAATAACCATCTTAAAGATTTGCCAACTGACATTCTATTGAGCAACATACTGCTGAAGTATATCGACCTGTCATTTAACAAACTCACCACACTAAGTCTGGATTTGAATCACATGAGAATGCTGGAGTTTCTTAATTTGAGGGGCAATTCGATACAAATCCTCAGCTCATTGATACAACGCAATCTTGATATTATGAATGATAAATTAATGTCAACATGGAATGGATCCTCTGATAATAACAGAACGAATATGTTACAATTTCAAGTGGACCTAAGTCAAAATAAGTTCATATGCAACTGTGAGCATATTGATATGAAGTTTATTGAATGGATAAGGGATTCAAAAACTGTCTTCAGAACTAAAGATTCGGTTTATAGATGTAGTTTGGAAAATGAGAATAAAAATATTCTTACAACAGCCATCTCGGAGACTGATGTATTGTGCTTAGTACACACACTTGAGTCATATGGTATCGGGTTGATTGGCTTACTCCCAGTGGCAATCACTATAATTGTAATGATTAAGCGCTTAGTCACTAATGTAAGAATACGTGTTCAAAGAAGACAGAACAAAGACGATATCCTAGTGCAATTGAAAGAAAAAAGGTTTGTAAAGCCATTTTTGGTTTTTCTGTCTTTTTCTTCGGAGGATGCAGATTTTGTACTCGAAAACATATACGACCAGCTCCAACGACAATTCTGTGAGATAACAAAAAACAATGAGGATTATGTTTGTTTTGGTGAAAGACATTTTCGCCCAGGATTTCCGATCCATACTGAAGTTGTAAGCTGTTTGGAAAAGTCGGCAGTCGCTTTGTTTGTTGTCTCTGAAGTTTTCTGCAAGAAAGGGTGGTGCATGATGGAGGTGGGCGAGGCTTATGATCAAGGCAAACCAATCATAATGATCATGCGTGAGCACGTGGACAATGACGTCATGTCAAACTTCTTCCGCAAAATATTCAATAGGTATACACGCGTTGTGTGGGTGGATGACCAAGATGGCGGCCATATTGAACCCTGTTGGAAAACTGTGTGCATGTCAGTAATTGAGCTGGCAGCACAAGGCGATCGTTTCGATCACAATATAAACTGAACTAGCTTAGCTCTATTTAAAATGAAACAGATATTAACCCTTTCACCGCCGCAGTCGCATAAATGCACCACGACAAATAGTGCAGTCCCAGATCAGACGCCGCCTTTTCAAGGATCTATATTAAACCATAAGCAAACAGATCAGACCCTAATCTGACGACTCCTACAGGAGCCGTCTGATCTGGGTCTACTCTGTTTGCAAAGGCGTAGAAAGGCGTATTTATTGAGTAAAGGGTTAAGACATGTGATAGTTTATTACAGGACGAATGTCACACAGAACGTTTCTCTTGTGCCTTTTTCTGCAGGACTTTGAACCTGTATTGACCCATTACCTCCTATTAACGCCTTTTTACGCCTCTATAAAACTCAGTTTTGAAACCATTGTGATAAATAGAGCATTTGCTCCACAGGAGCAAATGCTCTATTTATCACAATGGTTTCAAAGGTATTCAATTTGAAAAGTTTCCTTTTCTATAGTTAATGCTCCTTTTCGGTAAGTATATTCAAAGAGGTTGGGTCTAAAATTAGGCTATGAGGTAATGGGTTAAGCAACCACGTGCTCTTATAGACCCAACTGTTTATTCATAATATGATCGTTATAATCAGGTTCTATCGTAACTCTAAAATTACCCTGAAATGGTTCATTTCTAAACTGTGTCTGTAATGATGTAACCTCGAAAATAACAGTGAAATGGTACAACTCTGAAATCACTGTGATATGATAAAACTCAAAAATAGCTTTGAAATGGTATATTAACTCTAGAATGATTCTGAATTGTGTAGGTCTGGAATGACACCAAAACAATTTGACTCTAAAATGACACTGAAATTATATAGTTCTAAAAACATACTCAATTATATATATTTCGTAACTCTTAATTGATCCCGAAACAGTACAGCTCAGGTGTAACCCGAAAATTATATACGTTGTAATTCTAAAATGTTCCTTAAATGGTTCAGTTCTAGAATGGCACTGAAAAACTATTACTCAAGAATGACCCTGAACTTCTTTGCTTCTAAAATGACCCTGAAATTAGGCAACGTGAAAATAACCCTGAAATGCTAAAGCCTTAATATGGCCTTTAGTTGTACTAAAATGGTAAGCCTGATGCGACTATGATTATGTAGAGTATTGCTGAAATGGTACCACTGTGATTACCTTTAAAAACTGTTTGGATTGAGATGAGTTTCCGGGTAAATACGTATACATGTACATGGCTTTTTAGTATATGTAGAATCTATATATAGTCAGATATATTATGAGTTCAGAAACAAAAAGAGCAGACCCTGATCAGACCGATCCTGTAGGATCCGTCTGATATTGGTCTACTCTGTTTGCAATGGCGTAAAACATTTATATAAGTTATAACTGCCACTAAATTGTGTTTATTAGTTGGTATTTAGGGCATGTGGTTGCTTAAAGCAGGATGAAAGTAAAACAAAACGCTCCTTAAGGAGTGTTCTGTTTTACTTTCACCTTGCTTTAAGCAGCAACCTGCCTTTAAACACAAAATAAATGATGCAATTTAGTGGTCGTTATGGAGAGGTTTTACTCTGCTGAAGTAAAGACGTTCGCTTTTGACTGTTTACGAGGTTGCGGCGGAAGTTAGTTCCAGCTGGACTACGAACTGTGTAAAAACAGAATTCTCCAAAATGATGGTGCAGGTTTGACCACTGACTACACATTTTGCCGTCTGATCGGGTTCTACTCTGTGTGCAAAGTTGTGAAAAAGAGTCTGAATGAGGGAAAGGGTTAACGCTTTACTCTATAGATACGTTTTTACATCTTTGCAAAAAGAATAGAACAAATCAGCATCGGCTCTATTTGTTTATCTCTTTCTCTGTTCTATGTTTATTCCAAAATCCAATACCTACTGAATATTCATGGACAAAACAGTTATAATGAAAAAAATAAGATGGAATATAGCAGTCATTTTAGAAAGTAAAGAAACAGACCTTTCAAATCCCATTAGCAAACAGAGCAGACCCTGATCAGGAGCCGTGTGGACTGGGTCTGCTCTGCAAAAGCATGAAAACACATTTATATGAGGGAAATGGTTATGGTATATGATAGATCGATCTTATTCTGCATTTTAAAAATGCATCTAAGTAATTCATGGTGTTATTACTTAGATGCTTTTTTACAATTCTTACATGGATATTTATGGAGTAAGGTGTTACAGATTGTATATATTTTGAAAATTTTTCTTGTTTTTTTTTTCTTTCATCATTTTCTGCTTTGATTTTTCTTGACGAACTGTAAGTTGTAAATTTTCATTAACAAGTATCAGTACAAACGCTTTCCACTCAAAGCTGCCAATTTGTGCCCACTACCAAGTTACTTGGAGTTCCATTAGGATCCAAAATGCGTGTTCCTGAACAATGAAGCAGACAACAATTTTCATTTTAGACGCACAATTACGTAGCGTGCAAAGCGTTAATACTTAAACTTTGATATATTGATTTGTTGTACATATAGATCTGTGTGTTTTATATTTATATGCTGTACATAGTTTAAAGATATTTTATTTCCATTCTATACATATATCGGAAATGCGGTTGGGTCACAAGTTCTGACAACGTTAGTTTCGACCCTCCCCCTACAAAATTGTGTACAATCAAAATACAATGGCGATTTTTACATGACATACAGCTAGTAAGTATATAACAAAAACAAAATGAAAAATAAACCGAGAAAGAATGTGTAGGAGAATGACAGACAAAGGATCAAGAGGAGAATAGGGGAGTGTAAGAGAAATAGAAGTTGAATGTTAGAGAGAAAGACAGAGTATAAAAACTATCATTGAATCAAGCAAATGATCAGACGACTAAAGCATTTGATGTTGAATACATAAATAAAGAAAGACACATTAGTGATAAAGATTCAAACTAAAATTAAAATCTCCCAGTATCACTCAATTCTACGTTACCGAACAACAAATTATCCATGTTTAGAGGGTGGTAATTTCGCGTGGCATTAAAAAGGTTTACTCTCTGTTCTTGGAAAATTCTACATCTAAAGAAGTAGTGATGTGCATCTTCAATTTCATTTCAGCAGTTACACATTGGGTTTGGGTTAAGGTGATTATTAAATAAATCACTGTTCAAATTGCTACAGTGGTTTCTTATTCTAGCGTGCATAACTGCGTGCTGTACATATAGATCTGTGTGTTATATATTGATTTGTTGTACACATAGACCTGTGTGTTATATATTGATTTGTTGTACATATAGATATGTGTATAATATATTGATTTGTTGTGCATATAGATATATGTATAATATATTGATTTGTTGTGCATATATATCTGTGCGTTATATATTGATTTGTTGTACATATAGATATGTGTATAATATATTGATTTGTTGTGCATATAGATATGTGTGTTATATATTGCTTTGTTGTACATATAGATCTTTGTGTTATATATTGCTTTGTTGTACATATAGATCTGTGTGTTATATATTGCTTTGTTGTACATATAGATCTGTGTGTTATATATTGATTTGTTGTACATATAGCTCTGTGTATAATATATTGATTTGTTGTGCATACAGATCTGTGTGTTATATATTGATTTGTTGTACATATAGATCTGTGTGCCATATATTTTATTTGTTGTGTATATAGATATGTTGTTATATATTGATTTGCTGTGCATAAAGACATGTGTGTTATTGTATTGTATTTGATATGAAATGCTGTTCTTTGAGGGCCTCAAAGTACAAGCAGATAAGTCATTATCATATATTGAGCTACCCTCGTTAAATAAATTCTTTTATTCATTAATTTCATTCATTCATTCAGCCAATTATTCATTTATTCAGTTTATTAATTAATTAATTCATTCATTCTTTCCATCATTCATTCATTCATTCATTCATTCGCTTGTTCACTTATTCATTCATGCATTTCATTTGTTCGTTCATTCATTTATTCATTCATCTATTTATCCATTCATTCATTCATTCAGTCAGTCAGTCATTCCTACTCGACCCCGTTACTCTAATTACGCCATGTATTCGGACGGACAGACGTGGATAAATAGTGTACACTCAGATCAAACGGCCCAGTTAGTTTAAGTCTAGTTTAATCCATTCCCTCATATTGACGACTTTTGACAACTCTGTAAAAGTCACTTTGTGAAACCATTGTGATAAATAGAGCATTTGCTCCTAAAGGAGCAAATGCTCTATTTATCACAACGGTTTCATACTACAAAAATCAAAAAGTTTGCTTTTCTCTAGTTAATGCTCTTTTTCGGTAGATTTATTCAAAGATGTTCTATCTAAAAATAGCGTATGAGGAAATTGGTTAAACTTACCAGAACTATGTCAAATTGTTTACAGTTGAATCAATCTTAAACGGACATTCATTTATGGAACACGGGGGTCTTAAAAAGCAGGTGTAGCATAATGCAGAGCAAAGGTAATAGAAATCTCCTAGAGGAGCTTTCTTTATTACTTTTGACCTGCATTAAGCCTCCATCTTCATTACATACCCATAGTTAGACCTCTTTTTGATGGCCGCTTAATACAAGTTTTCACGTATTCAGATTAATGAACCTTTGGCAAAGGGGTTGAGCGTCCGAATATTAAGGGTGTCCGAATATTTTGAAAATAAGAGACACTTGCATATACTAGTTACCATTACACCTTTTTGTTATTTCAAGGTCTGTCCTGTTTGCTTATGGAGAATATTGACTCTGCCGTTTTTGCCATGTTCATATGCCATTATACAAATGCATGAACAGTTTAATTTTCATATCTCGAATTTTTCAAAGGAGCATACCAATTACCCCGAGGTAACAGAGGTTCGACTCGTCCGATTCTCATTCAAACAATTTCTCAATTTTACAGCTTAATGCAGGTCCTATAAGAGCTTTCAGCAATACTTCCGACTTGCATTAAGCTGTCACATATGTTTCAGACCTTTTGAATTATAATTCATAAGCAAACAGGTCAGTCCTGATCAGACGGATCGTACAGAAGCAATCTGATCTGGGTCTACTCCTACACTAGCCCCATCTGTTTGAAATTGTTTATACAGTGAAACCTCTCTAAACCGGGAGTTAAATTAGTATAAATATCGGTCTTGGAGACAGGTGGCAGCTTAATGCAGGGTGAAAGCTTTCTGTATGACTTTCACTTAAGAAATGAATGACGTGCTTCCGGTGTTCATGAGGTTATGCAACGCATAGCTTTACGAGCAAAGTTAGTGAAGCCCGAAGGGCTTCACGTGAATCTTTGCTCGTAAAGCTACGCGTTGCATAACCCATGAACACCGGGAACACGTCATTTATTTCTTATATTTATATTCCATTGTATTTCTTATATTTAAGAAATGAATGACGTGCTTCCGGTGTTCATGAGGTTATGCAACTTTCTTTTTAGAATAAGGTTATATAAGAACGTTGCAGGGCGAATGTAAATATTCTGTATTAAGCAGCCACCAGACAAAAAGTATCTAAATTCTTCTCTACTAGAATTCCGATTTAGAGGGGTTCTACTGTACATGTATATGATGGAAATGACTAGATTTATAGATAAACATTGATGTCCTTTAAAATTAGTTGGCTGCTTAATGCAGCTTGAGAGTAATACAGAAATCCCATATTGGAGCTCTTCGAATAACTTTCGTCCTGCATTAAGCTACCTGTTGGATATGTAAAATGTGATGATCTTATGAGTAGTAACCCTTTACTCCATATAAACGGATTTTCACGCATCTGCAAACAGAGTAGGAGCCGTCTTATCAGGGTCTTCTCTGTTTGCTTATGATATAATATAGATATGATTCTTCTGTCCATTTGCTTCGTGTCCATTTGCTATTATAACAAATTAATATAATTAATATTCATGACGTTATTATTTCTTTCATGAATATGCATGGAGGAAAGGGTTAAGTAAAGAAGTCTAAGTGTGCGTTATTAACATAAACAGTATTTTAACCCTTTCCCTGATGAATATTCATGTATGAAATAATGACGTCATGAATATTTATAAGAGTATTTTTTATAATGGCATATGAAGACATGACATTTTGGCTCAGACAGAAGCTGTAGAATCAGGATCTATATTACACTATACGCAAACAGAGCAGACCCTGATCAGACGGCTCCGATCTGGGTCTACCCTGTTTGCAGATGTGTCAAAATGCGCTTACATAAGGGAAGGGATACTACAGGACGGCAGAAATATAGAAATCTCCATCAGAATGTTTTCATGACCTTTTTGTACTCAGCCCTTTTGCTGCCAATGACTAGTACATGTACAGTAAAACCTCTCTATAATGGCCACTAAATTACATCATGTACTTTGTGTTAAAGGCAGGTGGCTCCTACAGGAGCGTTCTGTTTTACTTTCACATTGCTTTAAGCAGCCACCTGCCCTAGATACCACCCGATTAACAAATTTTAGTGGCCGTTATAGATATTTTTTTTACTGTTGTAGTGTGTTCATCAATTGCTTGCTTAACCTTTCAGTGCGGGAGTGAGTCTTTAACCTATTCCCCTATATTGGCAACATTTGATGCCTCTGTATAAGTCACTTTCTAAAACCATTGTGATAAATAGAACACAATTCTGAATAGTTCCTTTTCTCTAGTAAAAACTCCTTTTTGGTAGATTTATTGAAATAGGTTGGATCTAAATATAGCCTATGAGGAAATGGGTTAATATCCTTTTCAAACAGTGTAGATCCAGATGGGAAGGACCCTAGTGGGGGTTATACTGTTTGTTATGTAACACTTATCTTTAAATTAAATATTCGAATAGTCACGATAAGTTTAACCTGTTTGAAGTTTAGAATAGTCCATTTGAAAATTCAGCGCTGACACAGTCAAGACAGGTTTGTATGACCCAGTTGGTTGGTAACTGACGCCCATGCGTACTGGCCAGACCGTTTCATCTACGAGGCGGCTAGTCTAGATCTTCACTGTTTTCAAACTCACGGAGTTGCTGCATTTATTTTAATAGTCACTGATGTTATTTTAAACCTTCTCATAGGATCCAGTTACGTAAGATGCGTAAAAATAAATGTTTTCAAGAATAACTCCTTTATTTCTCCACCAAACCGGCGAATTACGCGGTGAAAGAGTTACCATGGTCTTAAATGTTTGGCTTATCGAGATTTTATGTACATATATTTGTAAATAAAGTTGTTTGTATAAATCAGGACGTTTATACTTCAATTCAAAATGTGAGTGAGTGAGTGTGTACGAGTTGGTGAGCGAGTGGGCGAGATAGTGAGTAAGTGAGCGAGTGGGCGAGTGAGTGATCGACCGAGTAGGTAAGTATTTTTCATTATCATGACATGTACCTTATAAAAATAAAACATATATAAATATATATCAAAGTACTTTTTTATCAGGTCATACACTTAGCCCATCCCCTCGTGGGGTATTTTAGTCCCATCCTCTTGAATAACTTTACCGAAAAGGAGCATTTACCAGAGAAAAGGAATCTTTTAGAATTATGCAGTTTAGAAACCATTGTGATAAATAGAGCATTTGCTCCTATGAAACAAATTCTCTATTTATCACAATGGTTTCATAAAGTGACTTTTACAGGGGCGTCAAAATGCGTCAATATGATGGACTGAGTTAGAGACGAACAGCGCCCAGATAAGCACGCAAACCAAATAGCTGTAATGACGATTGTTCAATGTATATATGTTATATATTACAAACAAAGGAAATTATATATAATCAATAAAGTTAACTATCGTTTGATAATGTACGTGTGCTTGATTTGCTCCCTCACAAAGATAAAATTCGTAGTTAATGATAAGGCATTGACTTCCGCGTCTCGACTCGTTAACTTATCTGGTCGAATAGTACACAAAGGCGATATCTACAGCAAAACCCCTCTAAACCGGAATTTTAGTAGGAAATAATTTAGATACTTTTAGGCAGTTGGAAGCTTAATGCAGGGTGAAAGTCATGCAGCGAGATCCTAGAGGAGCTTTCTGCGTGATTTACCCCTGCATTAAGCTGCTACCTATCTCCAAGACCGCTAGATTTAACTCTTTCAGCGCCAATGTCGCCTGTTGGCACCATTGAAAACAGTGCAGTCCCAGGTCAGATGCCGCCTTGAAAAGGCGGCATCTGACCTGGAACTTCACTGTTTTCTGTATTATTTTAGCCCAAACATACAGGTTTTTAAAAACAAATGTTTTACTAATATACCTTTGTTATTTAGTTTAGAATTATATATAATATGAAATTATTATTGCAGACGACACTTTTAATTTTGGCGCCAAAAGAGTTAAACGTCCTGTTTAGAGGGAGTTTGCTGTATAATGTTTACAAACTAATTCCGCAATACTTCCTGTTTATGTTTATACATATAATCTCACACCGGTGTTCATGTATGGTTATTTGTTATCCCCTTACTCCCAATATACAGTAAAATCTCTCTATAACGACCACTAAATTACATCAAGTATTTTTGTTTGCTTAAAGCAAGGTGAAAATAAAACAGAACTCTCCTATATGAGCTTAAAGCAAGAGTGAAAGTAAAACAGAACGCTCCTGTAGGAGTGTTCTGTTTTACTTTCACCTTGCTTTAAGCAGCCACCTGCCCTGAATGCCAACTAATTAACACAATTTAGTGATAGTTATAGAGAGGTTTTACTGTACGCCTTTTAGCGTCTTTGCAAACAGAAAAGAACCAGACCAAACCTCTATTATAGGAACTGTTCAATAAATTTCTGCTCTTTTTACTCCCCCACCCCCTACCTCTCGTGGGACATATATTTTTTTGGTTGTGGTGCATGTTGTTTTTGCTCTGTCTGTCTATTGGTTTGTCCCCAACTTTAACATTGGCGATAACTTTGTAGCCATTGTACATACATACTTCAAACTTGGCATGCATGTGCAACTTATGGGGGCAAACATTTTAGGCGTGACTTAAAAGGTCAATGTCATACATCAAAGTCAAAGGTCAAATTATATGTCGAATTTAGATTGGCGATTACTTTCTTTGTCGCCATTCAACATACATATTTCAAACTTGTCATGCATGTGCAACGTAACCCATTACCTCATATGCTATTTTTAGATACAACCTCTTTGAATAAATCTACCAAAAAGTAGCATTAACTAGAGAAAAGGAAAATGTTAGAATTTTGTAGTTTGAAACCATTGTTATAAATAGAGCATTTGCTCCTATAGGAGCAAATGCTCTATTTATCACAATGGTTTCACAAAGTGACGTTTACAGAGTCGTCAAAAGGCGTCAATATCAGGAAATGGGTTACGGAGGCAAACAGTTTTAGGGGTGACATACAAAGGTCATATCGAGGGCATAGTGAATTAGTGATGCACAAACACATTTTGTTGCTTAAGATATTATATATGGATCTTTTTCTGCAGTTTCTGCCGTGGTACAAAATCCCCCTGTTCATGGTTCCATTTCAAATATTAACCCTTTTCTCCATTAATACGCCCGTCTTCGCCTTTTCTCTAGTTAATGCTCCTTTTCGGTATATTTACTCAAAAGTGGTTGGATCTAAAATAAAATAGCCTATGGTGGAATGGGTTAAGTTAATTAACATTAACGTACATGTAACTCGTTGACTAACCATAATACAACGCTCGCAAAGGCTTTAGTGGTGCTCATGTCATAAAAAATGTACAGAAGGGATATCCATACTAAAAATAGTATTGCATACGTATGACATACGGGTGTTTCATTGAGACATACCTTACTAGATACATGTGGGTATAGCATTGAGATACACCTATTATATAAATTATAACATTCGGGTATATAATTAACTCTTTCACCGCCAATGTCGCATAAATGCACCACGACAAATAGTGCAGTCCCAGATCAGACGCCGCCTTTTCAAGGCAGCGTCTGATCAGGGGCTTCACTATTTGTCTCAATCTTTTTTTCTATATATGTGCTTTATTCCTTTGAAATTTGCATTTATTTAGCTCATTTCCTTATTTTACTGAATGATTTAACAGACTTGGATTGCAGACGACAATAAGAAATTTAGCGCCGATAGGTTAAGACAAATCTAGTTAGTTTAAACGTATGGTCTAAGACCAACCATAGTCAGATAAGTTATTGCATGCGGGTTCATCATTGATACACACGTTACTAGATACATATGTATGTTGTTACATATGGATATATCATTAAGACACACTTTAGTTTTGTATCGGGAATATAAGATAAATATACTTGAACAAAAGCGAAAGAGTCCTCGTTGTTTTATTTTACATGTGGTATTCGTCCAGGATCAAAACCAAAGCGTTCGAATGATACAGGAACTAAATGAGATTACACATCACTAATATTAAAATGTTCTAGTACACTAATACAAGGTAATATCTAATATCAATATACATGTACTACACTTAGTAAGATCCGTTATTATTATTACATGCAGATATATCATTGAGACACGCCTTAGTAGATACGTTATTGCATGTGGGTATAACATACGTTATTGCATTTGGGTCATGTGGGTATAACATACGTTATTGCATGTGGACATACGTTATTGCATGTGGTATAACATACGCCATTGCATGTGGACATCCGTTATTGCATGTGGGTATAACATACGTTATTGCATGTGGACATACGTTATTGCATGTGGGTATAACATACGCCATTGCATGTGGACATTCGTTATTGCATGTGGGTATAACATGTTATGGCATGTGGACATACGTTATTGCATGTGTGTATAACTTCGAGATACACCTTACTAGATACGTTTTTACATGTGGATATATCACTGTGACACAACTTAACCATTCGCTTGCTAATTGCGTCAATATACCTACCTGTAAATGGTGAAGACCCAGATGAGACAGCTCCTGCAGGAGCTGTCTCATCAGGGTCTGCACTATTTACAAGTTGATTGTGCAACCGGTGTACTCCACAGCAGTGATTGCACAGCGCGATACTTGTACACAGTGAAGATATATGTAATTATACAACAGGCCATGGGTAAAGAAGGAGAAATGTATTTTAAAATTCAGCAAGCGAAGGGTTAATTCTTTGCTTCATAAAAATTCTTTCCACGCCTTTGCAACAAGTTAGACCAAGGTGTAACGTCCCCAGTAGGAGCCGTTTCTGATCAGAATCTGCTCTGTTTGCTTGTGAAATTAGTTTCTGCCAAGGTAAAAAAAAATCATGTATAATTATAACATTCAGCTAAATATTCACGATGTTATCATGTCTTACGTGAATATTAAAAGGGAAAGGGTCTGAAAACAAATACTCTCTGATAACCAATACTATCACTAGTATATACATGTACAAACCTACTGACCGATATTCACAATGTGTATACCTGGATTTCGTGGCACAGGGTTTTCTTGTGTCTATTTTTAGACCAGTCATAATTTACGATATTACTACAAGAGAAGACGGCGTTCGTATAGTGCATACTATAGCAACATTCCGTGTAAGAACGACCTATTGCTGTGCGCTCTTTTCGGTACTGTGTTACACAAACGGACGTTAACAGATAGAGGTAACACCATTGATTTCTCAACTGCAAAACAATTCAACCTTGGAGTGTCCCGAAAAAAACCGACTGGAGATTCATTTGTGATAGGAGATTCGATTGAGGGCCCGCCATGGAATTTATGAACCCAGAAGAAGAGGCTAGACTGATAACGGAATTTAATAAAAGATTTCCGTACAAGGTGGGTGTTTATGTGCTATCCAGTGTAGGCAGCGTTTCTGCTAATTTGTCGTCTGCTTACGTTTAAACCATTTACCTGTTCAATATTCATGTATGAAATAATGACATCATGAATATTTATTAGCTGAATTTTTATAATGGTAAAACAGGATGTTTTGTACCTTGGCAGAAACTGTAGAATCAATCTATAAAATCCATAAGCAAACAGAGCAGACCCTGACCAGACGGCTCCTATAGGAGCCGTCTGATCTGGGTCTACTCTGTTTACAAATGCGTTAAAATGCGTATCTATCAGATAAAGGGTTTAAGTGTGTATATATCTCGTGTGCATTGAATTCTATACAACTTAATTAATACTGACTGCAGCTAAATAATAGGTATACAAGCCAACACTCTTGTCAAACACTTCATTCTCGAGTCACATTGATCTAGCTCTTATCGTGCCGAAAGCGATTTGACTCGCATTAGCAAACAAATTGGATCCAGATGAGACACCGAGTAACTCGGCTTTTCATGAGGATCCGAACTGTTTGTTACTGTGACTGTTTTGTTTTACACAAAAATGAAGAAAAATAAAAGTGGAAAATTGTAGGTAGCAGACGACAAGGTTTGCAGACGACAAACGTCGGCAGCAAAAGAGTTAAGTACACCGCTCGTCTGTTAACAACAACAACAATAACAAAACAAAACAAATACTTATATAGGGCCTACAGTGTCGGATTGTCTGACAGATTAACTCCAGATGAAATTGAATCCAGATGTGGTCAGTTTTGTGTGGTTATTGGTCAGTTTTGTGTGTTTATCGCAAATTCCTGAATAACTTTTACAAAGAAAAGTCTCTATAGTCTGATTTCAAATGCGAAACAATTAAGTGTTTCTGCGAAAAGTATTTTACTATTCATACATTCATTGTTTTAAATGAATGTTCATAAGAAAAATTGTGAAACTGGTTCCAAGGTTATAAAACTTCTGAGTCTGAGTCTGAGATCATTCTCAAGTATCTGATTGGTCAGATTCTGAGCAAGCTCAGAATCTGACCAATCAGATGCTTGAGAATGATCTCAGACTCAAGCAAACAGTTTTGTAACCTCAGGGCCACGTGTCGTATGACAGATAGATCATCAAGGATCCTAGTACATGTAATATGTTAACCACATGTTGTTTGTTTCATGTCACAAAACAAACATACAGTAGCACTTGCCTTAAGCGGACATTAAATAGAGATCTAATCATGGATCTGTAAGGCATGTGGTAGCTTAATGCAGGTCAAAAGTACTACAAAAAGCGCCTATAGGAGCTTTCTGCATTACATTTGCCCTGCATTAAGGAACCATCTGCATTTTAAGTCTCTTATGTACAATAAACCGCTTAGGACAGGTTCTGCTGTATTAAAGTAGAACAGCCGGATTTAGACAGTGAATTGTTCATTATCCCACAACGTAAACATTACACCCGACTTTGCAGTAACGTCCTGTAAATACAGTAAAACCCCGCTAATGCGACCACCAAAAATGGGCATAATTCTGGGCGGCAGAGGCAGGTGGTAGCTTAATACAGGACGAAAGTTATGCAGAAAGCTCCTATAGGAGCTTTCTGCATAACTTTCGTCCTGTATTAAGCAACCACCTGCTTTAATCGACGCCAGTGGCTGTTTATTAAGTGGTCGCATTAGCGGGGTTTTGCTGTATTCCAGTTACCATTTCAACGCTGAATATTCGTCATAGAAAAGTCCCATCATTGTTTATGGGTTGAGTCCATACAGTATGAAAAGGTAAACTTTGCCAGAGGATTTTGAATGACAAACAGTGCATATCTTGATCAGATGGCTCCTGTAGGTGTCATCTGACCTGGGTCTACACTGTTTGAAAATGACTGTACACTCTTTTCATACAATCAAAAGATTGGGGATTGTATACAACACATAGAGTAATTCTTTAGAATTGTCGTCTGCTTCTACTCTTAAAGAACATATTTCTTCAAGTTGTGCTGAGTTACAAAATTATTTTGAAGGTGTATGTATCCTGACCAATCGCCATTAAAAGGCCTCTTGTCATGTCAGCCCCTGTACAGAGTAGATGCTGTGGCATTTAATTTAACCCTTTCCCTGTTCTGTATTTAACCAAATTTCAATACCTACTGAATATTCATTAACAAAATAGTTATAAAGAAATATGGAAGGTGGAACATTGTAGACATTTTAGAAAGCAAAGAAACAGTTCTATCAGATTCTATTGGCAAACAGAGTAGATCCTGATCAGACGGCTCCTCTAGGAGCCGTCTGATCTGGGTCTACTCTGTTTGCAAATGCGTGAAAACACGTTTATATGAGGGAAAGGGTTAACCCATTCTCTCATATTGACGCCTTTTGACGCCTCTGTAAAAGCCGCTTTCTGAAACCACTGTGATATATCACACTTTATCACAATGGTTTCAAAACTACACAGTTTTCAAATTTTCCTTTTCTCCAGTAAATTCTCTGTTTCGGTAGATTTATTCAAAGAGGTTGGATCTAAAAATAGCCTATGCGGTAATATGTCAAAAAGTACTGATCACTACCCTAGCGGGTATTAACCTCTTCTGAATGCTGAATTTTCAAAGTGGAATGGTGCATCGTTACTTAACGATATGAAATGATACAAAATGCGAGAGGATTGCAAATGCAGGTACACGCGTTTAATCGTAATAAGTTATAGCTCACGGAATGGCACATCATTTAGTATAAATGTATATGTGTCAGATTGAGAGAAAGTGAGCAATGACGGACACTTACAGAGAGAGGTGGACAGATGTTAACAGTGTGGGACAGGGGCGTATTTAGTGGATGGGTGTATCACGAAATACAGAGAAAAACAGATAGTTAGGGGGGCAACATTGATAGATAGATAGATAGATAGATAGATAGATAGATAGATAGATAGATAGATAGATAGATAGATAGATAGATAGATAGCAAGATAGACAGACAAACAGAGAAAGAGACACACCGAGAAAGTACACATTTGATAACCGGACCTAACCGAATGTAAGTGCACAAGTCATTGTGTACAAGTGCACATGTTCCGCTTTGTAGTCCGGAAAACAATGCGATCATTCACGTTAAGTTGAGTAGCATATGCATCATATTACAAAGGCTTAACCCTTCTCTTGCTGAATTTTAAAATACATTTCTCCTTCTTTACCCATGCCCTGTTGTATAATTACATATATCTTCACTGTGTACAAGTATCTCGCTGTGCAATCCCTGCTGTGGAGTGCACTGGTTGCACAGTCAACTTGTAAATAGTGCAGACCCTGGTGAGACAGCTCCTGCAGGAGCTGTCTCATCTGGGTCTTCACTATTTACAGGTAGATATATTGACGTGAATAGCAAGCAAAGAGTTAATTATAGTTGAACAGGAAGTTGGTAGTTTCAGCCTTTCGAATACGGACTTTTGGCATTTGCTGACACTGTAGACTCTGATCAGAGAGCTCCTAAAGGAGCCCACTGCTCAGAGTAAGCGCTATATGTCATCCAAAATTCTCTAGCAAAATTTAAGCCATACGGAATGGACTCGTCGTTAAGCGCTGAAAATCCAGCCCATTGAACCCATTGCCTCATAGGCTATTTTTTTTTAGATCCAATCACTTTGAATAAATCTACCGAAAAGGAGCATCAACTAGAGAAAGGGACAGTTTTAGAATTCTGTAGTTTGAAACCATTGTGATAAATAGAACATTTTAACCATTGTGATAAATATTTATCACAATGGTTTCACCAAGTGACTCTTACAGAGGCGTTTAAAGGCGTCAATATAAGGAAATGGGTTAAAACAATTCAGCATTGAAAAGGTTGATTTTCCTATATATAGATAACAAAGCCATTACTCTGTCAAATCAATACATAAAGGAGTGTATTCAAAGTACTAATGACGTCATTCTCCCACCAAACCTATTAGAATCGTCTCTTCACCAACTCTATGTTTTGGCTACTCTTTATAATCGTCTCTCCACCAAACCCTGTTTTGGCCACTCTTTAGAATCGTCTCTCAAACAAAGTCTATGTTTTGGCCACTCTTTAGAATCGTCTCTCCACCAAACTGTATGTTTTGGTCACTCTTTAGAATCGTCTTTCCACCAAACTCTATGTTTTAGCCACTCTTTAGAATCGTCTCTCCACCAACTCTATGGTTTAACAACCTTTTAGAATTGTCTCTCCACCAACTCTATGTTTGACAACTTTTTAGAATCGCCTCTCCACCAACTCTAGGTTTGACCACTTTGTAGAATCGTCTCTCCACCAACTCTATGTTTTGGCCAATCTTTAAAATCGTCTCTCCACCAATTCTATGTTTGACCACTTTTTAGAATCGTCTCTCCACCAACTCTATGTTTTGGCTACTCTTTAGAATCGTCTCTCCACCAACTCAATGTTTTGGTTACACTTTAGAATCGTCTCTCCACCAACTCTAGGTTTTAACCACTCTTTAGAATCGTCTCTTCACCAAATCTATGTTTTGACCACTCTTTAGAATCGTCTCTACACCAAACTCTATGTTTTGGCTACTCTTTAGAATCGTCTCTCCATCAAACTCTATGTTTTAACCACTCTTTAGAATCGTCTCTGCACCAACTCTATGTTTTAACCACTCTTTAGAACTGTCTCTCCACCAACTCAATGTTTAACCACTCTTTAGAATCGTCTTTTCACCAACTCTATGTTTTGACCACTCTTTAGAATCGTCTCTCCACCAAACTCTATGTTTTAACCACTCTTTAGAATCGTCTCTCCGCCAACTCTATGTTTTGGTTACACTTTAGAATCGTCTCTCCACCAACTCTATGTTTTAACCACTCTTTAGAATCGTCTCTTCACCAACTCTATGTTTTAACCAATCTTTAGAATCGTCTCTCCACCAACTCAATGTTTTAACCACTCTTTAGAATCGTATCTTCACCAACTCTATGTTTTACCACTCTTTAGAATCGTCTCTCCACCAGGGTTAGGGTTAGGGTTAGCTACTCTTTAGAATCGTCTCTCCACCAAACTCTATGTTTTGACCACTCTTTAGAATCGCCTCACCACCAAACTCCATGTTTTGGCTACTCTTTAGAATCGTCTCTCCACCAAACTCTATGTTTTAACCACTCTTTAGAATCGTCTCTCCACCAACTCAATGTTTTAACCACTCTTTAGAATCGTCTCTTCACCAACTCTATGTTTTGACCACTCTTTAGAATCGTCTCTCCACCAAACTCTATGTTTTAACCACTCTTTAGAATCGTCTCTCCACCAACTCTATGGTTTAACAACCTTTTAGAATTGTCTCTCCACCAATTCTATGTTTTGGGCTACACATTAGAATCGCCTCTCCACCAACTCGATGTTTTGGCTACACTTTAGAATCGTCTCTCCACCAACTCTATGTTTTAACCACTCTTCAGAATCGCCTCTCCACCAAACCCTATGTTGCGGTGTCAGGGCTACAGATAAAAGTGTGTACAGTAAATCCACTCTAATGCGACCACTTAATGAATAAACATGGGTGACTTTATAAGCAGGTGGTTGCTTAATGCAGGACAAAAGTAATGCAGAAAGCTTCCCTAGGAGCTTTCTGTATTACTTTTGTCCTGCATCAAGCCACCAACTGCATTTAGCACTCAGAATAATACATCTTTTAGGTGGTCGCATTAGCGGGATTTTGTTGTACCCAAATACTAAAATCGTTATTTCTCCATTGTTGTCACCCCTCTTAAGAATCTTCTCTTCGAGACGATATTAAAGAGTGGTCACAACATAGGATTTGATGGAGAACTAAAGAAGTTATTCTTGAAAATGTTTAAATGTACACATCTTATCTGAACCTCTAGTTCTAGTTTAATTTTTGAGTCGAAACTTTGCATGCGAATGATATATTGGATCGGCCGGGAAAATGCAGTTTATTACTGGCTGGTATCCGCCAGTCCACCATTTCTTATGTGCTCGGAATTCCGACAATAATACAATGATAATAAAATAAATTGTACGATGAAAATTTGCAACTGTTTTGTGTGATCTCCTTGGTTGGACATAATCTAATACAATGCAGAAACTGCAGAATAACTTAAGGCCTACTGTATGCCGGATTTATTGAAGATTACAACTTCATCCATTTATCAACCCTCATACTTCCATTCGGATACATTTACAATACGATACAATCAAATAAAAACCCCATACATATATTCAACATCAATTTGGATATACAGTAAAACCCCTCTTAATGCGACGATTTAATGAATAAACATGGCTGTTTTCATAAGCAGGTAGTTGCTTAATATAGGACGAAAGTTATGCAGAAAGCTCCTATAGGAGCTTTCTGCATAACTTTCGTCCTGCATTAAGCTACCACCTGCCTTTGCCTTTGTGAATTATGTCCCTTTTTGTTGGTCGCATTAGAGGGGTTTTACTGTATTTACTGTACGAAACAATACCTTTAATGTTTATCAGGTGTGTGAGTTTGTGTGCGAGGTTAGAGGACATATTGGAGTACAACTGACAGGTTTATGAGGTTAGCATACACACTGAGTACATAATATTATATCAGGTGTGTGAGTTTGTGTGCGAGGTTAGAGGACATATTGGAGTACAACTGACAGGTTTATGAGGTTAGCATACACGTTGAGTACATAATATTATATCAGGTGTGTGAGGTTGTGTGTGAGGTTAGATGACATATTGGAGTACAACTGACATGTATATGAGGTTAGCATACACAATGGGTACATATTATATCAGGCGTGTGAGGTTGTGTGTGAGGTTAGAGGACATATTGGAGTACAACTGACAGGTTTATGAGGTTAGCATACACACTGATACATAATATTATATCAGGTGTGTGAGGTTGTGTGTGAGGTTAGAGGACATATTGGAGTACAAATGACAGGTTTATGAGGTTAGCATACACACTTAGTATATAATATTATATCAGGTGTGTGAGGTTAGAGAACATATTGGGTACAACTGACAGAATTATGATTAGCATACACACTTCAAGTACATTCTATTATATCAGGTGTGTGAGGTTGTGTGTGAGGTTAGAGTGCACAATATGTACGTATCCTATATGTGTGAGTACATGCTGAGTACAGCTCCAAAGTGTATTATGTAAGCGTGGATATTGAGTACAGATCCCAGGTTTACTGGGTTAACACAAACCTTGAGTACAGATTTTCAAATGTTTGACGTTAGGGTACGTATTAACCCTTTCCCGCATATAAACAAGTTTTCAAGCATTTGCAAACAGAGTAGACCCAGATCAGACGGCTCCTATAGGATCCGTCTGATCAGGGTCTGCTCTGTAAGCCAATGGAATTTGTAACATTATGTTTCTTTAGTTTCTAAAATGGCTACAATGTTTCACCTTCCATATTTCACTATAGTTTTCCCCATTAATATTCAGTAGGTATTGGAATTTTGAATAAACATAGAACAAGGAAAGGGATCAGTATAGTTCCTACTTGTGTGTGATGTTAAGAGTGCATCTTGAGTACATATCCCAGGTGTACGGTGTTAGATGTATTATGCCAGAGTACATATTGAGAATTACTCCCTAGATGTATAAGTCAAACACTGTGAGGTCTGATAGAGCACGGATATGAGTCATTCCTGGAGAAAAGTTACCTGAATAGTCAACGATCATTTAACCTTTTACTCCATGAATATTCATGCAAGAAATAATGATATTGTGAATATTATGTCATCAAGAGAAAATGTTCATGTATATCCGAAAATAAATGTATGAATGTATGAAAGTGGAAGTCCGGCTTGGAGATATGAACAAGTCCATTTTGTAGTTTCAGTGTTGTAATTAGTATAGTTCCAAATCACATACATGTATGACAAGATCATCAAATAAGAAATCATATGCAAGTAAATGTCCAGTATGAAAATCCAAACTAAGGATAGTTGTAGAAATATGATTATTGTATAAGTGTTAGAATTTCTAACCCATAAAAAGGGGTGGCCGTTGCCTCCCAGTAAATATAAAACTACATTTTCCCGGCTGATGTTTTGCCGTTCGTGTAAACCCGAAAGGTATGTACTTCTCTGTTCAAAAACTAAACCAGAACTCCCTGTTGAATATGCAAGAGTGGGAGGAGTAGGCGAGTCCCTGAATTTCAGCCAATCACATGCTGTCCAACTGGATCAGCATGCTTGGTCAGTGCGAACCCGTGAAACCCTGTGGGACTTAATGGAATGATGCTAATAAATTGTGTACCATACGGTTGTCAGTGTGTTAAGACTCTAATACTCTAATCCCAGTGATATTACTTCATCTGTATGGTTGTCAACGGATTCGCAAATGTAAAGAGGTTAGTATAACCCCCTTTTGAAAAAATGGGGGTATATTGCTTTGCACGTGTCGGTCTGTCTGTCTGTCGGTCGGTCGGTCGGTCGGTCTGTCGGTCGGTCGGTCGGTCGGTCGGTCGGTCGGTAGATCGATGGTTTCCGAATGATAACTAATAAACGACTTGGCATAGAATCTTCAAACTTGCTGTGGTGGTTGGTCATGTCAAGTAGATGATCCCTATTGTTTTTTAGGTCACAAGGTCAAAGGTCAAGGTCACAATGACCTAAAATGGTGAAATAGTTTCCGATCAATAACTGCTCAAGGGTTTGGCTTGGGATCTTCAAACTTGCTGTGGTAGTTGGTCATGACCACTAGATGACCCTATTGTTTTTGAGGTCACTAGGTCAAAGGTCAAGGTCACCATGACTATAACTGGATAAATGGTTTCCGATCAATAACTGCTCAAGGGTTTGGCTTAGAATCTTTAAACTTGTTGTGGTAGTTGGTCATGACCACTGGATGACCTCTATTACTTTTGAGGTCACTAGGTCAAAGGTCAAGGTCACCATGACCTTAACTGATAAAATGGTTTCTGATCAATAACTGCTCATGGGTTTGGCTTAGGATCTTCAAATTTGCTTAGGTGGTTGGTCATGACAACTAGATGAGTCCTGTTGTTTTGAGGTCACTAGGTCAAAGTCACCATGACCTTAACTGGTGAAATGGTTTCCGATGAATAACTGCTCAAGGGTTTGGCTTAGGATCTTCAAACTGGCTGTGGTGATTGGTCATGACCACTAGATGATCCGTATTGTTTTTGAGGTCATTAGGTCAACGGTCAAGGTCACCATGACCTTAACTGGTGAAATGGTTTCCGATGAGTAACTGCTCAAGGGTTTGGCTTAGAATCTTCAAACTTGCTGCAGTAGTTGGTCATGACCACTGGATGACCCCTATTGTTTTTGAGGTCACTAGGTCAAAGGTCAAGGTCACATTGACTTTAACTGGTAAAATGGTTTCTTATCAATAACTGCTCAAGGGTTTGGCTTAGGATCTTCAAATTTACTTAGGTGGTTGGTCATGACAACTAGATGAGCCCTTTTGTTTTTGAGGTCACTAGGTCAAAGGTCAAGGTCACCATGACCTTAACTGGTGAAATGGTTAACGATCTATAACTGCTCAAGGGTTTGGCTTAGGATCTTCAAACTTGCTGTGTTGGTTGGTCATGACCACTAGATGATCCCTATTGTTTTTGAGGTCACTAGGTCAAATATCAAGGTCATCGTGAGCTTAACTGATGAAATGGTTTTTGATTAATAACTGCTCAACGGTTTAGTTCGGAATCTTAAAACTTGCTGTGGTAGTTGGTCGTGACCACTAGATGACCCCTATAGTTGTTGATGTGATTAGGTCAAAGATCAAGGTCACCATGACCTTAACTTGTGAAATGTTTTCAGAGCAATAAATGATCAATGGTTTAGCTTAGGATCTTCAAAGTTACTGTGGTGATTAGTCATGACCACAAGATGACCTCTATAGTTGAGGTCACTAGATCAAAGCTCAGGGGGTCTGGGGGGTATACATGTTTTACAAACATCTCTTGTTATATCATTAAGTTAACAACAAAGCTAGCACCGACTGACTGATTCCACCTGTTAAGAACATTAGGGATTTTCAAAGTAACAAATATCTGAAATTATACTGGCGTACTATCACAGATACTACCCCTGATAAGCCTATAACAGATAATGACTTAGATGCATTCTTCATCAGGATCCAAACAATTCTCAGTCTCTGATACACATACCATAAGTAATGTATTATTAGTTTACTACTATTATCATTTATCTAAGGCACATGATTACTAATTATTATATGAAAACTTAAAATTCTTAATTAAATAATTATTTATTCACCGAAAGTGTTTATGTTTAATATAGTGCATTTGAGAATTAAGCCGACTTAACATTTGTATATCAAGCTTAGAATAGAACCATCAAGTGTTGATATACCTGTATAACAATTAACTATATTAATTGTTATGATAACACATGGATACAGGAATATTTGGCCATGGCGGACGCTGCATAATCATATTTATATAATTATATTATTTCAAAAGTAAACAGAGCAGACCCTGATCTGACGGCTCCTATAGGAGCCGTCTGATCTGGGTCTTCTCTGTTTGCAAAGGCACAGATATATTGGCCTCTCAAATGTTTTGTCGCGTCAGCAGTACGTTATATACATATTGACAGAATTCGCTGGGGTCCATGCTTAAGCATTCTAATTATATGACTACTGTCAAGCTGGTTTAACGTGATGTTAGCTTGACCCAAATACCCAAAGTATTACCCAAATACACGTAACTTATCTGATAATTTATGTACTGTAAACTCCCTCTAATGCGAGCATAAAAAGAAGCCCAATTATGTGTCTTAAATGCAGGTCGTATCTAAATGCATGACGAAAGTTATGCAGAAAGCTCCTTAGGGAGCTTTCAGCATAACTTCCGTCCTGCATTAAGCAACAACATGTACCTGCTTTTTAAGAGATCTATGCTTATTCGAAGAGTTGTTGCGCTAGAGTGGGGTTTACAATACAGTGAAACCCCTCTAAACCGAAATTCTAGTAGAGAATAAGTTTGATACTTTCACAAGAAGACTGCTTAATGCAGGCTGAACGTAACGCAGAAAGCACTTAGTGGAGCTTTCTGCATTACTTCAACCCTGCATTAAGCTGCCACCGGTCTCCAATACCGATATTTATACCAAAAACGTCCGGTTTGGAGGGTTTATCTGTATTCTTGTAGTGGTCGCTTTATTACTGTGTATGTAAGGCATTGCATGTGTCCTTCGGTATTAGGTTTAAGAGCAGAAATTTCTTTTCACAGATAAAATGAAAGGAATAGATTGCCTTATTAAAATAATTTCTTTTCATTCGTGTTTGCTGAACGAACCTTTTTGAGTAAGGCTTAAAATTCATAAATCACTTGCCAAATTATTAAATAACTTTCCGTCCTGCTGTTTACCTTCGATCGATTTAGCGAGTCGATCAATATTTTCAAACAGTGTAGACCAAGATCAGAGGGGTCCTTAACCATTTCCCTCATATTGACGCCTTTCTACGCCTCTGTAAAAGTGACCTGTTGAAACCATTGTAATAAATAGAGCATTTGTCCCTATAGGAGCAAATGCTCTATTTATCACAATGGTTTTAAACTACAAAATTCTAAAAATTTCCTTTTCTCTAGTAAATGCTCCTTTTCGGTAGATTTATTCAAAGAGGTTGGATCTAAAAATAGCATATGAGGTAATGGGTTAAGAAACGCTCTTACGGGGATGTGCAGGTTTGTAATTCAAAGTCGTCTTGTAACTCACACCCCTGTCATATGGAATGGACTTTACCGTTAAACATATTGGGACTATTCCACTTTTGAAGAAACAACATTTCAAGTGTCGACTAGACAAGAGCGGTACATGTATTCATTTTACATGTACATTACAGTATTTAAAGCATGTTCTAAGCGGCCATTCATTTATTGAACACACGAGTCTTACAAAAGCAGGTGGCAGCTTAATGCATGGCAAAAGTAATACAGAAAGCTCCTGTAGGAGCTTTCTGTATTACTTTTGACCTGTATTAAGCTACCACCTGCCATACAGACCCATTATTAGACCTCTTTTTTATGACCACTTAAGACAAGACCTATTCTCTATTACACATAACACAGATGGCATACTGCATACGGCAGGATAATTGACATAAAACAATACTCTTTTGTTTGGCTTAACAAAACAGTTATTGAAACACGAGAATCTCGGTAATATACGAGAAATCGATAAACGAAACAAAGTGTGACACGATTTTTCCTTAGAGGTCACAAGTTCGACTCCCATTTGAGCAGCGAGCTTGATTTACTCATCTCTTTGAATGCGTAAATTCTAAAGTGGACTGGTCCACCGGTGTTTAACGTGTAATAGACGCACGGATGTATACATGTATATATAGACACCGCAGACTCAGATAAGCCAATGTAACATCTGATCAGGATCTACACTAATTACCACTTGTCTGAAACGTGTCCAATATCGTTGGCAATAGTGCAGATCCTATTCAGACGTGATATTTGAACATATTGAACAGCTGATCTGTGTCTGCACTATTAGCATAGTTAATTATATATAAAATGTTAGAGCTCCACCACTCCCCTCTACCTTATATACACTTTTAACCATTTCCTCCATATAAGCGTGTGTTCACGCTTTTGAAAACAGAGTAGATCCAGATCAGGGAGCCGTCTGATCCGGATCTGCTCTGTTTGCTAGTGAAATTTGAAATATCTGTTTATTTACTTTCTAAAATGGCTACAATCTTCCAGATTCAAAATGCATTACAAGTAGTTTGTCCATGAATATTCAGTAGGCATTGAACTTTGGAATAAATATAGACCAGGGGAAGGGCTAAGGCGACATTGCATAGGAGGTAATTGCGCTACGATGATGCATGTTTCGTGCATATCCTGCATGTGTCATATCCAGGATACCTATCCCATAAATCGGTATAATCTTTCAGCGGGTCGTATTACTGTGAGGCACCTATTCATCAAAATAAAGCGCCCCTCCCCCACACATTCTGGTCAGGATCATTTTTGTCTGGTATGCTACATACAATGTAACACCATTTTCCGAAATTGACAGAAGGATTTCGTTCATAGAAGTACAGAAGAACATTTCTTAAGCGGTCGTTAACAAGAAGTCTAAATCTGTATTTCTAAAACCGATGGTAGCTTAATGCAGGGCAAACGTGATACAGAAAGCTCCGATAGGAGCTTTCTGTATCACTTTTACCCTGCATTAAGCAACCACTTACTTTTTAAGCTTCCTATATTCAATAAATAAATGTCCGCTTAAGACAAGCTTTAATGTAAACAAAAAACAGGATAACTACAATTAGCGTGTTGACAGAGGTAAAAATACCAGGCGTACAATAACTGCTGTAGAACACGTCTTAAGCGGCCATCAAAATAGGTCTATTTATGGGTATGTAAGGCTGGTGGTAACTTAAAGCAGGTCAAAAGTAATGCAGAAAGCTCCTATAGGCGCTATCCGCAGTACTTTTGCCCTGCAGTAAGCTACCACCCGCTTTTTAAGACTCATATGAATAAATGAATGGCCGCTTAAGACACGTTCCACGGTATCCTCTTTTCCCACCAACCATGTTCTAAGTGTTTTTTTACTTGTACATGCGGTTGTGTTTGTTGTTTTGTGTTTGTTGTTTATTTTGCTGGCTTTTGTTGTTGTTGTTGTTGTTGTTGTTGTTTTAGGTTGGGGTGTGGAGTTTGTTTTGGCGGGGTGGGGGTGTTAGGTTAGAATTTTTCTCCCTCTCTAGGTGGTGAAGAAGAAAAACAGACAATATCAACACAAACAAAAGATACAAATAACAAGAAATATCTTTTTAAAAAGATATTCAGCGGCATTCAAATATTGACATAATGTACAAAACAATCTCTGCAATATTTATTTCAATGTTTGGAGATTCTACTAGTACAGAGAACTAGATCTATGAAGGGTTGCTTGTTATTATACTAGCAGAGAAGCATGCAATGAAAATGACGTTGAGTAGAAGAATCAGTTATTGAAATATTTCAAGTTGCTTAAAAATTATAGGAAATCACTTTTAAAATGTACGATGTCAAAGTAATGTTTTAAAACTATCTCAAGTTAGTTCTTTAGTTTACCTATTATAAAATGTACATGAAAGCGCTTATATTTGTATTGATATGAAGATAAGAAATTGAATACACTTTAAAGCATAAAGTTTTTGTTTGTGCAGAGTCTGTAATTCCTTAAAGAACGGTATTTATTTAGCCTAGATCAACGCTTTAATCGACTTGTGTGCATCATCATTAATGACATCATTAACTGAATCTACATGTATTTTTAAAACAATATAAAGTTAGCAACTTCAACATACGTCTATGAGCCCAAGCCCCATGTGATAGAGCCGTAACAATAGCCTTCAGTAAGTAGCTTTATATCAAAGCGAGCCAACAACCAGAGCCTCGGTGCTGTGGTCGGGGATAGTAATTAATACTATTAATACCACTACTCTAATATACTAAACAACCCTTCTTCTTTATTTCCTATAGCACTGCCTGTGAATTGTGGTGGTTTCGGCAAACTACCTGTTCGTCAAAGTGGACTTTATTATCAAATGTTGTATTAATTGATAGCAAAATGAAAGTAAAAGTTTGAAAGTTTAATAGTGGTTTCGACAAACTGGTAATATTGCTCAGCAACCATTACCATGAGGTGATAAATATCAGTACATCAGTACTTTGATTTTATGGGAATTTCTAGGTCTTAAAATCTATTTTAAGAACAGAACTTTCGACAGTCGACAGTCTTCAGTCCCATGCTAAATATCTGCGTAAATAAGGATTTTCTGTACTATATGGCGTTTTGACTGAACTCTAAGAAGTTTATAGAACATGTCTGTGTAACATGATGCCTTACATGTGTTGTGATTATGTAAATTGTTGCATTGAATTCAATTTGCGAGGCCGTTAGCAGACTGTATATGAGAATTTTACATAGTTTGGCAATGTGTAGAGGCATATAAAAAGGTTGTATGCCAGTCATAGAGGATCTGTTGCGAGTTGTCTTTTAAGATCACATGTTCCTAAACGAGCCTTAGAAAATGTCATTAAGCGAGCCTTGGCGAGCTTAATAACATTTTCTTGGTGAGTTTAGGAACATGTGATCTTAAAAGACAACGAGCATCAGATTCTTTTTCTCACATATCAAAAAAGTGTATTTTCGCCGTTTAAATGACATGTAAACATATGTTTCCATGGCTTGACGTCATATATGACGTCATACGTTCTAAAGTGATCTTACACGTGTTACAGATATAGAGAATAATAGGTTAGTGCCGTAGATGGGACGCCTTTATCCGACGAGGGGAGAAAACGTTGAGGCGAGGCTTGCGGGAGAAAACGTTGAGGCGAGGCTTGCCGAGCCTCAACTGTTTTCTCTCCGAGTCGGATAAAGGCGTCCCATCTACGGCACTAACCTATTATTCTATTTATCCAGTCAATTTAGTTATATCTTTTTTCATAGACTCATAAAACATACGAATATTGAAATAATTTGCATTGAAAATGCGGTTTTTCGATCAACGGACCTCCCTTTTCATTTCCGTTCTAAAGACGTAAATAATGAGCTACCGCAGAGGAAAATAGTTTCGATACTTACATTACAAGACGGGAAAACGTGCTTGAATTTGAAAAATAAGATCGTTTGAATCGAGAGTCGATATGTTAATTCAAACAGACATGGTTATTATTCTACCGGAGGCTCTACATTGTCAAATTCGAGTTCCGTCGTCTCGGTATCTATTTTTAGATAGGGCTAACGTCACTCGTCAATGGACCTGAACAGGCTATATTTATGTCTATGATCATCACCGCCCTTGTAAGAGTTTATCGATTAACGGGAAAACGTGCTTGAATTTGAAAAATAAGATCGTTTCAATCGAGAGTCGATATGTTAATTCAAACAGACATGGTTATTATTCTACCGGAGGCTCTACATGGTCAAATTCGAGTTCCGTCGTCTCGGTATCTATTTTTAGATAGGGCTAACGTCACTCGTCAATGGAACTGAACAGGCTATATTTAGGTCTATGACCATCACCGCCCTTGTAAGAGTTTATCGATTAACTTATCATGAGAGTGATAAATGTTTTAATGAAGCTTTATTGTATTATTTAATTTTATTAAAAAAAATCGTCAATATAGTAGATCTAGCATGATAACTTTATATACATCTTTAATTTCGCTAGCAGTATGCTTGGCCTGATAGCGTAGTGCTTACGAAGGTCGCTTATCGTGCAGTCAGCCCCGGTTCGATTCTCGCTGTTGACAAATCTTTTTTTCTCTCTTTTTCCTTTCTATTTTTTTTTAATGACGGTTTGGGGTTTTACTGGGATAGTTAGTGATAATTATCCATATTAAGTGTTTTTTCTTTCAATTTAATACGTTATTTTTGGTAAAACAATTTAGTTCCTGTTGTAAGAAGAAATTCCTACACCTACTATACAAATAAACCTCTACTGTACATATAAACTTAGGTTTATTATGCTACCCCTTTATTACGTCACTAGCGGCTGTAGTGACGGGATAAAAGGAAATCTTAACCTGTTGTTCTAACTCGGAGATAAGGGAAGGTATGTGAGAAAAGGTATTCACTAATGAAAATACAGTTTACTACTAAATACTCGTAGGTCATATGCAAATTACAATGTAACATAGTTTCTCATTGGTGGAAAACTAGAACAAAAGTGAAAATAGACAGCTAGCAGCTGAAAAACAAATGCTGGCCTACTTCTAGAACAGACAGTGGCGGATAGACGGATAAGAGTTAAGACATCTAGTTAACATTTTTCTGTATTTCTCCGCCAACCCCTATCTCAAAATTGTCTCGGAGATACTCACCTTGATACTCACCTTATCTGTAACTCTGGGCGGAGTTGAGTAAACCTTTTGAATGCTGAAATTTCAAAGTGCAGTGGTACATCAGTGTATAATGATTAACCCTTTGCCTGCTAACCGCGACCTGGCTATGATTCTCAAACAGCATGGATCCAAGCTGTTTGAGAATCAGTCAATTGTTTCTCAAATGTTTGAACCAATGGGAAGTTTATCAAAAATGTAACAGTACGTGTTCTGAGCAGATACTATTTTTTTCAGCAGGCTTAGGATAAAGATTATTAGAGGAGTTATAATGACACATAGTGCAGACCCTGATCTTGGTCTACACTGTTTACCAATGGGAGTACATGTATATTCGTTTCTAACAGTCAAATGGTTAATGCTATAACCTACAAACCAAACACCTATGACCTGAATTCCGAGCATATCGCACAGCTGTGTGAGCTTGGAACTCTTGTAGACAGGAGTGTCTGACATCAAGTCAGATGCTACTAAGTTCCCTTATATCCCTCTAATTTAATGGTTCTTCCCGAAATCCCATCGAGCATCAGATACCCTTGATAGAAATACTCGTCATATCACGTTTGATCCCTTTCCCTGTTCTATATTTAGTCCAAATTTCAATACCTATTGAATATTCATGAACACTAAAGAAACAGATCTTTCAAATGACATTAGCAAACAGAGCAGACCCTGATAGGAGCCGTCTGATCTGGGTCATCTCTGTTTGCAAATGCGAGGAAAGGCGTTTTTATAAAGAAAGGGATGACACTCTTACTTAAACTCCAATACACGATTCATCAACTGACGTTTTGAGCTAGTACTGAGTGACAAATAGGCTTACACCCATTTTCGCACAAAACACTTGACAGTTCCCTGAAATATATTATAACATGTAATGTATATGAAGCAAAGGATTCACCCTTTCACTGATGGAAATTCATGTAAGAAATAATGACACCGTGAATATGTATCGGCTGAATTGTTTATAATGACACGTGTACACACGATTTGGTGGTTCTTGCAGAAACGATATACAGTATAACCTCTCTTAACCGGAATTTTAGTAGATAATAATTTAGATACTTTTAGGCAGGTGGCTGCTTAATGCAGGGTGAAAGTCATGCAGAAAGCTCCTCTAGGAGCTTTCTGCATGACTTTCACCCTGCATTAAGCTGCCACCTGTCTCCAAGACCGATATTCATACCAAATTTAACTGCCGGTTAAGAGAGGTTTTACTGTATTCTAAGAATCAGATATAATATTCCATAAGCAAACATGAGCCATTTGATCTGGGTCTACTTTGTTGCAAAGGCATGAAAAGCGATTATATGCTGTAAAGGGACCGCGAAACAGGCCTAATTATGTGTCTGTGTTAATGACAGATAGTAGTTTAATGCAGGACAAAAGCTATAAAGAAAGCTCCAGAAGGAGCTGTTTGCACTACTTTCGCAGTACGTACCACTTGTTGATCGCCGCATGAGCGGCGATCACTAATGGAATGTTCAAAAGTATTTTACCCATGTAGGAGGGGTAGCGACAAGTTTTACAAAGTCTATTCCGCGTACATCGGTGAGAAAAACCAAATGAATTGGCACATGAGAGCGTGGCAGAGAATAGTTTCTCTAGTATGAAGAAAGCCAGTAGTCGTGCACCTGTTTGCGGTGCTCTCGTTCTAAATTATGCCCTTCAGAGATTTTGACATATTACAGTTTTGTTAGCTCACCAGAGCACTTGTGCTCAGGGTGAGCTTTTGTGATCACTTGATGTCCGTCGTCCGTCGTCGTGCGTCGTCCGTCGTGCGTCGTGCGTCGTCCGTCGTCGGGCGTCAACAATTTGAACCTTTAAAAATCTTCTCCTCTGAATCTACAGGGTTCTCAGCTTTCATCTTTGGTACATAGCACCATCTTTAGGTCCTCTACAAAAGTTATATAAATTTTGCTCCTGGGGTTAAAATTGGCCTCGCCCCAGGGGTGCCTTGTTTTCTATTGAAATATATAGTAAAACTTTGAAAATCTTCTCCTCTGAAACTGGAAGGTTCTCAACTTTCATATTTGGCACATAGCATCATGTTCAGGTCCTCTATAAAAGTTATATAAATTATGCCCCTGGGGTCAAAATTGGCCCCGCCCCAGGGGTAGCCAGTTTTGAATAGAAACATAAAGTGACAACTTTGAAAATCTTCTCCTGTGAATCTACAGGGTTCTCAGCTTTCATATTTGGCACATAGTATCATGTTTAGGTCCTCTACAAAAGTTATATAAATTATGACCCTGGGGTCAAAATTGGCCCCGCCCCAGCGGTAGCCAGTTTTGAATAGAAACATATAGTGACAACTTTGAAAATCTTTTCTTCTGAATCTACAGGGTTCTCAGCTTTCATATTTGGCACATAGCATCATGTTCAGGTCCTCTACAAAATTTATATAAATTATGCCCCTTGGGTCAAAATTGGCCCCGCCCCAGGGGTGGTCAGTTTTCAATAGAAACATATAGTGAAGCTTTGAAAATCTTCTCCTCTGAAACTGGAGGGTTCTCAGCTTTCATATTTGGCACATAGCATCATGTTCAGGTCCTCTACAATTTTTTTTATAAATTATGCCCCTGGGGTCAATATTGGCCCCGCCCTAGGGGTAGCCAGTTTTCAATAGAAATATATGGTAAAACTTTGAATATATTCTTCTCTGAAACTGAAAGGTTCTCAACTTTCATATTTGGCACATAGAATCATGTTCAGGTCCTCTACAAAAGTTATATACATTATGCCCCTGGGGTCAAAATTGACCCCGCCCCAGGGGTGGACAGTTTTCAATAGAAACATATAGTGAAAACTTTGAAAATCTTCTCTAAATCTACAGGGTTCTTAGCTTTCATATTTGGCACATAGGATCATATTCAGGTCCTCTACAAAAGTTATATAAATTATGCCCCAGGGGTCAAAATTGGCCCCGCCCCAGGGGTAGCCATGTCTCAATAGAAACATATAGTGACAACTTTGAAAATCTTCTCCTCAGAAACTGGAAGGTTCTCAGCTTTCACATTTGACACATAGCATCATGTTCAGGTCCTCTACAAGAGTTATATAAATTATGCCCCCGGTGTCAAAATTGGCCCCGCCCCAGGGGTAGCCAGCTCGTAATAGAAACATATAGTGTCAAATTTGAAAATATTTTCCTCAGAAAATGGATGGTTCTCAGCTTTCATATTTGGCACATAGCATCATGTTTAGGTCCTCTACAAAAGTTGTATAAATTATGCCCCTTGGATCAAAATTGGCCCGCCCCAGGGGTGGCTAGTTTTCTCTAGAAACATATAGTGAAAACTTTGAACATCTCCTCCTCTGTGCCTGGTGAGCGATGTCAGGGCCATTCTGGCCCTCTTGTTTAATGACCATTGTTTATTGTCCAAAAATGTTGACAAAAGTAATACATACATCAGTATATTTATACACGTGATATACACATGTTAAGTCATGAATAGATTCAAACTCATTGCTAGTGCCTTTATATGTGAAAGCGATATATCCTAAATATTTATCCAGTTACGTTTTGGTATCGTCAATATGCCTCTGAACCAATCAATGACCGCCCTAGATATTTGTGTCAAGTTTCATGTGATACTTCCAACAATGCATATGTCATAATAGTTTTACCAGGTATTATCATCATGCCATAGTATATTTTCTTGTTTACATAGTTATTTGTTTCATAATAAATGACTATATTTTTAATTTATAGCCTTGTCTCTTTATTATCACCTTTTTAGAGAAGGGGAGTAGGATATTCATTTATCCTCATTTTTTAGCTCACCAGAGCACGAAGTGCTCATGCTGAGCTTTTAGGATCGTTGGATGTCCCTCGTCTGTTGTCCGTTGAGATACCACATTTTGCACTTGATCTCTAAGTAAATTGGTTTGTCTTTTGCCCTGCATGAAATTTAGGTCAATCTCGAATATGGGTCACCTGGGCTCAAAAACTAGGTCACTAGGTCAAATCTTAGAAAAATCTTGTTAACGCTCTAGAGGCTACACATCTTATTGGATCTTACTGAAATTTTATCAGAATGTGTCTCCATGAAATCTAGGCCAAGTTCAAATATGGGTCATGTCGGGTCAAAAACTAGGTCACTAGGTCAAATCTTACAAAATCCTAAACACTCTGGAGGCCACATTTTGCACTTAATTTTTAAGTAAAATGGTTTTTGTATTGGCCCTGATGAAATCTAGGTCAAGTTCGAATATGAATCGCCTGCAGTCATAAACTAGGTCACTAGGTCAAATCATAGAAAAATCTTGTTCACACTCAAGTGGCTACAAATGTTATCAGATCTTACTGAAATTTTATCAGAATGTTTGTCCACATGCAATCTTGGTCAAGTTCAAATATGGGTCATGTCGGGTTCGAAACTAGGTCACTACGTCATTACACTCTAGAGGCTACATATCTCGTTAAGTTTTTAATGAAATGTTGTATTTCAATTGTCTTAACAAAACAGTTCCTTATTAAAAACCTTCCTTGTACACAAATTTCGCGGCGATCCGATGCCTTGCATCAGTATTCGTCTTGTTTATTCATTGTACGCTTTCACAGCCGCAGTCGCATAAATGCACCACGACAAATAGGCGGCGTCTGATCAGGGACTTCACTATTTGTCTCAATCTCTATATATGTGCTTTATTCCTTTGAAATTTGCATTTATTTATCTCATTTCCTTATTTTACTGAATGATGTAACAAACTTGGATTGCAGACGACAATTAGAAATATGGCACCGAAAGGGTTAAATTAATCCTCTATTGTGCTTCATTGTGTACTGACATCTTAGCAGTCCGATCTTGTTATTGCAGAGCGAAAATTGCCTCTTAACTTGTCCGTCTCATGCTATTAGGTGTTTATAGATTTTCTGTCAAGCGCTAACTAGCGAAATTGTATTGTCGTACCCAGTAAGCGTCCTTTGCATTGGTATCGGCTAATTCTCGCGAGATGGTGGTGATGGTGTGTGTATGGGGGGGGGGGGGGGGGGAGGGGGGGTTACTTCAGAGCACATATAACACCAGATACATATACGTGTATGACGTGTAAGTTTTGCTCTCAACATCTTGTCTTGATTCAAACTAATCGATGCTTAACCCATTACCTCATAGGCTATTTTAGATACAACCTCTGAATAAATCTACCGAAAAGGAGCATTAAGTAGAGAAAAGGATTTTTAGCTCACCTGAGCAAAGCTCAGGGTGAGCTTTTGGGAGACTTGAATGTCCGTCGTCCGTCGTCCGTCGTGCGGTGTGCGTCGTGCGGTGTGCGTCGTGCGTCGTGTGTCGTCAACAATTTGCTTGTGAACACTCTAGTGGTCACAATTGTAGTCTTATCTTCATGAAACTTATTCAGAATGAATGTCTTGATAAAATGTCGGACGAGTTCGAAAGTGGGTCAAGTTGGGTTAAAAACTAGGTCACTAGGTCAAATAGTAGGAAAACCTTGTGAACCCTCTACAGGTCACATTTTTAACCCAATTTTCATGAAACTTGGTCAGAATGATTGTCTTGATAAAATCTCGGAGTAGTTTGAAAAATGGGTTATGTGGGGTAAAAAACTAGGTCACTAGGTCAAACAGTAGAAAAACCTTGTGAACACTCTAGTAGTCACAATTTTAGTCCAATCTTCATGAAACTTGGTCAGAATGAATGTCTTGATAAAATCTCGGACGAGTTCGAAAGTGGGTCAAGTGGAGTTAAAAACTAGGTCACTAGGTCAAACAGTAGAAAAACCTTGTGAACACTCTAGTGGTCACAATTTTAGTCCAATTTTCATGAAACTTGGTCAGAACGAATGTCTTGATAAAATCTCAGACTGGTTCGAAAGTGGGTCAAGTGGGGTTAAAAACTAGGTCACTAGGTCAAACAGTAGAAAAACCTTGTGAACACTCTAGTGGTCACAATTTTAGTCCAATCTTCATGAAACTTAGTCATAATGATTGTCTTGATAAAATCTCGGACGAGTTTGAAAGTGGGTTATGTGGGGTTAAAAACTAGGTCACTAGGTCAAATAGTACGAAAACCTTGTGACCACTCTAGAGGTCACATTTATAGCCAAATCTTCATAAAATTTGGTCAGAACGATTGTCCTAATAAAATCTTGGACAAGTTTGAAAGTGGGTTATGTGAGGTCAAAAAGTAGGTCACTTGGTCATATCTTAGAGAAATCTAGTTTACACTCCAGTGGTCACATTTTTAGCCCAGTCTTCCTCAAACTTGCTCAGAGTGTTTGTCTTGGTGATATCAAGGTTGAGTGTGATCATGGGTTGGGTTAGAAAAAATACTTTAGAGAGCACATTTTAGCCCAATCTTCATTGGTCAGAATCATTGTCTTGATAAAATCAATATACTAAATCTTTGAAAATCTTGTTCTGCAGAACCACTGCTCATGATCCACTGCTCATGATCCACTATCAACATTGTTCATATATTGTCCCTAAGTTCAATATTGACCCTACCCATGGGCTACCCTGCAAAAATCTTAAATCTGTGGTAATCAGGTGAGCGATTAAGGGCCATCTTGGCCCTCTTGTTTTAGAAATTTGTAGTTTGAAACCATTGTGATAAATAGAGCATTTGCTCCTATAGGAGCAAATTCTCTATTAATCACAATGGTTTCACAAAGTGACTTTTACAGAGTGGTCAAAAGTCGTCAATATGAGGGAATGGGTTAAATCTACACTGAGAAGCGAAGCAGCTGCTGTTACAAGATGAATATTCATGCAAGAAATAATGGCATCTTGAATACCACTTAAATTCATTTTAATAATGGCATATGAAAACATAATTGTTTTTGTATTGGCAGATATTGTAGAATCACATCTACATATATAATTCCATTATCAAACAGAGTAGCCTACAATAACCGTCTGATTTGGGTCAACTCTGCAAAACCGTGAAAAGGCGCTTGTATGAGATACATGTATAACCCTTTCTATAAGTAATGACATCATGACTATTTATTAGCTAAATTTTTATATTGCATATGAACACAGTGTGTATATTTGGTATTGGTAAAAAGTTTGAAACTGAACAGTCAAGTGTAAAATATAATTCCATAGGCAATCAGCGCAGATCTTGATCAGACGGCTCCTATAGGAGCCGTGTGATCTGTGTCTACTCTGTTTGCAAGGGCGTGAAATGGCGCTTGTATGGGTTATGGAGTTAAAGCAAACTAGAAGTATACCCATCATCTACAATCAATGACATAAAGCCACGGTAATCAGAAACACTGATCCCTGAATCGTTTGACCTCTTTTCTGATATTTATTAACCCTGAAAAACGAGTGCACTGTCTACACTCAGATCAAAGAGTTCATATAGAGTAGTCCTTTGGCCAGGGTCTGCACCTCCTGTCATTCTAAATAGTCTTACAGATGATAACCCTTTCATTATGAATGGACTCTTATCATTAAGCACTGACGGACCGTTCCACTTTGAATATTTGTTCAAAGCATTCAAAGGGTTAACTTGATTTGTTTGTCGAATGTCATTGTCCCAGTTCTGTGAGGACAGGGTGCTATTGTTCTGCTTCGCAGACGTGTTACTCGGGTGTACCGTAAGGAATTGGTTCGGTATCGATTCTTATGTGGAGACGTCTATTGGCATCTTTGCAAACAGAGTAGACCCAGATCAGACGGCTCAGGGTCTGCCCTGTTTGCTTATGAAACACCATAGATCTACTTCTTCAGTTTCTGTCATGATAAAAATCCAGTTTTATGATGACAATATAAAACTCATTATTCATACCGAGGCAATGCTAATGAATAACTGCAAGATAGAGTTTTAGCGGAGAAATATCAAACAAATACATACCCATAATTACACCTCTTTTTTAAGATAGGTCTTTTTTAAGATAGGTCCTACTGTAAGGCAGGTGGTAGCTTAATGCAGGTCAAAAGTGATGCAAAAAGCTGGAGCTTTATACGTTACATTTGCCATGTATTAACCCATTCCCCCCATAGGCTATTTTTAGATCCAACTTCTTTGAATAAATCTACCGAAAAGGAACATTAACTAGAGAAAAGGAACATTTATTAGAATTTTGTAGTATGAAACCATGGTGATAAATAGAGCATTTGCTCCTATAGGAACAAATACTTTATTTATCACAATGGTTTCAATAGGTGATTTTTACAGAGGCGTAGAAAGGCGTATTTATGGAAGAAAGGGTAAAGCAACCACCTTCCTTTTTAAGACTCCTAATTTCAATAAATGAATGACCGTTTCAGACAGGTTCTACTGTAATTAGATTTCCTAAGATCGCTTCTTATCACCGACTGACCTCTGATTGATGCAAGCTGACCGAATTTTGCTTAATTATCCCGTGTCCTTCAACCAAAATCGTTCAAGCCAATGTCAAAACTCATAAATGTTATGTTAGCGGAGCGGTAATTCTTCTTCAGTATATAACTCCAGTAAAACCTCTCTAAAATATCTAATCTAACTCATGTCCTATAGAAGCCGTCTGATCAGGGTTTACTCTGTTTGCTTATGATGAAATATAGATCTAATACTATGATATATGTCATTCTTAAACATGCTTTTGTTTATTGTGTCATCATGAAAAAACCCCAAAAACTGTTAATTAATATTCATGATGTCATTTTTGCCCGAATATTCATGGGGTAAAGGGTTAAGACAGACAAAGTTCTGTAGAAAGCTCCTACTGGGGCTTTCTGTATTACTTGTGTCCTGCATTAAGCTATCATCTGCTTTTAGAGATGCACCTGTGTCCATTCATATAGTTGTCTCCTTAGAGGGTTTGTATTATACAGAGGTCCAGATAAGATGCGTAAAAGAATTTAACTCCTTTATTTCCCCAACCAAACCCTTTGTTGTGACCACTCTTTAGAATCGTCTCTTTGAGACGATTCTAAAGAGTGGTCACAACATAGGGGTTGGTGCAGAATGTACGACTTTAATTTCTGCGTACGCATATTTATCTGACGCTCTGCTTGTATACATGTATATATACAATGTAATTATCAAAAACAAAATCCCCAAAAATATGACAGCAATGGACGAGCTAATTCTCTATAATTATAATGGAAAAAAAAATTGGATCGGATTTCGAAATAATCGAAGAAATCTTGTTTCGGTAACCCTCTCCGAGAAATGTTCTTTTGGTGACCACTCTCCGAGAAACATTGCTTTGTGACCACAAAAATCGTTCAAGCCGTTTTGATTAATAAAAAGTATGGTCTGTAGGAGCTTGGATAAGTTTCCACATACAGCTGTTGAGATAATTTCAAATCTATTCCCTTCTGCAAATTCTACGACAAACTGTCAACACTTTGTAAACTTGTTTCTGAGGTCCTCACCCTCTACACTTTGTAAATGCCAGCCACTCAAGCTGTTTTCATTGGTATTACTATTACATGTTACGGTACAGTCGTTTCCCCTATATAAACGTGTTTTCACGCATCTGCAAACAGAGTAGACCCAGATAAGACGGCTCCTATAGGAGCCGTCTGATCAGTGTCTGCTATGTTTGCTAATGGAATTTGAAAGATATGTGTGTTTACTTTCTAAAATGGCTACAAAGTTCCATCTTCCATATTTTGATGTAATTATTTTTTCATGAATATTCAATAGGTACTGAAATTTGGAATACACACAGAACAGGCAAAGGGTCTAAAGAATATCTGATGAATATTCAAGTAAAAAAATAATAACAATAACATCATGAATATTACTCATATTAATGTTAACCCTTTCGCTGCCAAACTCTGCCGTCTGCTAACTTTGTCGTCTGCTACAAATTTACATTTTTTTTTTTTCATTTTTATTTCAAAAAACATAGTAACAGTAACAAACAGTTTGGATCCTGATGAGACGCCGAGTTACTCGGCGTCTCATCTGGATCCAAACTGTTTGCATAGGTAATCACAGATCCGGCATTGGCAGCGAAAGGGTTAATACATGTAATGGCACATGAATTTGCAATGACAAAAACACCTGAGTTTGGTGTATCATAATTCCATAAGCAACCAGCAGACGCTGATAAGACATATCATAAAGGAGTTGTCTGATCTTGGTCTACTCTGTTAAAAAGGTGTTAAAAGGTTCCTACAGATTACTCCTGAATACATCTCTTATCAGCTTCTCTGAAAAGATGTATTCTCGGTCAACTTCTCATTTAAGACTTATCAATCATATTTAAATGGTTATTTTTTTTTCTAAAATGTCCAGTGTCAGTGTGGCATTAAAAATGTCAAATGATTAATCACACATATCTCTCACAAATATTGAAGGATATTGAAGTAAAACTTTCACCTTGCTTTAAGCAGGCACCTGTCCTAAATACGAACTGATTAACACAATTTAGTGGCCGCTATAGAGAGGTTTTACTGTATAATCTACATTTCGTATGTATACCTGTATTATTTATACTTTATATATTTCTACTTGCAGGTGGAGTTACATGTTCATCTAGATGGCGCTGTACGACCCGAATCCGTTCTCGCTATTGCCAAGTAAGGGAGTGTTCATTGTATTAACTATTTAACTCTTTTGGCGCCAAATTTAAAAGTGTCGTCTGCAATAATAATTTCATATTAAATATCATTCTAAACTAAATAATAAAGGTATATTGGTAAAACATTTGTTTTTAAAAACCTGTATGCTTGGGCTAAAATAATACAGAAAACAGTGAAGTCCCAGGTCAGATGCCGCCTTGAAAAGGCGGCATCTGACCTTGGACTGCACCGTTTTCAATGGTGCCAACAGGCGACATTGGCACCGAAAGAGTTAACTCTTTACTCCATGAATAAGAAATATTGCCATCATGAATATTGATTAAATTAATCGGTAAAATAGCACATGGACACGTGAATGTTTGGCCATGTCAAAAACTGTAGAATCATATCTATATTATATCTTAAGCAAATCCGTAAGCTCCCGTCTGATCAGGGTCTGCTCTATTTGCTCATGAAACAACAAAACCCTGATTCTATTGTTCTGCCTTGGTCAAAACTAATCTCTTGTTCCTGATATCATTATTTAACCCATTCCCTCCTTTAGTGACGCATTTTTGCGCCTCTGTTAAAGTCACATTTCCTAAGGAGCAAATGCTCTATTTATCACAATGGTTTCTATACAACACAATTTTTAAAAAAAAAACTTTTCTCTAAAAAATGCTCATTTTTGGTAGATTTATTCAAAGAGGTTGCGTCTACATATAGACTAGGAGGGAATGAGTTAATTGAGAAATTAGTATTCACACTTTCCTTATTTCTGATGATGGATGTTCATGAAGGAAATTTTTACCATCTACAGAGAGCGAGGTCTACAGGACAAACTACCCCACAAGACCGTAGATGAACTCAACAGAGACGTGATCCTTGTAGAACCCAGCAGCCTGGAGCGACTCCTACAGTCATTCAGCTACTACATGCCAATTATAAGGTAACAAACCGTGGTACAGTAAAACCCCTCTAAACCGGAATTCTAGAAGACAAGAATTTAGCCACTTTTAGGCAGGTGGCGGCTTAATGCAGGGTAAAAGTCATGCAGAAAGCTCCTAGAGGAGCTTTCTGCATGACTGTCACCCTGCATTAAGCTGCCACCTGTCTCCAAAACCGATATATATATATACCAAAATTAACGTCCGGTTTAGAGGGGGTTCACTGTATTATCTTTGTAACACATGGCAATCACAAGGATACAAATTAAAATATTATCTTTGTAACACATGGCAATAACAGGGTAACAAATTACAATATTATCTTTGTAACACATGGCAATAACAGGGTAACAAATTACAGTATTGTCTTTGTAACACATGGGCAATAACAGGGTAACAAATTACAATATTGTCTTTGTAACACATGGCAATAACAGGGTAACAAATTACAATAGCGTCTTTGTAACATATGACTGTCAAGAGTTAAGAAATTATGGTATTATCTTTGTAACATATGACAATTAAAATTTAACAAATCATAGTATAATCTTTGTTATATATGACAATCAAAATTTGGTACAATCTTTGTATGTAACACATGGTATCCAAAAGGTATCACATTATCACATATCACATTATGGTACAATCTTTGTAATATATGGTAACCAAAAGGTAATAAATCATGGTACATATGACAATCAAAAGGTAACAGATTATAGTACAATATTTGTAACACATAGCAGCAGTAACAAATGAAACCATTCATGTAAGTTGTAGGGTTACAAATCATACCATTTATGTCAATTGTAAGGTAACAAATCATACCATTATATGTCAGTTGTAAGGTAACAAATCATATCATTATATGGCAATTGTAAGGTAACAAATAAATCATACCATTACATGTCAGTTGTAATGTAATAAAGTATACTATTATACACCAGTTGTAAGGTATCAAATCATATAATTACATCAATTTACATGTCAGTTGTAAGGTAACAAATCATATTATTATGTACAACGTACAAATTTTAAGGCAACGCATCATACTATCATATTGTATGTCAATTGTAAGTAAACAAATCATACCATATCATGTCAATTGTAAGGTTACAAATCATACCATTTATGCCAATTGTAATGTAATAGTTCATATCATTACCGGTATATGCCAATTGTAATGTAATAGTTCATATCATTACCGGTATATGCCAATTGTAATGTAATAGTTCATATCATTACCGGTATATGCCAATTGTAAGGTATCAAGTGATACAATTACATCAATTTACATATCAGTTGTAAGGTAACAAATCATATCATTATGTACAAATTGTAAGTTAACAAATCATACCTTCGCATGTCAGTTGTAAGGTAACAAATTATACCATTATACGTCATTTGTAAGGTATCAAATCATACCATTACATCATAACATCAATAATACATCATAAGTGGGAGTGGTGGTCCAGTGGTAGGACGTTAGACTTGGGATCAAAGGGTTCCCAGTTGGAATCCTGCAATCAGACTATCAGAATTTTTCTGAGCAAAAAATGCATCCAAAGTTTGCTCCTCTCTACCCAGGTGTATAAATGGGTACCTGTGAGGGAAATAAGCCAATGTGCCATGGCTGCCTTGGGCGCCGAGTGTTAATGGCCAACTTATAACCCAGTGATCAGGGGGTAAATTGTGAAGTCGGGAGAATATGTACATTGTATGTAGTTCCAGACTATAAACCTCACCTTTACCTAATTTACATGTCAGTTTTAAGGTAACAAATCATATTATTATGTACAAATTGTAAGTTAACACATCATACTATCACATTGTATGTTAATTGTTAGTAAACAAATCATACCATAGCATGTCAATTGTAAGGTTACAAATCATTCCATCACATGTTAATTGTAAGGTAACAAAACATACCATTCATGCCAATCGTAAGGTAACAAGTAATACCTTTAATGTCAATTGTAAGGTAACAAGTTGTACTATTCATGTCAATTGTAAGCAAATATCATACCATTACATGTCAATTTTAAATGTAACAAATCATACCTTTACATGCCAGTTGTAAGATTACAAATCATGCCTTCTATACCAAACATAAGTTAATAACAAATCATACCACACAATGTCTAGTATAAAGTAACAAATCGCACCATCCATGCCAGTTGTAACGTAACAAAACATACCATTACATGCCAATCATAAGTTAAGAAACATACCATTACATGCCAATCATAAGTTAAGAAACATACCATTATATGACATTCATAAGGTAGAATCGTGACATTTATACCAGTTGTAAGGTAGGTAACAAATCATACCATTATATGCCAATTGTAAGGTAACAAAATCATATCGTTGATGTCAGTCACAAGATAACAAATCATATCATTATATGCCAATCGTAAGGTAACAAATCGTACTATCAATGACCAAACAAACCATGGTACATGTATTACATTTATATCAGAAAGTCAAAAATAATGGTATTAAATATTTGTCAAAAATGATGGTATTCCAATTTTAAGGTTATTAATGATTGTATCAACTCATTCCCTCCTAGGCTATTTTTAGACCCAACCTCTTTGAATAAATCTTCTGAAAAGGAGCATTAACTATAGAAAAGGAGAATTTTAGGATTGTGTAGTGAAATCATTGTGATAAATAGAGCATTTGCTCCTATGGAGCAAATGCTCTATTTATCACAATGATTTCAAAATGTGACTTTTACAGAGGCAACAAAATGCGTCACTAGGAGGGAATGAGTTAATCATTATTCACAAGACAATGTACCATAGAATAAAATTCCGGTAATAAGTTAACATAATACATGAAAGTTTACAATGTCAATCATAATGTAACATTATTACATGTTAACCCTTACAAGATATGCTGTTTACCATGTCTATTGGACATATTTGTTTGCACGAGTTGTTCTCATTTCCTACAGTGGTTGCAGCAAGGCTTTGGATCGTATTACATATGAGCTCTGTGAGGATTGCGCCAAGCACTGTATAAAGTATATGGAGGTACGCTACTGCCCGCACCTGTTTGCTGACAGCGTGGAAAACCCAGACTATGCTCTAACGAAGGGCACGTTCACTCCCCGGGATGTGGTTATGTGTGTAAACAAGGCTCTAGAAAGGGGAATGAAAGACTTTAATGTGACAATAAAAACCATTCTATGTTGTGTGACTCATAGACAAGGTAAATTTTAAATCGTTACCTGATACACTTTTTTACCCCTTTGTAAATAGAGTAGACCCAGATTAGATGGCTCCTGTAGGTCAGGGTCAGCTCTGTTCGGTTATGGAAATTCATAGATCTGATTCTACAGCTTCTGCCTTGGCCAAAACAATATTGTATTCATACACCATTATAAAAGTTAACCCATTACCTCAAAGGCTATTTTTAGACACAACCTCTTTGAACAAATCTACCGAAAAGCAACATTTACTAGAAGAAAGGAAAATGTTAGAATCCTATAGGAGCAAATGCTCTATTTATCACAATGGTTTCAAACGATGATATTACAGAGGTGTCAAAAGGCGTCAATATGAGGGAATGAGTCAAAAGGCGTCAATGTTGGGGAATGGGTCAAAAGGCATCAATATGAGGGAATGGGTCAAAAGGCGTCAATATGAAGGAATGGATCAAAAGGCGTCAATATGAAGGAATGGGTCAAAAGGCGTCAATATGAAGGAATGGGTTAAGCTAATAAGTATATTCATAATGCCTATACACACAAGTAGAAAATTTGTGAATACCTGACTTTTTATGAAGAGAAATGAAGGAAACCATTTCAACCTGCTTTTTAAGATTCCTACGTTTAATAAATGAATGGCTACAAATAGGATAAATTCTACTGTACTGATTAATTAAAAAATATGAAAAATGTATCGCAAGGAAATTTATTGTAATTGTCATAAAGAATAAAATCTATTAACATATTTATAAGGAGAGTAGACCCGGGGTTGTCTGATATGGGTCTACTTGTTTGCAAAGGTCTAAAAACATGGAGTAATCAAGTAAAGGGTTAACCCCCAACCCTTTCACACATTTACAAACAGAGTAGACCCAGTTCAGACGGCTCCTATAGGAGCCGTCTGATCAGGGGCTGCTCTGTTTGCTAACAGAATTTGATAGATCTGTTTCTTTAGTTTCTAAAGTGGCTACAATTTTTCACCTTCAATATTTCGTTATAACTATTTTATCCATGAATATTCAGTAGGTATTGAAATTTGGAGTAAACAAGTACTGGGTTGATGAATAAGCATGAATGCCTTTAAAACCAGGTGACTGCTTAATGCAGAATGAAAGTAATACAGAGAGCTCTGTAAAGCTTTCATCCTGCATTAAGCTTCCACCTGACTTAAAAATTTAGAATTAGACTTCTATTTAGTGACCATTGTATTCGCTACTTTAGACTAGATGAATTTGTTTCAGACTGGGCAGAGGATGTGTTGGAGTTGTGTAAAGAGTTTGCTGACAGTGGGGTGGTGGCAATAGACCAGGCGGGGCAAGAGTTCACTCCTGGTAAAGCCATAAAGGACTGTCCCTTTAAACAAGTCTTCCAGGTAGGACAACAGATGGAAGTGGTGTACCCCTTTACTTGTTCAATATTCATGTTAGAAATAATGTCCTCATAAATATGACTTACCAGACAATGTAAAACTTTCAATGGAATGTTTTGCTTCAGATCTATATCATGTTATAAGCAAACAGAGCAGACTCTGATAAGATGGCTCCTACATGAGTCATCAGATCTGGGTCTACTCTGTTTACAACAGTGTAGAATGGTGTTTGCATGAGGAAAAGGGGTAAATTCAGAAATAATAACACCACGAATATAAATTAGATGAATTTTAGTATTTTGTTGTTTACTGCATTTTGAACAAGAGACATATTTTATCATGACAGAAACTGTAGAAAATCATAATTATGTACATTATTAGTTCCCCACCGGTTACCGGTTGGGGGACTATAGGTTTGCTCGATTCCGTCTGTCTGTCTGTCCGTCTGTCTGTCTGTCCGTCCGTCCGTCCGTCTGTCACGCTTCTTGTCCGGGCCATATCTCCTACAAAGTTATGCCAAATTCATTATAACTTCACACATTGAAGAAGCATGATGAGGGCTAGTGTCATGCACAAGGGTCATAACTCTAGCATCAATATTTTTGGAGTTATTCCCCTTTTACATATTTTTTTGTCCGGACAATAACTCTTTATCTACTGGTTCAATTGATTTGAAACTTCACATATGGAACAATCATGATGAGGGGTAGTGTCATACACAAGGGCCATAACTCTAGCATCAATAATTTTGGAGTAATTCCCCTTTTTCATATTTTCTTGTCAGTCCGTCTGTCACACTTCGTGTCCGGGCAATATCTCCTACAAAGTTAGGCCAAATTCATTATAACTTCACACATTGAAGAAGCATGATCAGGAGTAGTGTCATGCACAAGGGCCATAATTCTAGCATCAATATTTTTGGAGTTATTCCCCTTTTTCATATTTTTTTGTCCGGACAATAACTCTTTCTCTACTGGTTCAATTGATTTGAAACTTCACATATGGAACACACATGATGAGGGGTAGTGTCATGCACAAGGGCCATAACTCTAGCATCTATATTGTTGGAGTTATTCCCCTTTTCATATTTTCTTGTCCAGTTAATAACTCTTTATGTACTGGTTCAATTGGTTTGAAACTTCTCATATGGAACAAGCGTGATGAGATGTAGTGTCATGCACAAGGGCAATAACTCTAGCATCAATAGTTTTGGAGTTACTCCCCTTTTTCATATTTTCTTGTCGGGACAATAACTTTTTATTTACTTATTCAATGTATGAAAGTAGGTACTAATACCATTCAGGTGGTCATGTATATACCATGGTCAACCACACCATGGGTGGGTGGGGTGGGGAGAGTGGAGGGTTTTTTTCAGTCCGGTGGGGGACTCATGTCTTGCATAGCAATACAACATGCCCTTGTTTCATAAGGATATAGAACAGACCCCGATCAGACAGGAGCCATCCACAGGAGCCATCTGGTCTGGGTCTTCTTTATTTTCAAAGGCAATAAAGTCGTCTCTATCAGGTAAAGGGCAAAATTAATATGAACCAGTATTAACCCATTCTCTACTAAAGGCTATTTTTAGATCCAACCTCTCTGAATAAATCTACCGAAAAGGAGAATTTACTAGAGAAAAGGAAATTTTTAGAATTTTGTAGTTCTGAAACCATTGTGATAAATAGAGCATTTGCACCTTAGGAGCAAATGCTCTATTTATGAATATTCAGCGCCAAAACTCAACAGCCAATGAGAAGAAAGCAATAAAATAATAGCAAATGATTTGACATGTGTACATTTGGTAACCTAACAACTGGCGAGAACCAATCAGAATGAGAGTTACAAAACAACTTGTTCAGGCCAAATAATTAAGTTATTTTTAATCTAGAAGTTTGGGAAAGTGTGTTGAAGAACAAAACGATCACGGTTTTGTGGTTTTCACTGTTTTATTTTCAGATCAAAATAATGTACATTATTAAAGTTAGTTAATGAATATTCATTAAGTGATCAATATTTGTATAAATACAGTAAAACTTCGATTATCCGAACACTAAAATACGTATTATTATCGATCTTTAAGACAGGTGGCAGCTTATTGCATGGTGAAAGTCATGCAGAAAGCTCCTCTAGTCGTCTAGGAGCTTTCTGCATGACTTTCACCATGCATTAAGCAGCCACCTGCCTAAAAGGGTCTAAATTCTTCTATACCGAAAATTCGAATAATCGAGGTTTTACTGTATTCATTAGGGAAAGGGTTAAAGTTCTACCCCTTTGCCTACAAGGTTAGTAATATAGGAGCCGTCAGATCTGGGTCTACTCTGTCTGCAAATGCTGAAAACACGTTTATATGAGGGAAAGGGTTAAACATTGGTAGTTGGTGTTATGAACGCCTCCTTCAATTTGTTTTTCAACAGATTTCAATGAAAGCTTATATACATGGTCTCTTTGAAGTGTATATGCGCATAAAATAATTTTCGTTTGCTGTTTCCAGGTTATATGGAGTTACCTTCTCTTGAACTTAGATGTAATGGTTTACTGTTGTAAAGGGGTAACAGTGAACTTGTGGTATGAACTGCCTCTACAGTTTTCATTAGATTCCTATGAAAATTTGTACACATGGTCCCTTGTAGATATGTATGGTATACAGTTGAACTTTGATATCTTGAACTCGGATAATTCGAACTTCGGGATAACTCGAACTAAAAGTTCGGTCCTTCCAAAATTTACATTACAGAATTGTTCTAAAATGTATCACTACACATATCTAGAAATATATGTGACAGCTTAATGCAGTTTGAAAGTAATGCTGAAAGCTCCTACCGGAGCTTGCAGCATTACTTTAGACCTGCATTAAGCTGTGAACTTGAGATATTGGTCAGATTAAAAATAGGATGACTCGAACCTCTGTTATCACGAACTAATTTGTATGGTCCCTTGAAGTTTGAGATATCGAAGTTCAGCTGTATTTCTTTTCAGAATCTAACAATTCATACAAGAGTCATCTGCCTCTGGACCTGTACCATATGTGTTTCTAGCCAATAAAATGATGGAGTACACTTTTACATAATTCAATGAAAATTTATACACATAATCTCTGTGAAGTGTAGATATGCATCACATAGAGGTTTTTAGTAACTTACATACACGAGTTACCAGGCATTTGATTTGCTATCAAGGCTGTGTGGGGGTATTCATCACCTTTAGTGATAGTTCTGGTATATCTATGTAGTAGAGGAATATTCAACTAAGACTGCCCTGTTATAAATGTTAATAATTATTGAAAATATACAGTTACGGAATTTATTGCTATGGCAACTTGCAGAGATTCAAATCTGAAACATTTAACCCTTTCCTCCATAAATACGCCTTTCTACGCCTCTGTAAAAGTCACTTTATGAAACCATTGTGATAAATAGAGCATTTGCCCCTATAGGAGCAAATTCCCTTTTTATCACAATGGGTTCAAATTAAAAAAATCTAAAAATTTCCTTTTCTCTAGTTAGTGCTCCTTTTCAGTAGATTTCTTCAAAGAGGTTGGGTCATAGCCTATGGAGTAAAGGGTTAAGCAAACAAAAGTGGACCCTGTTCATATAGCTCCTACGGTACCTGTCTTAGCTTGTTCTGATCTGTTTTGAAAGGTGTAAAAAAAAAAAAGATTTACGACGTAAACATTTAATGGATAGTAAAATATCAAACAGTAATAGGTTTTCTGAAAAGCTTTTGAATTGTCGACCAGTGGTGGCTCAGACCTTGATCAGTGGTCATCTGAGTCTTGGTCTGATCTGTTTTCGAAGGCCTCAAATAACATCTCCATCAAATAAAGGGTTAGACATCATTGGCTGTACACTGGGTAAGGATTAACCCTTTACTCTAGAGATACGCCTTTTTACGTCTTTGCAAACAGAGTAGACAAAAATCAGGGTCCATGCTTGTAAAACTTTTAGTTGAGTCTGAGTTCGTTCTCAAGTGTTTGATTGGTCAGATTTTAGCCTTTGGCTCAAATCTGACCAATCAAAAGCTTGAGAACTCAAATCTGACCAATCAAAAGCTTGAGAACAAACTCAGACTCGACTAAAAGCTTTATAAGCATTGACCCAGATGGCTCCCATAAGAGTCAAAAGATCAGGGCCTGCTCTCTTTGCTTATAAAATATTATAGCGTTAATTCTACAGTTGCATTGCATTTTGAAAATTAATCTAAACCGTATTTATGATGTCATTATTTAAAAAAAAAACAAAAAAAAAACAAAAAAAAACCAACAGCAAAAATATTCATGGAGTAAAGGGTTAATAGAACACAACAAAGAAGAATGAAATGTTGTAAACATGGTTATTTTTCATTACAGAAAGCTGCTAAACTTGGAATTCACCGCACTGTACATGCAGGTGAAGTAGGAACTGCCAAGGCTGTACAAGAGGTATAGTATTTGCGCTATATATTCTTACACTACTCCGAAAGTTATAAAATACATACAGTAAAACCCCTCTAAACCGGACATTCAAATTAATTTCGATGTTGGTCTTTAAGACAGGTGGCAGCTTAATGCAGGGTGAACGTCCTCTAGGAGCTTTGTGCAGGACGTTCACCCTGCATTAAGCAGCCACTTGTCTAAAAGGGTCTAAACTCTTCTTTACTAGAATTTCGGTTCAGAGGGGTTTTACTCTACTTGAAAATAAACTCAGACTCAGATGTTATATACCCTCAGAGCAGGGTCTCCCTCAATGACAAACAAGTCAGTTCTGCACCAGTTTGATAGTTTTATCCCTTTATGCCTTTTAACTCATTCCCTAATAGGCTATTTTTAGACCCAACCTCTTTGAATAAATCTACCAAAAAGGATTTACTAGAGAAAAGGAAAATGTTATAATTGTGTAGCATAGAAACCATTGTGATAAATAGAGCATTTGCTCCATAGGAGCAAATGCTCTATTTATCGCAATGGTTTCAACACTACACAATGCTAAAAAGTTTCCTTTTCTCTAGTAAATGCTCCTTTTCGGTAGATTAATTCCAAGAGGTTAGGTCTAAAAATAGCCTATGAGGGAAAAGGTTAAGTAACTTTTTACTTCATGAATATTCATATAAGAAGTATCAATTTTACGAACATTAATTAACGTATTTCTTTACAATGGCATATGAGCACATTTTATCTTGATCATTTCAGAAATTGTAGAATCATACATATATTTCTATAAGCCAACAGAGCAGACCCTGACCGAATGGCTCCACCAAGAGTTGTCTGATCTTGGTCTGCTCTGTTTGCAAATGCATTAAAAGGCTTACCTATGGAGAATAGGGCTAAGTAAAATGACATATTGGGCACATGCATTGTTGAAGCTGTGTCTAATCTGTGTCTACTTTGTCTGCAAGGGGTGAAAATACATGAATTGCAGGGTTAAATGTATTTGTAAACAGCGTAGAACCAGATTAGAGGGTTGCTAGAGGAGCCCTCGTTTCAGCATGTGCACCTTTGGTCATGCAGTTTGCTCTAGGCAAATTAAATTTTCAGACATAGAGGATCTGTCGCGAGTTGTCTTTTAACATCACATGTTCCTAAACAAGCCTTAGACAAAAGACAATGAGCATCAGATTATTTTTCTCACATAACCAAACAGTGTAGATCTAGATCTATTTTAGCTCTTTTAATGACATGCAAACATCGGTTTCCTGCCCAGCCCCCCCCCCCCCCCTTTGACGTCATATGCATATATGACATAATTATGATGTCATACATATTCTAAAGTGTTCTTACACGTGTTACTGATAAGAGAATCTTAACCCGTTGTTCTAACCCAGAGATAAGGGAAGTTATGTGAGACAATTAGATCTGTATTATTCTATAACCGGCTTTACTCCATGAATATTCATTTAACAAGTAACACTATCATGAATATTAATTAGATTAGATAACAATGGTTTTAAAAAGTGACTATTACAGAGGCGTTGAAAGGCGTATTTATGGAGGAAATGGTTAATTTCCAACAATCAAAATGTTGTTGGCCGGATTGCGTCCGTCCGGTTGACCTTTTTGTTTGAGTTAGTTATAGCCAAAGTATAATACCCACAGTAACCAAACTTGGCATGTGGGTTCAGAATGAGGGTCCCATTACATGTCATAGGTTAGCAGGTTACTATGACCCCTTTTTGACCTAGTTTTTACGCTTCATTGACTTAGAGAATTTCCAGGTTGACCTTTTTGTTTGAGTTAGTTATAGCCAAAGTATAATACCTACAGTAACCAAACTTGGCATGTGGGTTCAGAATGAGGGTCCCATTACATGTCATAGGTTAGCAGGTTACTATGACCCCTTTTTGACCTAGTTTTTACGCTTCATTGACTTAGAGAATTTCCAGGTTGACCTTTTTGTTTGAGTTAGTTATAGCCAAAGTATAATACCTACAGTAACCAAACTTGGCATGTGGGTTCAGAATGAGGTTCCCATTACATGTTATAGGTTAGCAGGTTACTATGACCCCTTTTTGACCTAGTTTTTACACTTCATTGACTTGGAGAATTTCCAGGTTGACCTTTTTGTTTGTGTTAGTTATAGCCAAAGTATAACACCTACAGTAACCAAACTTGGCATGTGGGTTCATAATGAGGGTCACATTACATGTCATAGGTTAGTAGGTTATTATGACCCTTTTTTGACCTAGTTTTAACGCTTCATTGACTTAGAGGTTTTCCAGGTTGACCTTTTTGTGTCCGATCGATAACTAATCAACGACTTGGCCTAGAATCTTCAAACTTGCTGTGGTGGTTGGTCATGACAACTGGATGACCCCTATTGTTTTTGACGTCACTAGGTCAAAGGTCAAGGTCACAATGACCTTAACTTGTGAAATAGTTTCCGATCAATAACTGCTCAAGGGTTTGGCTTGGGATCTTCAAACTTACTGTGATGGTTCGTCATGACCACTAGATGACCCCTATAGTTTTTGAGGTCAAAGGTCAAGGTCACCATGGCCTTAACTAGTAAAATGGTTTTTGATCAATAACTGCTCAAGGGTTTGGCTTAGGATCTTCAAATTTGCTGTGGTGGTGGGTCATGACAACTAGATGAACCCTCTTGTTTTTGAGGTCACTAGGTCAAAGGTCAAGGTCACCATGACCTTAACTAGTGAAATGGTTTCCGATCAATAACTGCTCAAGGGTTTGGCTTAGGATCTTCAAACTTGCTGTGGTGGTTGGTCATGACCACTAGATGACCCCTAATGTTTTGAGGTCACTAGGTCAAAGGCCAAGGTCACCATGGCCTTAACTGGTGAAATGGTTTCCGATCAATAACTGCTCAAGGGTTTGGCTTAGAATCTTCAAACTTGCTGTGGTAGTTGGTCATGACCACTGGATGACTCCTATTGTTTTTGAGGTCACTAGGTCAAAGGTCAAGGTCACCATGACCGTAACTGGTAAAATTGTTTCTGATCAATAACTGCTCAAGGGTTTGGCTTAGGATCTTCAAATTTGCTGTGGTGGTTGGTCATGACAACTAGATGAGCCCTCTTGTTTTTGAGGTCACTAGGTCTAAGGTCAAGGTCACCATGACCTTAACTGGTGAAATGGTTTCCAGTCAATAACTGCTCAAGGGTTTGGCTTAGGATCTTCAAACTTGCTGTAGTGGTTGTCATGACCACTAGATGACCCCTAATATTTTTAGGTCACTAGGTCAAAGGTCAAGGTCATCATGACTTAACAGGTGATATGGTTTCCAATCAATAACTGCTCAAGGGTTTGGCTTAGGATCTTCAAACTTGCTGTGGTGGTTGGTCATGACAACCAGATGACCCCTATTGTTTTTGAGGTCACTAGGTCAAAGATTAAGGTCACCATGACCTTATCTGATGAAATGGTTTCCGATTAATAACTGCTCAATGGTTTGGTTGGGGATCTTCAAATTTGCTGTGGTGGTTGGTCATAACCACTAGATGACCCCTATAGTTGTTGATGTCACTAGGTCAAAGGTCAAGGTCACCATTACCTTAACTTGTGAAATGTTTTCAGATCAATAAATGATTAGTGGTTTGGCTTAGGATCGTCAAAGTTGCTGTGGTGATTAGTCATGACCAGTAGATGACCTCTATAGTTGAGGTCACTAGATCAAAGGTCAGGGGGTCTGGGGGTATACATGCTTTACAAATATCTCTTGTTTTTTATGCTTCAATGAATTTCTAGATTGACCTTTTTAACATGTGGAGTCATAATGAGGACCTCATTACATGCAGTTGGAATATGTTTAACTATTTATTATGCCTTCAGCATCTGCTGATGCAGAAATGTATAATGATTGACTGTTCATCTATATCACTTTAATCGGCAATCCGGCCATACCGACATTGGCGGTTTCTTGTTTTATATAAAATTGTACATTAGTGTTGGTTTAATTTCTAGGCGCTAGATGACATGTTAGCAGAAAGGATTGGGCATGGCTACCATTCAATAGATGACCCAGCCGTGTATCAACGAGTTCTGAAGGATAAAGTCCATATAGAAGTCTGTCCGATCTCCAGCGTGCTCACGAAAGCCTGCCCAGAAGATATACAGAAACATCCCTTAAAACAGTAAGGCATAATATAAAATATTCTATTCATCTTTTCTTTGGTTTATAATGACAAGGACAGGTGATATTTTTTTTTTGGCCAAAGAAGGCAGACACTGTTGAATCAGATCTATACTACTCCATAAGCAAACAGAACAGAGGAGCCGTTTGATTCTGAGACTTCCCTATTTACCGGAAGTATTTAGATAAACAAACTTAGGTAAATAGTGCAGACCAAGATCAATCTGCTTCTGGCTTGATCATGTTCTAAAGTATTAAAACATAATTTAACCCTTTACTCCACAAATATGCCTTTCTATGCTTTTGCAAACAGAGTAGACCCTCTACAGACAGCTCCTATAGGAGCCGTCTGATCAGGTTCTGCTCTGTTTGCTTATAATATACAGATTATAATTCTACAGTTTCTAGTTTCTACTGTGGCTAAAAAGGCCCATGCCCATGTGCCATTAGAACTTTTAATCAAGTAAATATTCATGTCATTATTTACTACATGAATATTCATGGAGTAAAGGGTTAAAGGTATCTAACTGGTGCCAAATTTACTTTTAACCCTTCACTCCATAAATACGCCTTTGCACACAGAGTAGACACAGATCAGACGGCTCCTATAGGAGCCGTCTGATCAGGGTCTGCTCTGTTTGCTTATGATATAACATAGATCTGATTCTACAGATTCTGTCATGCTAAAAATAATTTTGTTCATAGTGTCATTATAAAATTTCAGTTAATTAACATTCATGATGTCATTATTTATTGCCTGAATATTCATGGAGTAAAGAGTTAATGCACCTTTGCACAGTCGTAGGAGGTGGGATATGAAATGCCTGAATACTAATGATGCTTAGGGTCTACTCTGTTTTCAAAGGCACCTCTGTCTGACTTTCCCTTATATAGACTGTTATTGTATGAACTCTGTCATCAGGGTCTGCTCTGTTTGATTATTTAATAATATAGGTCTAATTTCTGTCACAACCAACAATTTCCTTATTAACCCTTTCCCTCATATAAATGCCTTTTCACACATTTGCAAACAGAGTTGACCCAGATCAGACGGCTCCTATAGGAGCCGTCTGATCAGGGTCTGCTCTGTTTGCTAGTGGAAATTTAAAGATCTGTTTCTTTACTTTCTGAAATCGCTACAATGTTCCACCGTCCTTATTTCATTGTAACTATTTTGTCCATGAATATTCAGTAGGTATTGAAATTTAGAATAAATATAGAACTGGGAAAGGGTTAATGTGTAGTCGATGCAGTAATAAATTGGGGAACATGTGAATCTTTAACCCTTTACTCTATAAACAGTCATGTCAGAAGTAATGACATCATGATTATCCATTAACTGAATTCTTATAATGGCACCATTATAGACAAGGACAGCTTATTTATCAGGACAGAAACTGAAAAATCATTTCTATATTAGTTCAGATGCAAATAGGACAGACCCTGGTAAGAGCCATCTGATCTGAGCCTACTCTGTTTGCCAAGACATAGAAAGGCAAGGAGAAAAGAGTTATAAGCATTTATAAAATAATTATCTTTCTTAACCCTTTCCCCTTATGTAAGCGCATTTTCGCACATCTGCAAACAGAGTAGACCCAGGTCAGACTGCTCCTATAGGAGCCTTTTGATCAGGGTCTGCTCTGTTTGCTTATGGTGTAATATAGATCTGATTCTACAGATTCTGCCTGAGCCAAAAATTAATGTCCTGTGTTCATAATTATGCCATTATAAAAAATAATCTTATTAATATTCATGACTTCATTATTTCTTACATGAATATACAACAGGGAAAGGGTTAAAATGTCAAAGTTGACTTCCTTTTCATTTCCATGAAACCAATTAGGACACTGAAGAGACACTTAGCTCAAATCCGTCCAGTAGATAGCTGTTACAGCAGTTTGGTATTAACTCTTGACTCCATAGATACCTTTTGACAAACAGTGTAGACCCAGAGGAGCTGTCTGATCAGGGTGTGCACTGTTTGCTCTCTTGACTCCATACATACCTTCTATGCCTTTTGATAAACAGTGTAGACCCAGATCAGACAGCTCCTATAGGAGCTGTCAGATCAGGGTCTGCACTGTTTGCATGCAGTATCTTTTAGGCCTGGGTTTATCCTGCTTTTCATAGAAATAATTGCCAATTTATACATACATAAGAAATTACTATTTGAAATAATAAACATGCAAAGAGGGTGCAGTAAAACTAATAAATATTTAAACCGTTGTCAGAAGAGTTAAGTGGATTTTAAGTGTTATTTTGTTTGCATAAGATGTTTGCACTTGCTTGTACATATTGCACATACACCTAATCCTTTAGTCTGTTACGTTGATCAGAATCATCATCTATCTCTGTTTATCCTTTTACTTCATTAATACGCGTACGCCTTTCTACGTCTTTGTAAACAGAGTACATGTACACCCAGATCCTATAGGAGCTGTCTGATCAGGGTCTGCTCTGTTTGCATATAGAAATACATATATAGATATATTTCTGCAGTTTCTGCCATTATAGAAATTAATTTGATTAATATTCATATTTCTGATATAAATATTCATGGAGTAAAGGGTTAATGCTTTTCTCCATGTAAGAAATAAGAGTATTCAAAGGAACACATGTGTCACCTTCTGGGAGAAGTGTTACAATAAAAAAAAGAAAGTGTGACGGACAGACAGACTAATGGATGGATGGATGGACAGACAGACGCACAAACAGACAGACGACAGAAAAGTGATCCGTGACACACTGCCTCTTGGCAGGTGACACAATAATGATATCATGAATATCAATTAGCTGAATTTTTATAATGGACATTTTTTTTGCCATGGTAACGCCTATAGAATTAGATCCATATTATTTCATAACCAAACAGAACTGTCCTTTAAATAATAAGATGGCTCCTTCTATCTCAAAAAACATTACTGCCAGGGGCGGGGCTACTTTTCCGCCAGTCTTTCAACGATTTCAGCGCTTTGATTGTTAAAGCAATAAATTTCCTTGAAATTATTAAAATTCAGCTAATAAATATTCACGATGTCATAATTTGTTACATGAATACCGAACAACAAAAGGGTTAAACAATGGTGGACTCTTCCATGTTGAAAATTCAGCATTAACTCTTTCGCTGCCAAACTCTGTCGTCTGCTAACTTTGTCGTCTGCTACAAATTTTCATTTTTTTGATTTTCTTCATTTTTGTTTCAAAAACATAGTAACAGTAACAAACAGTTTGGATCCTGATGAGACGCCGAGTTACTCGGCGTCTCATCTGGATCCAAACTGTTTGCATAGGTAATCACAGATCCGGCATTGGCAGCGAAAGGGTTAAAAAGGTTAAAATCATCTTAGAAACACTTAACACAGAACACTCCTGAACAATACAATAAACAATGGCCAATTAGATGGAGTATATTTCTGGGTATTTAGTGCAGATGGTGTTTTAACTGTTTACAAAATACTCCAGCAACTCTAATGATATTGACACTTCTTTTAAACAATGCTGAACTAAATTGAGCAATCTTCCAAGAAACACTTAACACATAACACTAATGTAAAATCTTTATACATGTTCAGTGGCCAATCAAATGGAGTCTATCTCTGGGTCTAAACCCTTTCCTCCATAAATACGCCTTTCTACGCCTCTGTAGAAGTCACATTTTGAAACCATTGTGATAAATAGAGCATTTGCTCCTAAGGAGCAAATGCTTTATTTATCACAATGGTTTCAGAACTACAAAATTCTAAAAGTTTCCTTTTCTCTAGTAAATGCTCCTTTTTGGTAGATTTATTCAAAGAGGTTGGGTCTAAAAATAGCTTATGGGGGAATAGGTTAAATGCAGAAGGAAACTAACCCTTTGCTCCATATATAAGAATTACTATGCTAGTAGTTTGGAAGTTCAGCTGTATTTTGGTGAGTTAGAAAAGTTGTTAAATGCGAGCCTAGGCGAGCATTTAACTACTTTTCTGACGAGCCAAAATACAGCTGAACTTCCAAACTACTAGCATAGTAATTCTTTTATCATGCAACTCCAAGAAAAAAAGGAGAAAATGAAGAAAAAGAAAGATTGCTAAAGCGGTTTCGTCCCCTGAATGAAAATACATGCAAGTACGTATTACGTGACGTCATGTTGGCATGCAGTGACGTCATCGACTTTTACAACATAAACAAACTTGATTTAATCCTTTTATATGGACAAATAGTTGAGACAAAGGTGAGCAAAAATGTTAATTTGATGTTTATGTTTAATAATGCCTTTTTCGTCCTTCTGTTTTCCTCCTATTGGCTGAACAAAACTTGCATTCCAGTGGGGTCAGTACACATGCACTATACCTCACAAAATACAGCGTCGACGTGGAAAATATTATGCTAGTATGAAGTGACTGTATTTCGTGACGTTGCATGATAAATTTTGAAGTCATTGTAAACATAAACGACCCAGATGAGATGGTGTACCCTGTTTGCTTATTGCATCATATAGACCTGATTCTACAGTTTCTGCCACAACAAAATATCCACAGGAGGCTTTCTGCATTACTTCTATTCTGTATTGACCCATTCTCTATAGAACAGTTTTTAACCCGTTTCCTCATAGGCTATTTTTAGACCCAACCTCATTGAACAAATCTACTGAAAAGGAGTATTAACTAGAGAAAAGGAACATTTTAGAATTTTGTGGTTCTGAAACCATTGTGATAAATAGAGCATTTGCTCCTTAGGAGCAAATGCTCTATTTATCACAATGATTTCAAAAAATGACCTTTACAGAGGCGTAGTTAGGGTGGAAAGGGTTTATCACTTAATGTTTGTAAGTCAAAAATTGAAAAGGAAATCGTTGATTTGGACAAAAACTGTAGGATCAGATCAATATAATTTTATTAGCAAACAGAGCAGACTGCTCCTACGAGAGCCATCTGATCTGGGATTACTCTGTTACTAAAGGCATGAAAAACTGTTAATATGAAGGAAAGTATTAACGCTTTACTCCATAAATACCGGGTATGCCTTTCTACGTCTTTGCAAACAGAATAAACCCAGATCAGACTGCTCCTGTAGGAGACGTCTAATCAGGGTCTGCTCAGTTTGCTTATGAAATAATATAGATCTGATTCTACAGTTTCTGTCAAACCGTTTAGAGGAATCTGCCATATATATGTAGAAAATGGACTAAGCGTACCATTGCCGAAGCGTACCAGGACTATGCATACCAATAATAAAAAACATAAATTTTATTTGAATATAACACTAAAGTATTATACTAATGTATTATACAGAGTTTTAAAAATATACTCTTACAAGTATATGTATAGCAGACAAATAAATCTAAGTTTTGTTTACCGTTGTTGCTAACACAAATCTGTTATTTCTTTTTTCCAAAGGTTTGTGAAGGATGGGGTGAATTTTTCATTGAACACAGATGACCCAGTGGTTCTGGGAAACACTCTGACAGATGACTACAAGACAGCTCAGGATATGGGCTTGTCCGATGATGAAATAATAAGAGGGGTAAGACAATCCGGTTGAGTCACTTAGCCCATTCCCTCATAGACTATTTTTAGATCCAACCTCTTTGAATAAATCTACCGAAAAGGAGCATTAACTAGAGAAAAGATTTTTTTTAGAATTTTGTAGTTTGAAACCATTGTGATAAATAGAGCATTTGCTCCTACAGGAGCAAATGCTCTATTTATCACAATGGTTTCAACAGGTGACTTTTACAGAGGCGTAGAAAGGTGTATTTATGGAGGAAAGGGTTAACATTTTACCCGTTATATACATGTATAAGAAATAATGACATCATGAATATTTATGAGGTCATTTATTTTTTTGGTAAACTTTTCAAGGGAATATTTTGTTTTGACAAAAATGGTAGAATCAGTTCCACATCATGCCATAACCGAACAGAGCTGATACTGATCAGACAGGTCCTTTAGGAGTTGTCTAATCTGGGTTTACTCTGTGTGCAAAGGTGTGAAACAGCATTTATATGAGAAACTCCATGAATATTCATGCCAGAAAGAATGATTGTATGAATATTAATCAGCTGATTTTTTATAATGCCATTATGAAGAAGGAATTGTTCATAAGCAAACAGAGCACACCCATATCAGACAGCTCTTCCAGGGGCTGTCTGACAAGGATCTGCCCTGTATGCAAAGGTGTATCTATGAAGTAAGGAGTCAATTCTATATATCCTGCTAATCACAGACTACTAGCTTGGATACAGTCAGATACAAAATAATCTTGCTGCAATGAGTAAATCTCTGATTACCTTCGCATACATTTTGGATCCAAATAAGATACCGCATAACTCCGCATCTCATCAGGATCCAAACTGTTTCACACACCACATATGTTTAACCCATTCCTTCATAGGCTATTTTTAGATCCTACCTCTTTAAGTAAATCTACCGAAAATGAGCATTTACTAGAGAAAAGGAAAATGTTAGAACTGTGTTATATAGGGTTAATCCTAATGTAATTTGAAATTTGCGACGGTATATGAGTTTTTTAACGGTCGCAAATTATTTTAATGGCGACGCCGAAGGCGGAGCCGTTAAAATAATTTAAGACCGTTAAAAACCTCATATACCGTCGCAAATTTCAAATTACAGTAGGGTTAACCCTATTCTAACGCAATCTTAACACGAAAAATGCCAAATTGTTGTTATATCCTATGCGCGCAGGTGATTGAATGAGTGATGAGGCGAGAAATAGTGCCCAGTTTCTCTCAGATTTCTTAAAATAACTGGATTTTTTCACCCTGGTTTACACAGTCAAAACACCGGCCCAGTTATAAGTTCACTATTACATTTGTCATGAATCATTATGCGACAGCTATTTTACATTTCAATACACTTTCAATACACATGTCAGGAAACGTAACGTTGTCTTAGTCTTTGGCGCCGTACGCAAAAACGTTGTCTGTAACAATGACGTCACGTTATAACGTTATGATTGAATAGTATGATAAATAAGGTTGAATCTGAATCACAACGCTTTGAGTATATCAATAATTCTCCACATGACATATAAAAGACCGGTCAAGTCGTGACAAAGAATGGAAATTAATAACTTTCAAAATACCGGACTGAACTTGAATATATGTCAGTGTATGCATACGAATTTGTCAGTAGATCTAAGTGTTTGATAAACAAAGCGCATTAATATATTTACAGGCTAATGCTGTTATTCGGCGGTTTTCGATTGGTTGAATTTGCGACATATAAAACAGTTTTTATATGCCGCAAATTTAGTCACATGAGCCAATCAGATTGCAGAAAATTGACAGATTGCGTTAGAATAAGTATTGAAACCATGGTGATAAATAGAGCAAAAAGTGACTTTTACAGAGGTGTAGACAGGCGTAAAGAGAAGAAATTCAGGGAATGTTCACTCTTAAAATTGAAACAGATGGCATTATTTGTAGATGAAAATTATTTGGTGCCAAAAGAGTTAACCCTTTACTTCATATATATATATATGCCTTTGCAAATAGAGTTGATGCATATCAGATGGCTCCTGTAGGAGCTCCTGCAGGAGGCTTCTGTTCAGATCTGCTCTGTTTGCTTATGAAATTATATAGATTATTCAGCTTTTTATTAGAGCCCAAATTTTTTTTGTTTATATACCATTGAGGATAATAAGCTAATTAATATTCATACAGAGGTCCAGATAAGATGCATAAATTAAAATATTTTCAAAAATAACTTTTTTATTTCTCCACCAAACCCTATGTTGTGACCACTCTTTAGAATCGTCTCAAAGAGACGATTCTAAAGAGTGGTCACAACATAGGGTTTGGTGGAGAAAGGACGATTTTAGTATTTGATGTTGCTCTGATTCATACATATATTTTTTCATGGAGTAAATGTTTTTTTATTATCTGACATGTTGACAATTATGACTCTTTGTTTGAAGCATACACATTTCTTTTCATTTTTTCAGATATTCAATGCTGCAAGATCCTGTTTTGCCTCAGATACTGAAAAGAAACGCATACTGGGTGAATTGGCTCAAATTTACGGAGAACATTGATATTTTACGTTTTAAGTGGCTCAAGTTTACAGAGAACATTGATATTTTACAATATTTTACTTAAACGCGTTATGTTATTTTTTCTCTGCTATTCTCACCCAAAATCATTCAGCTCTTTGCTGGCTAAGTTTTTGTCACCTGCCAAAAAAAGTAACCTAATACTAACATGAGATAATTCTAATATGTATCGTAAAACCCCTCTGAACTGGACATTGACTTTAGTATACATATCCAGCTAAGAGACAAGTGGTAGCTTAATACAGGGTGAAAGTCATGCAGAAAGCTCCTGCATTAAGCTGCCACCTCTCTAAAAGTATTTTAATTTTTCTCTAATAAAACATTGGTTTAGAGGGGTTATACTGTACAAGATATTCTTTGACATTTCTGTTTAAAGTCATAACTAGTGTCGATCTGTTTACTCTGCAGTATTTCTGACAGCTTTTTGTTCTTCCATTTCTTTTCAAAAATCATTGTTAGAACTTAGAAATGTCAAAAGGTTTGGATCCAGAAGCAGGACACTATACAGTGGCTCTTGTAATACTGTTGACCAGTTACTCCATAAATACGCCTTTCTACACCTTCGCAAACAGAGCAGACACAGATCTATAGGAGCTGTCTGATCAGGGTCTGCTCTGTTTGCTTATGATATATGATTCTGCAGTTTCTGCCATCGCAAAAATTACTTGTCTCCATGTGCAATTGTAGCAATTAATCTAATTAATATTCATGTTGTCATTATTTTTTACGTGAATATTTATGGAGTAAACGGTTAAGGAATAGTCATGTGTATTATCATTATACCACATTTACATTAAGCACTTTTTTCACACAGGATATGTGCTTTCAAAAGCACTTGAAACTCTTTCACTGCCAATTATTGTTGTCTTTGAAATTTGCTAGTTTCCCATTCACTTTCAAAAACCAAATAAAATCATCAAACAGATTGAATCCCGAGTCCATGCTTTTGATTGGTCAGATTTGAGTTCTCAAGCTTTTGATTGGTCAGATTTGAGCCAAAGGCTCAAATCTGACCAATCAAAAACTTGAGAACGAACTCAGACTCAGCTAAAAGCTTTATAAGCATGGACCCTGATGACACGCCAATTTACTCAGACTCTCAACTAGATCCACACACAGGTGATCACAGATTTAGTCTTTAGCAGTTAATAGTTATTACAGGAGATTCTCTTTCTTTTTAATGATTTTTTCATTATACCCCCACAATCGAAGTTTGAGAGGGGGTATTTAGGAGTCAGTGTGTTTCACTGTGTTGGTTGGTCGGTTGGTTGGTTGGTCTGTCTGTCAGTGGCACAACCTGGCACAGTGAACACTCTAGTGGTCACAATTTTAGTTCAATCTTCATGAAACTTGGTCAGAATGATTGTCTTAATTAAATCTCGGACAAATTTGAAAGTGGGTCATGTGGGGTAAAAAACTAGGTCACTAGGTCAAATAGTAGAAGAACCTTGTGAACAGTCTAGAGGTCACATTTTCAGCCAAATCTTCATGAAATGTGGTCAGAATTATAGTCTTGATAAAATCTCGGACAAGTTTGAAAGTGGGCCACGTGGGTCAAAAAGTAGGTCACTAGGTCAAATAGTAGAAAAACTTTGTGAACACTCTAGAGTTTGCATTTGTAGCCGAATCTTCATGAAACTTTATCAGAATGATTGTTTTGATAAAATCTCAGGCGAGTTTGAAAGTGGGTCACGTGGGGTCAAAAACTAGGTCACTAGGCCAAACTTTAGAAAAACCTTGAGAACACTCTAGTGGTCACTTTTTCTGTTGTCCAATCTTCATGAAACTTGATCAAAAATTGGTCACATGGGGTCAAAAAATAGGTCACTAGTTTGATTTGCGATCAAGGCAGCTGAGCGGGGGTATTCAATCACCTTTAGTGATAATTCTAGTTTAATTAGTTCTAAATAATAGAAAAGGAGGAAAAATTAGACAGCAATAGAACAAATAGAAAATAGTACAAAGTTGTCCTTGAACAAGATTTTATAGTAATAGAAATGTGTTGTATTTTACTGTTTAACTCTATAATCTATGAATATTCATGTAAGAAATAATAACACCATGAATATCAATTAGATTAACCCTTCTCTTGCTGAATTTTAAAACACATTTCTCCTTCTTTACCCATGCCCTGTTGTATAATTACATATATCTTCACTGTGTACAAGTATTTCGCTATGCAATCACTGCTGTGGAGTGCACTGATTGCACAATCAACTTGTAAATAGTGCAGACCCTGATGAGACAGCTCCTGTAGGAGCTGTCTCATCTCTGTCTTCACTATTTACAGGTAGGTATATTGACGTGAATAGCAAGCGAAGGGTTAATTGTTATAATAGCACATAGACATAGGATTTTTCATTCATGGCAGAAACTGTAGCCTCGTATCTACATGTATAGTACATGTATATCATAAGCAAACTGAGCAAACCCTAAACAGATGGCTCCTCTCCGAGCCATTTGATCAGGGTCTACTCTATTAGCTTATGATATGATTCTACAGTTTCTGTCATGGCCAAAACTTCCTGTGTTCTTGTGCCATATAAGGGGCCTCCATGGCTGAGTGTTTATGGTCTTAGACTGACAATCACTTCGCCCCTCACCACTGTGGGTTCGAATCCCGGTCTGGGCATCTGGATTTTTCATGTGGGGAAGCCTTCCAACTGGCTTCGGGTAGGTCGGTGGTTCTACCTGTATGATGTTCTGTGCAATTGTTCTATGTAAAGAGGAACCTTTGCGGTCTTCTTCCACCTGTAATTAGCTGGACTTTGTGATATGACTGAAATATTATTAACCTTTTCCCTCATATTAACTTGTTTTCACACATCTGCAAACAGAGTAGACTCAGATCAGACAGCTCCTGTAGGAGCCGTCTGATCAGGGTCTGCTCTGTTTGCTAATGGAATTTAATAGATTTGTTTCTTTACTTTCTAAAATGGCTACAATGTTCCACCTTCCATACTTCATTATGACTATTTTGTCCACGAATATTCTGTAGGTATTGAAATTTGGAATAAAGATAGAACAGGGAAAGGGTTAAAACGACGTAAAACCAGATAAAAAAAACAAAAACTGATGGGCCATAATAAACTTAATCTAATTACAGGCAGTATTCCTGACATCCTTATTTCTTACATGAATATTCATGGAGTAAAGGATTAATATTCATTACATGAGTCTTGCATGAATATGATTCAAGTAAAAGACTTCAAGATGGAACTTGACACAAACATAATAACTAGTATTATACTTGTATCAGTATTCGGCCACAGCAGGACTGGTTTATTATAACGTATGAAAATGTTTCCTTTTAACATATTTTCAGGATTGCATGGGACTGTATGTGTGTTACAATAATGTTATACCAGCTGTTATGTTAAGGGTTAAAATCATCAAAATGTATAGGGGTGATTCAGGTGTCCAAATACTTACTGTACTTGGGTAGAGGTCCAGATAAGATGTGTAAATTTCAACATTTTCAAGAATAGTTCCTTTATTTCTCCACCAAACCCTATACTGTGACCACTCTTTAGAATCGTGTCGAAGAGACGATTCTAAAGAGTGGTCACAGCATAGGGTTTGGTGAAGAAATAAAAATTTTAGTATTTTTACGGACCTTTATCTATCTGTAGCTCTGGTATTTTGGGTTGATCTAATTCTACATCTATTATACAGAGGTCCAGAAAAGACGCGTAAATCAAAACATTTTAAAGAATACCAGTAACTCCTTTATTTCTCCACCAAACCCTATGTTGTGACCATTCTTTAGAAATGATGATTTTAGTATATTTTTATCTTTTGCTCTGAATATACGAGTGTCTGTATACCTAATAGAGTTATCATAAGCAGAGGCTTAACACTTTCCTATATAGTATAAACACATTTCCATGCCTTTGCAAACAGAGTAGACTTTGAAAGAGCCATCTGATCTAGGTCTGCTCTGTTTGCTTATGAATTGATATAGATCCGATTCTATATTTTGTTAAATTAAACTGTATGCATGACTGTACCATTACAAAAAATTTAGCTAATAAATATTCATGATATGTATATCTCGCATGAATATTCAAGAGGGAAAGGGTTAAAAAAAAGCTTCCTATTTTAGTGTGATTTAGTTGCTGATTTTAGCTTATAATTTTTACCCGATATATTTTTATATAAAAAAAGGCTTGATGTTGTCATAGTCTTGATGTTATTGCTGGTTTATCCATATTTTAATTCTGTAATTTACAATATGCATATTTGTAACATAGTTTTTAAGAATGATTGGAATGAAGCTGGGAGCTTATTTAAGTCCTCTCCTTGGCATGTAATACCTCACAACAGCAGTGGTGTCATTGTTGTTTTAAATCATCATCATGATGGGCATTATGCAAACATTTTTGACGTTTTGTCAACAGTTTTAACATTAATACAGTCTGTCAAACTACACAGTTGGTCATCATCATCTGGTAAAGGCTGTTGTTTAACCCTTTCCCTGTTCTACGTTTATTCCAAATATCATTACCTACTGAATATTCATGAACAAAATAGTTACAACAAAATATGGAAGTTGGAACATTTTAGCCATTTTAGAAAGTAAAGAAACGGATCTATCAAATTCCACTAGCAAACAGAGCAGACCCTGATCAGACGGCTCCTATAGGAGCCGTCTTATCTGGGTCTACTCTGTTTGCAAATGAGTGAAAATGCGTTTATATGAGTGAAAGGGTTAATGGACAAAAAAACTTTCATCCTTTACTCCATGAATATTCATAATGAATGTATGAATATTAAGTAGCTATATTATTTATAATGGTATTCACCCGTTCCTCCATAGACTATTTTTAGACCCAACCTCTTTGAATAAATCTACCCAAAAGGAGAATTTACTAGAGAAAAGGAAACTTTTAGAATTGTGTAGTATTGAAACCATTGTGATAAATAGAGCATTTGCTCTTATGGAGCAATTGCTCTATTTATCACAATGGTTTCAAGAAGTGATTATTACAGAGACGTAGAAAGGCATATTTATGGAGGAAAGGGTTAAAATAAAGGAATATTTCATTATGGCAAAAACTGAAGAATCAGATCTATATTATTTCTTAACCATTCACCTGTTCGATATTGTGTGACATCATGAATATTAATAAGCTGAATTTTTATCATTTTAAAATTTTCAAGGAAATTCTTACATTGATAAGAACTGTAGAATCAGCTCTATATCATGTCATAAGCAAACAGAGGAGACCCTGATCAGGAGGCTCCTACAGGAGCAATCTGATCAGGGTCTACTCTGTTTGCAAAACCATGACAAGATGTTCAGATGAGGGGAAAGGGTTAAACTAACAGAGCTGTCTGATCTGGGTCTACTCTGTTGGCAAATTCATTTAACCCTTTCCTCCATAAATACGCCTTTCTACGCCTCTGTAAAAGTCACTTTTTGAAACCATTGTGATGAATACAGCATTTGCTCCTAAGGAGCAAAATAATGCTCTATTTATCACAATGGTTTCAGAATTACAATTTTTTTTTCTTTTCTGTAGTTAATGCTCCTTTTCGGTAGATTTATTCAAAGAGGTTGGATCTACTGAATATTCATGGACAAAATAGTTGTAATGAAATATGGAAGGTGGAACATTGTAGCCATTTTAGAAACCAAAGAAACAGATCTTTCAAATTCCACTAGCAAACAGAGCAGACCCTGATCAGACGGCTCCTACAAATGTAGGAGCCGTCTGATCTGGGTCTAATCTGTTTGCAAATGCGCCAAAACATGTTTATATGAGGGAATAGGTAAACCAATTCCCTCATACAGACACCTTTTCACACATTTGTAAATAGAGACGACCCAAACAGACCGCTCCTGTAGGAACCATCTAATCAGGATCTGCTTTGTTTGCTTATGGAATCACATAGATCTGATTCTACAGTTTTTGCTATGGCCGAAATGTCCTGTTTATTGGCCATCATTAAAATTCCTTTAATAAATATTCACGAAGCCACGAATTGTTGTGTAAATATTCACGAGTTGAAGGGTTAAAACATTCTATTTTTCATGAAAACAGACAAGCACTGGCATCCACTAGCAGCACCCATTTCAAATGTGTCCATCATGATATTTTATTATCTCCTTGCTTTATGCATGGTTCAAGAAAATTAAAACCAAAGAAATAAACTTTTGTTGGAACCACTAGTTTATTTGTTCTTTAGCTGGACCACTGTAATATACATGTACAGAGACCAAAATCCATGTTTATAAAGCTTTATAGTTGAGTCTGAGTTCGTTCTCAAGCTTTTGATTGGTCAGATTCGAGTTCTCAAGCTTTTGATTGGTCAGATTTGAGCCAAAGGCTCAAATCTGACCAATCAAAAACTTGAGAACGAACTCAGACTCAACTAAAAGTTTTATAAGCATGGACCCTGTTCCCTTATAAACACATTCCCCAATATTGACACCCTTTGACTTCACTTTAACCCTTTGCTCTATAAATAGGCCTTTCTACGCCTTAGCAAACAGAGTAGACTCAGATCAGATGGCTCCTATAAGAGCCGTCTGATCAGGGTCTGCTCTGTTTGCTTATGATATAATATAGATATGATTCTACAGTTTCTGCCATGTCAAAAAATTCAAGTGTCAATGTGCTATTATAACAAATTAAACTAATTAATATTCATGATGTCATTATTTCTTACATGAATAATCATGGAGGAAAGGGTTAAGTCACTTTTTGAAACCATTGTGATGTAGCATTTGCTCAAAAGTAGCAAATGCTCTTTTTATCACAATGGTTTCAAATTCAAATTTTACTGTGTTTGTGGCTTACAGCCAATACACAAAACAGTACAGTAAAACCTCTCTATAACAGCCACTAAATTACATTAAGTATTTTGTGTTAAATGCAGGTGGCTGCTTAAAGCAAGGTGAAAGTAAAACAGAACACTCCTATAGGAGCGTTCTGTTTTACTTTAACCTTGCTTTATGCAACCACCTGCCCTAAATACCAACTAATAAACATAATTTAGTGTCCGTTATAGAGAGGTTTTACTGTACATACATGTATATGAACAAGTAATTTGAGCATTGAAAGCAATGCCATAGTCCCCTACCGACTGAATTTTAATTCCAACTGCTGTAATTTCGTGACAAATCAATGTATCGTCACTCCGGAAAACCTCAAATTTCCTGAAAATATCTATGTCCAACAGCTGTCATTCTGTGAAAAACAAATCGAGAGCTTGGTGCAAAACTATTCTAACTCCTTCACAAAGTGAAGGAGTTAGAATAGCTTTGCACCAAGCCCTCGAAATGCAGCATATCAAAATTCAAACTTGATCTGCAACGCATTATAATTGAGCTACATCACTCCAATATCTGCAAGGATTTAGAAAAAAACTCCAGAAAACCTGAAATTTCCAGAAAATTTCTATTAAGTCAAACTGCTTTAATTCCGTGAAAAATCAATGTAGTGTAACAAAATTATAACTTGATCTGTAAATCATTAAAATAAAGCTACATACCAAATACCACATCAATATCTGCAAGGGTTTAGAAAAAATCTGGAAAACCTACCATTTCCGGAAATTTTGAAAGTCAAACCACGGTAATTCCGTGAAAAATTAATGTAGCCTAACAAAATTCAAAATTGATCCAGACTCATAATGATAAAGCCACATATAGCTCGAACAATTTGACCTGGACCCTGACCTACTTAATTAGCATAAACAAAAATTCGAAACATTTCCATCTTTATCATCGGCATTGCACGGGTTATCCTCGGCAATGTCCCGCTAAGCAACTATGCATGGATACACTTGTGATTGTATGGTATACATATGCACGGGTTATTGCTCTCCCGTAATTTCAGCGAGAATAGACTTCACGATTTACTGGCGGAGTTTTATTTATACAGCGTCATCCCTCTCATTATGTATTCTGCATAAAGGTCCAGGTCAAATTGTTGGAGCTGTACTAAATAGCACTTCAATATCTGTAAAGATTTAGAAAAAAAGTCCGGAAAACCAAATAATGACACACTGACAGAGGAAGTGCAAACCTATAGTCCCCTTTGGCTTTGCGGGTAGGGAACTAAAAAGTACCTAGTTATAGTCTACCAACAGTCCCAATGACCGCTCAGACGACTACATTTACTCCTCTGGTCATTGAGCCATTCGCCTACAATCCTGAGCACTGCTAATGTATGGCACAATTATACAGTCCCAGTACCTGCTAGTGACCTTCACAGGTACCCATTTTAACCCCTGGGTTGAGAGGAGGCAACCTCGTGCTGGTGGGAGACACTGAAAAGCGTCTCTGAAAGTTCCGGCAGGGACCGGGATTTGAACTCCGGACCTCCAGATTAGTAGTTATACAGCGTGTTACCACTAGACCACGCACCACCAAAATGTTTCATACTAAGCCAAGACAGTTTCAAAACTACACAATTCTTACTTTTCTCTTTTCTCTAGTAAATGCTCCCTTTCAGATTTCTTCAAAGAGGTCTAAAATTAGCCTATGAGGAAATTGGAGAACCCTCTTCCTCATGAATATTCATCTAACAGGGGCCATCTGATCTGGGTCTACTCTGTTTGCAAAGGCGCGAAAATGCATTTATAATGAAGGGAAGGAATAACTCTATGAAAACTGTTTTCAAGTTTATTTCAAATCAACTTAACAAGTACATGGGACAAAATAAAATATTCAACTTGATAGTTGTTACAAGCGTTCTACAACACAGATTTCTGACATTTACCCTAAGTATTCTGATACCCAGTCATCCTCTCCATCAGTTTGTAAAGATGAATAATTGAGTTTAGAACCATTTCAACCCTTTCCTCTATAAATACGCTTTTCTATGCCTCTGTAAAAGTCACTTTTTGAAACCATTGTGATAAATAGAGCATTTGCTCCTTAGGAGCAAATGCTCTATTTATCACAAAGGTTTCAAAACTACAGAATTCTAAAAGTGTCCTTTTTCTCTAGTTAATGCTCCTTTTCGGTAGATTTATTCAAAGAGGCTGGATCTAAAAGTAGCCTATGAGGGAATGGGTTAATAACACCGAGTTAGACTGACACAGTAATAAATAGTGTAGATCCTGATCAAATGGCTCCTTCAGGAGAGGCATTTCATATGGGTCTACACTATTTGTCAAAGCTTGTCTATGTGAATACATTGGGTAACTACATGTAGGGTATGTATGTTTTCATGCGAGTGTTTCTCTAATTAACCCATACAATATGGGACACAAGTCACTAGCGATCTTTTTCAAATAGTGTAGACCCAGATGAGAGGGCTCCTAGAGGAGCCCTCTCATCAGGATCTGCACTGTTTGTCATATTACACTTTTCTATAGAAAAATCCCTAAATATTCACCATAAGCTTGGCCTAGTTGAATTTTGGAATAGTCCATTTGAAAATTCATCGTTGCTAGGCTTAACACAACTTTTAATTGCTCACACTGCTCAAGTCATGTCGGTAGATTTATTCAAAGAGGTTGGGTCTAAAAAATAGCCTATGAGGTATTGGGTCACCACTTTTAATTGCTCATACTGCTCACATGTCAGTAGTACTGGTACCAAAGTTTTGACATGAAATATTCATTAATTTTTATGATCTCTGAATCACTATTCTCAAGTCCAATTAAGTGTGAGATTCAAACATCCAGGTTGGCAATTTAAGCTTGAACCTTTTCTTAACCCTTCGCTTGCTATCCACGTCAATATACGTACCTGTAAATAGTGAAGACCCAGATGAGACAGCTCCTCAGGGTCTGCACTATTTACAAGTTGATTGTGCAACCAGTGCACTCCACAGCAGTGATTGCATAGCAAAATACGTGTACACAGTGAAGATATATGTAACTAGAGGTTTTTGTCACAAAAACTGATGTCTCCCCTCTAATAAAAACAATATGTAAAGGGAAATCACTAAAAATGTTATGGTCTTGATGAATGATACTTCCCCTCATTATGGGTTTTCCACACTACATTTTTCAAGAAGAAAATGATAACAGCTAATAACTCCAAAAATACTTATACCAGATTTATGGCCCTTGTGCATGACACATACTTTCATCATGCTCTTTCCAAAAATAAAATGTCATTCCAATAGCATCAGTCGAACAGGAGTTATTGATCGGCCAAAAAATGTAACAAAGGGCAATAACTCCAAAAGTATTGAAGCCAGAATTATGGCCCTTGTTCATGACACTTTCTCTCATCATGCTCTTTCCATGTATGAAGTTTCAATACGATGGCAAGAGCCATGTAGGAGTTATCGTCCGGACAAGAAAGAATTAAACAAATGTACAAGGGGCAATAACTCTAAATTTATTGAAGCTCGAGTTAAGGATCTTATGCATGACACTTTCTCTTATCATGATCGTTCCATGTATGAAGTTTCACTCCAATGCCATGTGTCACATAGGAGTAATCATCCGGACAAAAAATTGTGATTTTTTTTTTACAAAGGGCAATAACTCCAATATTAGTGAAGCCAGAGTTATGGACCTTGTGCATGACACTTCCTCTCTCCATGATCTTTCCATATATGAAGTTTCAATCAAATGGCATGAGCCATATAGAAGTTATCGTCCGGACAAAAAAGTGTGAATTTTTTTACAAAGGGCAATAACTCCTATATTAGTGAAGCCAGAGTTATGTACCTTCTGCATGACACCTCCTCTCATTATGCTCTTTCCATATATGAAGTTTCAATCAACTGGCATCAGGCATATTGAAGTTACTGTCCGGACAAAAAAATATGATATTTTTTACAAAGGGCAATAACTCCAATATTAGTGAAGCCAGAGTTATGGACCTTGTGCATGACACTTCCTCTCGTCATGATCTTTCCATATATGAAGTTTCAATCCAATGGCATGAGCCATATAGGAGTTATCGTCCGGACAAAAAAGTGTGATTTTTTTTTACAAAGGGCAATAACTCCAATATTAGTGAAGCCAGAGTTATGGACCTTGTGCATGACACCTCCTCTCATTATGCTCTTTCCATATATGAAGTTTCAATCAACTGGCATCAGGCATATTGAAGTTATCGTCCGAACAAAAAGTGTGACAGACAGACGGACAGACAGACAACTCTCACGAAAACAATATGTCTCCCCCATATAAATATGGGGGGAGACATAATTATACAACAGGGCATGGGTAAAGAAGGAGAAATGTATTCTAAAATTCAGCAAGAGAAGGGTTAATAGAGACAATTTTGGCACCTGGCAAATGGGGTAGACCCAGATCAGACAGCTCGTATTGGAACTGTCTGATCAGTGTCTGCTAAGTGTGCTTGTGGGATCATATAGATGTGGTTCTGCAGTTTTTAAATTGCCTATACAGTAAAAAACCCTCTAATGCGACCACCTAAAAGAGGTATAATTCTGGGTTGTAGAGGCAGGTGGTAACTTAATGCAGGACAAGTAATGCAGAAAGCTCCCACAGGAGCTTTCTGCATTACTTTTGTCCTGCATTAAGCAACCACCTGCTTATATAGACAACCATGTTTATTCATTAAGTGGTCGCATTAGAGAGGGGTTATACTGTATTCCCTTCTTTATTGGCCATTACCAAAATTTAGTTTTTGAAGTCATGAATTATTGTATAAATATTCATGAACTAAAGGGTTACTGGTAACTAGAATTCTTTCCGTCAGCTAAGAATGCTCTCACTGCAACATTTGTCACAAATCTGTTATATACAGTGCCTTAACCCCATGAATATTCACCTAAGAAATAATGACATCATAAATATTAATTAGATTAATAGGCACATGGACACAGGAAGTTTTTGGCCATGGAGAATCATTATCTATAATTATATCATAAGCAAACAGAGTAGACCCTGATCAGACAGCTCCTACAGGATCCATCTGATCTGGGTCCAATTTGTTAGCAAAGGCGTAGAAAGGCATATTTATGGAGTAAAGGGTTAATATAGAAGACTGTCAAGGACCAAAACTCTAGAAATACTCATCCCATTTGACAACTAAACTCCAGGTGCAGTCCTAATAAATATTTGCAATAAGTTTTATGACTCCAGGTGTTTTAATGTAGTAAAAAAGCAAATTTTCCAGTTCACCCATTCCCTCCTACTGACACCTTTTGACGCCTCTGTAAGTCATTTTTTGAAACCATTGTGATAAATAGAGCATTTGCTCTATATGAGTAAATGCTATATTTATCACATTGGTTTCAACAGTATACATTCCAGAAAGATCCCTTTTTCTAGTAAATGTTCTTTTTCAGTATATTTATTTGGAGAGATTGTTTCTAAAAATAGTCCAGGAGGGAATGAGTTAAAGGAAGAACAGACCTGACTAGAATATTTTTTTCATGTCAGTGTTTTGCTGAAAAACATTCTTTTTAATTGCATATGTCTTTCAGTAATACTGGTACCAAGATTTCGACATGAAAAATAAATAGTCCAGTTCACAACGTTATATAATCTCTGAATCATTTTTCTCAATTTGCATAAGTTTGGGATTCAAACATGCATACTGTCAATTAAAACTTAACAAAGTCAAGTAATTCTTCTCTCGTCTTTGGAAATCCTTTCAAAACTCCTTCAAAGTCCACTCAGAATTAACCCATTACTCCATATATTAGATACCTCTTTTATGGGAAGCATATCATCATTAACCCATTACCTCATAGGCTATTTTTAGATACAACCTCTTTGAATAAATCTACCAAAAAGGAGCATAACTAGAGAAAAGAAATCTTTTAGAATTTTGTAGTTTGAAACCATTGTGATAAATAGAGCATTTGCTCCTATAGGAGCAAATGCTCTATTTATCACAATGGTTCACAAAGTGACTTCTACAGAGTCGTCAATATGAGAGAATGGGTTAACATGTACATCTTATGTACGTCTTTACTACAACCTTTGATCGTTCCTTTTACTCGACTTACCTGCTACCAATCTTATAGTACAGTTGAACTCGGATAACTCAAACTTCGGGATAACTCAAAGTAAGAGTTCAGCCCTTCCTAAATTTAGAATACAAAATTGTTCTAAAATGTATCACTGCGCATATCTATAAACACATGTGACAGCTTAATGCAGGTCGAAAGTAATGCTGTAAAACTCCTACAGGAGCTTTTAGCATTACTTTAGTCCTGCATTAAGCTGAGAACTTGAGAAATTGTTCAGATTAGAAATCAGATGACTTGAAAGTCTTGTTACCTCGAAGTAATTAGTAAGGTCCCTTGAAGTTCGAGATTTCGAAGTTCAACTGTAATGTGTGTGAACCATTTTTAAATAGGTATTCTCCTATGCCAACATAAATCTATCTACCTAACACCTTTACAAAAAGAGAAGACCATGGTCAGATCTCATCAAGATCTGCTACGTTTGCTTATTAAACCATATAGATCTGGTTCTACAGTTTAACCCTTTCCCTGTTCTATATTATTTCCAAATTTCAATACCTATTTATGGACAAAATAGTTATATAAATGAAATATGGGAAGTGGAACATTTTATCCATCTTAGAAAGTAAAGAAACAGATCTATCAAATTCCATTTAGCAAACAGAGCAGACCCTGATCAGACGGCTCCTCTAGGAGCCGTCTGATCTGGGTCTACTCTGTTTGCAAAATGCATGAAAAGGCGTATATATGAGGGAAAGGGTTAAGCTAGGACTAAACATTCCTGTGTTTATATGTAATTATAAAAAAATCAGCTAATTAATATTCATGATGTCATTATTTCTTCTCTTATGCATAATATATTCATGGAGTGCAGGGTTACGGTTTGGTTGATCCTCTGAAAATGCTCAATGTGTTGTAGATTTCTTCTGTCACCTGGTTGCCATACAGAGGTAGAAAGGGTATCAGGCCATTAGTTAACATGTCTTCACTACTTATCGTCTCTAGATGAACAGACTGCAAAATAACAACAAAGCACTATGCTATCATATTCATCATAAATATTAATACACCTAACCTTTTGTCTACATCAGTTTATAAAGTTCTGTATCAGTAAATTCTGCACCATTCTGATAAATTTACATCAGACTGACAAGTAAAACCACTCTAAATTCAAATTAAGACATTCATATTAGCCCTTTTACCGCCAATGTGGCATAACTACACCATGAAAAATAGTGCAGTACAAGATCAGACACCGCCTTTTCAATGCGGCGTCTAATCAGGGACTCCACTTTTTGTTTCAGTCTCTGGTTCTATATCTATGGTTTATTATTTTGAAATTTAAATTCATTTATATCATTTCCTTAATTTACCAAAATGTTTAACAAACTGGGTTGCAGACAACAATTAGAAATTTGGCGCCAAAAGGGTAAGTATGAATGCAAGTTTGTAATAAAGATGGCAAATTTACGCAAAGTGAAAGTCATGCAGAAAGCTGTCGGAGAAACTTTATGTATGGCTTTCATCCTGCATTAAGTAGCCACCTGCCTATTAAAATAAATCTAAATTCTTCTTTACTAAAATTCCTGTTAAGATGGGTTATACTGTAGCAGAAAATAGTGCAGACCCTGATCAAACTGTTTTTTAGGAGCAGATTATCCCATTTTCTCATAGGTTATTTTTAGATCCAACCTCTTTGAATAAATGTACTGAAAAGGAGCATTTACAAGAAAAAAGATTTTTTTTTAGAAATGTGTAGTTTTGAAACCAATGTGATAAACCGAGCATTTGCTCCTATGGAGAAAATATTCTATAAATTATCACAATGGTTTCAAAACGTGACTTTTACAGAGGCGTCAAAAGGCGTCAGTATGAAGGAATGGGTTAATAAGGGTCTGCACTCTTGTCTTATCAGGATGTGTTTCACACTCAGGACTGTATTCGATGAGAAATACAGTAATCTGTTATGGGTTTGCACTGTTTGCTTCTTAACCCTTCTCTTGCTAAATTTTAAAATACATTTCTCCTTCTTTACTCATGTCCTGTTGTATAATTACATATATCTTCACTGTGTACAAGTATTTCGCTGTGCAGTCACTGCTGTGGAGTGCACTGGTTGCACAATCAACTTGTAAATAGTGCAGACCCTGATGAGACAGCTCCTGCAGGAGCTGTCTCATCTGGGTCTTCACTATTTACAGTTACATATATTGACGTGAATAGCAAGCGAAGGGTTAAATAATATGTATACAGTAAAACCCCTCTACACTGGAAATCTAGTAGAGAAGCATTTAGATTCTTTTAGGCAGGTGGCTGCCTAATGCTGGGTGAAAGTCATGCAGAAAGCTCCTAGAGGAGCTGCATGATTTTCACCCTGCATTAAACAGCCACCTGTCTCAAAAACCGATTAGTATGCTAAATTTAACGTCTGGTTTAGAGGGGTTTTATTGTACCGGTAGATCTGAACCTTCATCCTTTATTCATATTAATGCCACTATAAAACTTCAGCTTATTAATATTCATACAGTCATTATTACTTACATGAATATTTATTAGGTTATTGGCTTATCTATATATCACGGGGTTTGTTGCAAATGGCCATATACAGTGAACCCTCATTATACAAGCATTCGTTACACTGGCACCCTCGTTATACCAGCAGTATGCATTGAAACAAAATTACCGTTAAGTCTTTATTACCACTGAATGAATAGGTGCAATGCAAATAAGACAGGTGATCGCTTAATACAGAACACAACAAGTGCAAAAATCTCCCAAAGGGAGCTTTTTGCATTTGTTGTGTTCTGCATTAAGCGTTCACCTGTTGGTACTAGTTTAAAACTGGCCATATGGTCCTTTCATATTTAAATTCGTTATAACGGCAAAGATAAACACCTCTGTTGTAACGAGGGTTCACTGTAGCAAGCAGTTTGGATTCAGATGAGACTCTGAGTAACTCACTGTCTTATCAGGATCCTACATCATTCACGTCATAGCAAAGGAATTGACGGAATGTCGACTCTGAAACTTAACACTTTCCCTCATATAAACGTGTTTTCACGCATTTGCAAACAGAGTAGACCCAGATCAGACGGCTCCTAGAGGAGCCGTCTGATCAGGGTCTACTCTGTTTGCTAATAGAATTTCAAAGATCTGCGTCTTTACTTTCTAAAATGGCTACAATTTTCCATTTTCCATATTTCATTATAATCATTTATCTATGAATATTCAGTAGGTATTGAAATTTGGATTGAACAGGGAACGGGTTAAAGCAGACGGTACTGTTTGCAGACGAAAATTATAATGTACCAAAAGAACTAATCTCACCTGTTTTCTGATATATTTGACCAGCAGCTCGAGGTGTATGGGGTCCACATTGGGGTCATTATCAAAGATATTTCTCCATATTGCACTAGCCAGTTCCATATCACTGCCTAGTAAACCCTGCAGGAAAGAAACCACAGTAGATATCAATTCCAAGTCATGAATAAACATTGGTGTCTTTGACACCTTTCCCTGTTCTGTATTAAGGCCAAATTTCAATACCTACTGAGAACAAATTAGTTATATGGATGGTGGAACATTGTAGACATTTGAGAAAGTAAAGAAACTGATCTATCAAATTTTATTAGCAAACAGAGCAGACCCTGATCAGACGGCTCCTCTAGGAGCCGTCTGATCTGGGTCTACTCTGTTTGCAAAAACGTGAAAACACGTTTATATGAGGGAAAGGGATAGTGACGAAGTCATGAATAAACATTTGTCTTTGACCCCTTTCCCTGCTTCAATATTCATGCAAGAAATAATGATACCATGAATGTTTATTATCTGAAATTTTATAAATGTAAGTTTTAACGGAATTATTTGCTTTGGCAAAAAAAACTGCAGAATCCTATCTATCATGTGAAAAGAAAAACAGAGTAGATGCTGACCATATGGCTCCAATAGGAGCCGTCTAATCTGGGTCTACTTTGTTTGCATACACATTAAACCTTTCCCTCATATAAACATGTTTTCATGCATTTGCAAACAGAGTAGACCCAGATCAGACCGCTCCTAGAGGAGCCATCAGATCAGGGTTTGCTCTGTTTGCTTATGGAATTTGAAAGATCTGTTCCTTTTCTTTCTAAAATGGCTACAATGTTTCACCTTCCATATTTCGTTATAACTATTTTGTCCCTGAATATTCAGTAGGTATTGAAATTTGTACTAAATAATAAACAGGGAAAGGGTTAAAAGCATTTATACGAGTGAAATGGTTAACCCCTTTTACTCATGTACACATCTTTCCATGGCAATGACAAACTGAGAAGACTCGGATAAAATGGTTCCTGTAGGAACAATCTGATCAAGGTCTGCTCTGTTTGCCAATGAAATAATACAGATATGATTCTACAGTTTCAACCATGGTAAAATATAATCTTGATGCCATTATAAAATTCATCACACTAATATTCGGGCGAGACTATCAATCGAAGTCTGATGTATCAGTGCTTCACACGGAGCATCTAAAAAACAAGAGATAACTAGAACTGTAAGCCACAGGCTAACGAATACCCCCCACCTGGCTGCTTGTCAGAACACCATCACCAAATATTGTCAAGTCCAAAAAGGGAGATAAGTCTGTTGTTAAAATTCAAAGAAGTGTTATGGCTGCTGCTAGACAATGTCATCCAATAAGTTCAAGCAGCTTTGCTTATTTTTGTGAAGTGTCAACTCCAAAGTTCTAAAAAAATAGGTACCTTTTCAGAAAAACCTTAAGTTCAAGGACAATAACTCTGGGAAAAGTTATTCAACCAGACCGATATTCAACCTTAAGCTGCAACTCATCTAGATTTAGGTTTAGGTCAAATATAAAGTTAATATCTCCAAGCACTTCCAAAGAAACAGGTCGGAATATTGAAAATTTGATTAAAAAAAATTAAATTCAAGGGCAATAACTCTGGTAAAAATTATTCAACCAGACTGAGATTGGGAATTAAGCTGTAAATCATCTATATTTAGCTTTATGCCAAAAATAAAGTTAAAATCTCCAAAGACTTCAAAAAAAGTCTGGAAAATTCAAAATTTGAAGAAAAAAAATGAAGTCCAAGGGCAACAACTCTGGAATTAATGATTCCACCGGACTGAGATTGGAACATAAGCTTTATCTTATCTAGATTTAGCTTTGTACTAAATATAGAGTTGATATCTCCAGTCACTTCCATTAAAAGTCCAGAAAACCGAAAAACATTGGTAGGGGACTAAAAGGGGGAGATAACTCTTGAAGTAATGGTCCGATCATAATGAAAATATGCGGTGCACAGGTTTATATGGTCATATGGCTATACATGAAGTTTCAACAAAATTGAAGCAAAACTAAATAAGAAGAAGGCCGGACAAAATTGTGTCCACAGACGGACGGACAGACGGACGGACGGACAGACGGACAACCTGATTCCAGTATACCCCCCCCAAACTTCGTTGTGGGGGGTATAATAAGAGTAGGACATCGAGCACAGGATTCCCGGCATCCTCTCCCGTCTCTCTGGGGTGTCCAATCAGCCCATAGTGAGCAAAAACGGACATTAATACAATGCTATCAATCATTATTTCTTACACTATTATTCATGAAGGAAAGGGTTAAAGAATAGGTGTTTGCTTATTGCAGGATGGAAGTAATGCATAAAGCCATTACTGCCAGCCTTGAAAAAACCAGCAATTTAGACTCTCCATTTACTATACAGTAAAATCTCTCTATAACAACCACAAAATTACATCAAATATTTTGTGTTAAAGGCAGGTGGCTACTTAAAGCAAGGTGAAAGTAAAACAGAACGCTCCTACAAGAGCGTTCTGTTTTACTTTCACCTTGCTTATAGCAGTCACCTGCCCTAAATACCAACTAATTTACACAATTTCGTGATCGATATAGAGAGGTTTTACTGTACTTATTAGGTCCATCTCAAGCAGATAAATGTACACAATAATTTCCAACACAAAACATAATTAACCCTGTATCTCATGAATATTCTCCTTGAGATGCACTGTTTGCCATAATATATTTTTTTGTTAAAAATCCCTGAATTTTCACAGTAAGCTTGACCTGTTTGAATTTTGGAATAGTCCATTTGAATATTCAGTGTTGAAAGAGTTAATGTGCATTTATATATTTTCATTATTACAATATGAACCATAATTCCATTAGCAAACAGACCAGGCCCTGATTAGAAAGCTCCTACAAGAGCCCTCTGGTCTGGGTCTACTCAAAACAAAGATGTGTAAAAAACATTTATATGAGGGAAAGTGTTAAAGCCTTTACCAGAAGCACCTTTTGAAACCTTATGCAAACACAGTAGTAGATCAGATGGCTCCTCGTTGTCATCTCTGTCTGCTTTTTAATTTAACCATTTCCCTCATATAAACGCCTTTTCACGGGCTGACTCAGATCAGACAGCTCCTGTAGGAGCTGTCTGATCAGGGTCTGCTCTGTTTGCTTATGGTAATGATATACATCCGATTCTAAAATTTCTGCCACAATCACAACCAAAGCTCGTTCACCAATTCAATAAATTAATATTTATGCTGTCATTATTTCTTACATGATTATTCACCAGGAAAAGGTGTAAATTAAGTACTGTACTGGAAACAGATGTTTGTACTGATAGCTTAAAGAATGTTTGATCTTGAAACCCACTAACTGACCTTCAAATAAGGCCTTGACCTCAACCCTTTCCTTCATAGAAACACTTTTTAACACCTTTGCAAACAGAGTAGACCCAGATCAGATGAAACTATAATAGATCTGACTTGACAGTCTCTGTCAATGCAGCTACTAACAAATTACTCCTCTGAAATGAAACAAGAACCAACAGACAGACAGACAGACTGACTGACTGACACAAACATGTTAGTCCATTGTTGTAGTTGACCAAGCACTCTAGACATAAGCAAACGTATAAGATAAGTACCTCAGATTCAAAAGAACCCCCCCCCCCCCACCAGTTGGGACTATACTCTTTACAATTGTCTCTTATAATAAATATAATTAATAATAACAACAACAAACAATAACTAGAGGTTTTTGTCACAAAAACGGATGTCTCCCCTCTAATAAAAACAGTATGTAAAGGGAAATCACTAAAAATGTTATGGTCTTGATGAATGATACTTCCCCTCATTATGCGCTTTCCACACCACATTTTTCAAGAAGAAAATGATAACAGCTAATAACTCCAAAAATACTGATACCAGATTTATGGCCCTTGTGCATGACACTTACTTTCATCATGCTCTTTCCAAAAATAAAATGTCATTCTAATAGCATTAGTCGAACAGGAGTTATTGATCGGCCAAAAAATGTAACAAAGGGCAATAACTCCAAAAGTATTGAAGCCAGAGTTATGGCCCTTGTTCATGACACTTTCTCTCATCATGCTCTTTCCATGTATGAATGTTCAATACGATGGCAAGAGCCATGCAGGAGTTATCGTCCGGACAAGAAAGCATTAAACAAATGTACAAGGGGCAATAACTCTAAATTTATTGAAGCTCGAGTTAAGGATCTTATGCATGACACTTTCTCTTATCATGATCTTTCCATGTATGAAGTTTCACTCCAATGCCATGTGTCACATAGGAGTTATCATCCGGACAAAAAATTGTGATTTTTTTTACAAAGGGCAATAACTCCAATATTAGTGAAGCCAGAGTTATGGACCTTGTGCATGACACTTCCACTCGTTATGATCTTTCCATATATGAAGTTTCAATCCAATGGCATGAGCCATATAGAAGTTATCTTCCGGACAAAAAAGTGTGAATTTTTTTACAAAGGGCAATAACTCCTATATTAGTGAAGCCAGATTTATGTACCTTGTGCATGACACTTCCTCTCATTATGCTCTTTCCATATATGAAGTTTCAATCAACTGGCATCAGGCATATTGAAGTTATTGTCCGGACAAAAAATTGTGATATTTTTTACAAAGGGCAATAACTCCAATATTAGTGAAGCCAGAGTTATGGACCTTGTGCATGACACTTCCTCTCATCATGATCTTTCCATATATGAAGTTTCAATCCAATGGCATGAGCCATATAGGAGTTATCATCCGGACAAAAAAGTATGATTTTTTTTACAAGGGGCAATAACTCCTATATTAGTGAAGCCAGAGTTATGGACCTTGTGCATGACACTTCCTCTCATTATGCTCTTTCCATATATGAAGTTTCAATCAACTGGCATCAGGCATATTGAAGTTATCGTCCGGACAAAAAGTGTGACGGACAGACGGACAGACGTACGGACAGACAGACAGACAACTCTCACGAAAACAATATGTCTCCCCCATATAAATATGGGGGGAGACATAATGATAACAACAACAATAATAATAATAATAATAGCAAAAGATGATTTGAATATAAAGTCCAGTATAACCCCTCTAAACCGGATGTTAAATTTAGCACAAATATCTGTCCTGAGACCTCAATTATTTGGAACCTTGCTTACCGCGTCGTAATTCATTAGCGATGCAATAAACCTCTCATGAAGCAAATCATGGTCTTTGTTGGTAAACCGGAAATTTGTCTTAGTCTGAAAATACACACAATTTTTAGATCTAAGATTGCAGCTATACTGTACGTACCACTAAATATTCAGCCAGATTAACCCTTTAACTGTTCTATGTTTATTCCAAATTTCAATACCTACAGAATATTCATGGACAAAACAGTTATAAAATATGGAATATATAACATTGTAGTCATTCTAGAAACTAAAGAAACAGGTCTATCATATTCCATTAGCAACAAAACAGACCCTGATCAGACGGCTCCTACAGAAGTCGACTCTGTTTTCAAATGCGTGAAAAGGCGTTTATATGAAGGAAAGGGTTAACGCTGTGAAAAAAAAATGTCTGCTCAAAGATTGATCTGGTGTAATTTTGACAATTTCCAATTCGGTCAAGCTTTTGAAAAACTATTGACCCTGCATCAATCAGCTTGGATTCTAAGTTTCTGATTATTCAAACACACGAATAAGTATCATGATCGCTTTTTAACCCGTAACTCCATAAATAGTTAAATACGCCTTTCTATGCCTTTCCAAACAGAGTAGACCAAGATCAGATGGGTCCTGTAGGAGCTGTAATGTCTGATTCTACAGTGTTTGCCTAAGCCAACAATTCCCTTTTAAATTGTACCATAGAAAAATTAAGTTAATGAATATTTATGAAAATATCAATTCATGCGCAAAAGTGTTCAATATGGAAAGGGTAAAACTTAATCAAATTATTGCTCATTTTAGCCCTTTCCTTCTGATAAACGTGTTTCCACTCATTTGCAAACAGGGTAGACCCAGATCAAACAGCTCCTAGAGGAGCTGTCTGATCAGAGTCTGCTCTGTTTGCCAATAGAATTTGATAGATCTGTTTCTTTACTTTCTTAAATTGCTATAATGTTCAACTTTCCATATTTCATTATAACTATTTTGTCCATGAATATTCAGTAAGAATCTAACTTTTGAATAGATACTGAACAGGGAAAGCCAAAAGGTTAAGAATCAGTAGTAGACTTTCTAAATTTCAATTTCTTTTTAACCCTTTACTTGTTTATTATTCGTGTAAGAAATAATGACACCATGAATATAAACATAGGAAACTCTTACATTGCCGCATGCAAATCCTTTTGGATCCAGATCAGACACCCAATAACTCTAACACCATCACACCAGGGTCCAAGGTTATAAAACTTCCCGGTCTGAGATCATTCTCAAGTATCTGATTGGTCAAATTCTGAGCAAGCTCAGAATCTGACCAATCAGATGCTTGAGAATGATCTCAGACTCAAGCAAAAAGCTTTATAACCTCGGAGCTAGAATCCATAGCATTTGAAACTCTGATTAATTTGTGTTTGTATAGAAAATTTGATTGTAAAATGTAAAGCAGCCTTTAAAACTTTTAGCATACAGAATTTACAGGCAGTAAGTCTTTAACCCTTCCCTTGTGTTCATGAAAGAAATAAAGATATCATGAACATTTCGAGGGCTTGGTGCAAAACTATTCTAACTCCTTCACAAAGTGAGGGAGTTAGAATAGTTTTGCACCAAACCCTCGAATTTTTATCAGCTGAATTTTTATCATGGTATACATACACAGATGTTTTGGTATCGGTAGAAACTGTAGAGTCCGATTTATCATAATTTCAAAAGTTAACTGAGCAGACCCTGATCAGACAGCTCCTGTAGGAGCAGTCTGATCTGGGTCTTCTCTGGGTGCAAAGGCATGAACAAGCTTTTGTGTGAGGAAAAAGGGTTAAAATAGAATAAATTATCAACAAGAGGGTCAAGATGGCCCTTAATCGCTCACCTGATTACCATAGAATTAAAATCATACCTGGGTAGTCCCAGGATGGGGCCAATATTGACCTAAGGGACAATATTTGAACAATGTTGATAGTGGATCATGAGTAGTGGTTCTGGAGAACAAGACTTCAAAGATTTAGAATATCAATTTTATCAAGACAATCATTCTGACCAATGAAGATTGGGCTTAAAATGTAACTTCTAGAGTGATTTTTCTAAGATTTGACCTAATGACCTACTTTTTGACCCCCACTCCACCCATGATCAACCTAAACCTTGATATACACCAAAACAAACATTCTGAGCAATTTTGAGGAAGCTTGTGCTAAAAATGTGGCCGCTGTAGTGTAAACAAGATTTTTCTAAGATATGACCTAGTGACCTGGTTTTTGACCTCACATGACCCACTGTCAAACTCATCTGAGATTTTATCAAAGCAATCATTCTGACTAAGTTACATGAAGATTGGGCAAAAAATGTGATCACTAGAGTGTTCACAAGGTTTTTCTACTGTTTGACCTTGTGACCTAGATTTTGACCGAACATGACCCATGTTCAAACTTGTCAGAGATTTTATCAAAACAATCATTCTGATGTTTCAAGGAGATTCGACTACAAATATGACCTCTAGAGTGTACACGAGGCTATTTTACTATTTGACCTAGTGACCTAGTTTTAGACCCCACATGACCTACTTTCGAACTCGTCCGAGATTTTATTACGACAATTATTCTGACTAAGTTTCATGAAGATTGGGCCAAAAATGTGATGTCTATAGTGTTCACAAGGTTTTCCTACTATTTGACCAAGTGACCTTGTTTTTGACCAACCACGACCCACTTTCGAACTCATCCGAGATTTTATCAAGCCAATCATTCTGACAATGTTTCAGAAAGATTGGACTAATCAAGTCTCCAAAAAGCTCACCCTGAGCTTTGCTCACGTGAGCTAATAATTAACCAGGATGCTTTTTCTATTTTGCTGATAATAAATTTCATCCTTTCTAGCAAGAGCTAACTGGAACATGAAGTTAGTATTGATCCACTGTGCACTTTGAACTCAAGCAGGTTATTAAATCTTTTTTATTTCAGTACTTATTCCGATTTTAGGGGAAGGGTGGCAGGTCCAAAAGAGAGGGGAAAAATTCACATTATAGCGATGAAAATTGGGGCAAATTCATGAAAAGCTTTACAATAATCTCTGGTCTATACCATCTTAACTTGTTATCTCATTATATCTCGTTATAATTTGCGGGGCCAATTTTGACCCTGGGGCCTTAATTTGTATAACATTTGTAGAGGACCTGAACATGATCCTCTGTGCCAAATATGAAAGCTAAGAACCTTCCAGTTTCAGAGAAGAAGATTTTCAAAGATTTCACTATTTGTTTCTATTGAAAACTGCCCACCCCTGGGGCGGGGCCAATTTTGACCCCGGGGCCATTATTTATACAATTTTTGTAGAGGACCTGAACATGATGCTATGTGACAAATATGAAAGCTGAGAGCCTTCCAGTTTCAGAGAAGAAGATTTTCAAAGATTTCACTATTTGTTTCTATTGAAAACTGCCCACCCCTGGGGCGGGCCAATTTTGACCCCTGGGCCATAAATAATATAACTTATGTAGAGGACCGGAACATGATGCTATGTGCCAAATATGAAAGCTGAGAACCTTCCAGTTTCAGAGGAGAAGATTTTCAAAGATTTCACTATTTGTTTCTATTGAAAACTGCCTACCCCTGGGGCGTGGCCAATTTTGACCCTGGGGCCATAATTTATATAACTTATGTAGAGGACCTGAACATGATGCTATGTGCCAAATATGAAGCTGAGAACCTTCCAGTTTCAGAGAAGAAGATTTTCAAAGATTTCACTATTTGTTTCTATTGAAAACTGCCCACCCCTGGGGCGGGGCCAATTTTGACCTCGGGGCCAAAATTTATATAAGTTTTGTAGAGGACCTGAATATGATGCTATGTGCTTAATATGAAAGCTGAGAACCTTCCAGTTTCAGAGGAGAAGATTTTCAAAGTTTGCACTATATCATTATATTGAAAACTGCCTACCCCTGGGGCGGGCCAATTTTGACCCCAGGGCCATAATTTATATAACATTTGTAGAGGACCTGAACATGATGCTATGTGCCAAATGTGAAAGCTAAGAGCCTTCCAGTTTCAGAGAAGAAGATTTTCAAAGATTTCACTATTTGTTTCTATTGAAAACTGCCCACCCCTGGGGCGGGGCCAATTTTGACCCCGGGGCCAAAATTTATATAACTTTTGTAGAGGACCTGAATATGATGCTATGTGCTTAATATGAAAGCTGAGAACCTTCCAGTTTCAGAGGAGAAGATTTTCAAAGTTTGCACTATATGATTATATTGAAAACTGCCTACCCCTGGGGCGGGGCCAATTTTGACCCCAGGGCCATAATTTATATAACTTTTGTAGAGGACCTGAACATGATGCTATGTGCCAATTATGAAAGCTGAGAAGCTTCTGCTTTCAGAGGAGAAGATTTTCAAAGTTTTACTATATGTTTCTATTGAAAACAAGGCACCCCTGGGGCGGGGTCAATTTTGACCCCAGGGGCATAATTTATACAACTTTTGTAGAGGACCTGAATAAGATGCTATGTGCCAAAGATGAAAGTTGAGATCCCTGTAGATTCAGAGGAGAAGATTTTTAAAGGTACAAGTTGTTGACGACGGACGACGAACGACGAACGACAAACGACGAACGACGCACGACGCACGCCGACGGACGACGGACAACGGGCGATCACAAAAGCTCACCCCGAGCACTTTGTGCTCTGGTGAGCTAAAAACCCTCTAATAAGAATTCTAGTAGAGAAGAATATAGATACTTTCAGGCAGGTGGCTGCTTAATGCAGGATGAAAGTCACACAGAAAGCTCCTAGAGGAGCTTTTTGCATAACTTTCACCCTGCATTAAGCTGCCACCTGTCTCCAAGACTGATATTTATACTAAATTTAATGTCCGGTTTAGACGGGTTTTACAGTATGGGAATTTTTTATCATAAATTGGGGGAAAATATTTACTTTTTGAAGAGAGGAATGGTCATAAAAAAGCTCTGCACTCTTACCCCTATTTCTGTGATTTTTTCTTTCTTGTCAGACAGGAAGGCATATACAAGGTGGTGTCTAACGTGATTCCCTTCTCTCCCATCCCGCCCTAATCTGGTCATCATCAACCTGTCAGAGGAGAGAATACAGTCAGCCACAGTTGAGTCATAAATACAAGAGGGCCAAGATGGCCCTTAATTGCTCACCTCATTACCACAGATTTAAGATTATGGCTTGGTAGCCCTAGGATGGGACCAATATTGACCTAAGGGAACTAATTGAACAATGTTGATAGTGGATCATGAGCAATGGTTCTGGAGAACAAGATTTTCAAAGATTTAGAATATTGATTTTATCAAGACAATCATTCTGACTAACGAAGATTGGGCTAAAAATGTGACCTCTTGAGTGATTTTTCTAAGATTTGACCTAGTGACCTACTTTTTTTTTTATCCCATCCCACCCATGATTAACCTCAACTTTGTTCACAAGGTTTTCCTATTTGACCTAGTGACCTAGTTTTTTACCCCACGTGACCCACTTTCAAATACATCAAAGGTTGTATCAAGACTATGATTCTGACCAAGTTTCATGAAGATTGAACTAACATTGTGACCACTAGAGTGTTCACAAGGAAATTGTTGACGAAGCACGACAGACATTCAAGTCTCCCAAAAGCTCACCCTGAGCTTTGCTCAGGTGAGCTAAAAAGGTTCCCATTCAAATAGAGTCACCATGCAAAATAAGTCTTTTAACCCTTTACTCCATGAATATTCATGTGAAAAATATTAAATGTCAAATGAATATTTATTAAAGTAATTATTATAACAGCACATGGACACAGGCTTCTTTTGCCATGGCAGAAACTGTAGAACCACATTTCTCGCTTCTTAGCCGTGCTAGATAAGCTGAATATTTTCTCACTTTGTTCATCAAATATATAAAACAATTCATTAAAAAGGGATATGATCCTGTAGTACTACAACATACTGCATGTTTGGTTGTGAACCCTTTTACAGTTGGCAATCACGCTGGCCTCTTTGCATGTACGCCGACAAGAAAGGTTTAGTACTCTATGAAGGCGACCTCTTAAATCCAGAAATGGAAGGAGAACGTCGGATATCTGTACTATTTCATTTTTGTCGTACCCTTTATTACTTTTCTACAGTTACTCTGTTTGCAGCTCAATCATTGAGTACACTAGCGATAGGTGGATACAGTATGTTCAATTAAATGGTTTTTTTTGTTATACATGCACTTTACCACTGTATTTGCTGTCGCGGTTGTTGTAGATTAGTCGGAGAGGGGATACGTTTATTTACACTGTTTGTCTTTTAGGATGGAGATGGAATAAGTGTGAGGTTGGGCGCCCATAAACCGGTTTAACCCCCCGGTGACTTTTGTCACTGACCGTTCCAAGGCGGTACTTCCATCTTCCTCCTATTGTATGTTTGTTTTGTCTTTGTGCGTCTCTTGTTGTTTTTTCTACTTATGTACATTTGCTGTTTCCTTGTGTTGCTGTTCGGGCGAGTGTTTGTTCTGTATGTGGTGTTTCCTGCATGACTCATTTTTGTACTTTTACTAAAAATAGCCGTACTAGAAATCCTTATCTGGAACACACCGTGACTAGTGTATTCATACGCAGGATTTGGTAAAACCAATACAAGGGAAGGAATTCTTACAGAATTATACCAACATTTCTATAGGCAACAACCTTATGAATTGAAATTAATATAAGTAATCAGCACGAATATGAAATTCTATCTATCATATAAACACTTTAAAAGCCTATTTAATTAACCGAAGACGTTGTTTTGTAGTCACTCAGTCATTTATATTTTACGCCAAAACGTAACGTTTGTGGTCGTCATAACAAATGACGTCATTTTGTCACGCCTAAATTTATGCTGCAGTCTGTTGCTATTAGATATGGAAGTTGTATTACGCAATGTAAAGTAGTACTTCACAAAATTCGTTAATTAACTTGGTTTTATGCGTATTTCAGCGAGAAAAATAATCGAGCATGGGTTTTGTTAAAGCCGGGGGGTTCTATATATATATATATATAGAACCCCCCCCCCTTTAACAAAACCCATGCCTGATTCTATTAATCTATATCAGTCATAAGCAAACAGAGCAGACCCTGATTAGAGGGCTCTTACATGAGCCATCTGATCTGGTTCCACTCTATTTGCGAAGGTGTAGAAAGGCATATTTATGGAGGAAAGCGTTAACCCTTTACCTCATGAATATTTTGTATAAAATATTGAATTAATGAATATTAATTTGCTGAAGTTTTATAATGACATTATTTTACCATGGCAGAACTGTACAATCACGTCTTCATTATTTCTTCACCCTTTCCTCCATAAATACGCCTTTCTATGCCTCTGTAATAACCACTTCTAGAAACCATTGTGTCCTATAGGAGCAAATGCTCTATTTATCACAATGGTTTCAAACTACAAAATTCTAAAAGTTTACTTTTCTCCAGTTAATGTTCCTTTTGGGCAGATTCATTCAAAGAGGTTGGGTCTAAAAATAGCCTATGGAGGAAAGGATAAAGTAAACAGGGCAGACCTGCTTTGTTTGCTAAGGCATGAGAAGGTCTTTATATAAAGTAAACCGTTAACTTTTTCCTCCATAAATACACCTTTCTACGCCTCTATCATAGTCACTTCTTTAAAACCATTGTGATAAATAGAGCATTTGCTCCTATGGAGCCAATGCTCTATTTACCACAATGGTTTCAATACTACACGATTCTAACATTTTCCTTTTCTCTGGTTAATGCTCCTTTTCGGTAGATTTATTCAAAGAGGTTGGATCTAAAAATAGCTTACGAGGGAATGGGTTAAGACAACTAGAAACTAAATGCAGGATGAGAGTTATGCAGAAAACACCTTTAGGACCCTTCTGCGTAACTTCCACCCTGTATTTACCCTTTCTCTGTTGAATAAAATGGTATCATGAATATATTATGGCTGAATTTTTATAAGCACATATGTACACAGCTGCAGTCTGATCTGGGTCTGCTCTGTTTGCAAAGGTGTGAAAAGGTGTTTATATGAAGGAAAGGGTTAAGCATATAACTGTGTTTATTCATTAGTTGTAAAATTGCCATTTCTTCACTGTCAGATCAATATGTTGAGATGATTCTAAGGAATGGTCATAACAAAGGATGTGCCTACCCAAATACTAAAATCATCATTTCTCCATCAAACACTATACTGTGACCACTCTTTAGAATCGTCTCGAAGAGACGATTCTAAAGAGTGGTCACAAAAAAAAAGTAGGGTTTGGTGGAGAAATAAAGAAAAGAAGTTGCTTATCTGGACCTCTGTGTTACGTTGCAATATACTTACCATACATGTAAAGTTACCAGTTTATGCCAGGTCATTAGAGAATCCTCAAGCCCAATTTCTGAAAATACAAAAATTGTGTAACAAGAACTGATTTTTAGACAGAGCAACAGATAAGGGGGAGTATTTCACCCACATAAAATCCATAAATACTCAGAAGAAACTATTTTTAATGAGTACTGGATACTCGAAAAATAATCGCTTCACTCAATATTTTGTCCAAATAAGTGGGTGAAATTTTTTGGGAAAATGGTTTTACTTGTAAAAATCTTGCTTTAAGCAAAAACAGGTCTTTCATACTTTATCAGGCATAAGGAAAATCACTATTTTTTCAGTTTGTAAATTAAATTCCATGATAAAATTTTAAGTTTAAAATATTTACAGTTGACAGTTAACAATGGTAAGAGTAACTTAAGGCTCAATCAAGAGGGTGATTTGGGAGAAAAAGTCTCTCTTACCCTTCTGACTTCTCTTTGTTTTGAGCTGAGGGAGAAGTTTTATTATATAAATCATATCTACAGTCCAACCTGCTTCAGCGGTCACCTGGTATCAGCAGCCACACTGCTGTAAGTGGCCACTCTAGGACTCTCCCAACGAAAAACACTATATATTACACCTGGTATAAGCGGTCACCTGCCTAACGCGGCCAGCGGCCACTCTATTTCATCCCAAATGGCCAATACACACTGGTGTAAGCGGCCAGGTGTTCTACAAATGTAAAGCGTGTAAACACTTTTCATGGCTATGGATCGGCAACATCAGACATTTTGTCACCTTTGAATGCATACAACTAACGGTCATGACCCATTTGGACCCCTTATCAGAGTTTCTTTTGTTTGTTTACAAAGCGTGTCGGTTGTTCACGCCATATTAATTGGGGATTTACCTTCTACTCAGAATTCCCCAGGAATGTAATCGCAAATGAGCGAGCTGGTTCCCGACTTCCGCTCTATAAGATAGATGTTCGCGGACGGAATATTTGGGAAACCAGTCGTGTCAAACATGGCTACACCGTTAGAAGTTACACCCCGAAGCCAAATTCGAATAACACTGGCATGTGTATTACTCAAATGAAAGAACTGACACTTATAAATAAGGGACAAAAGGTTGAAGAACGACAAACAAGGCAATTAATTCTATATGACTTGCGATTATTTTGGCACTTTAGGTCAGAACGGTCTTTATAAATATCGATTAGTATAGTGCTGTACACAAAATACATGTCTGTCATAAATACTCGAAAGTATGCTTGGTAACTTGCACCTGGTTTAGGTGGTCACCTGCTGTAAGCAGCCAAAGTGGCCACTTCCCTAGACTGACCGCTTACAGCAGGTTGGACTGTATAGGGAGATACAAAATCAGGACCAAAACTTCTCCTTCACTTTTCTAAGTTCAGTATCACAAACTGTAGTTTCTGATGTGAAGAAGTCTATTTAAACCTTTCCCTAGTACAAACGTGTTTTCACGCATTTGAAACCAGAGTAGACCCAGATCAGACGGCTCCTAGAGGAGCCGTCTGATCAGGGTCTACTCTGTTTGCTATTAGAATTTGATAGATCTGTTTCTTTACTTTCTAAAATGTCTACAATGTTCCACCTTCAAGAATTCTTTATAACTATTTTGTTAATGAATATTCAGTAGGTACTGAAAATTGGCCTAAATATAGAACAGGGAAAGGGTTAAAAGTATAGCCCCGGGGTGGAGCCATTTTTAGCACGGGGTCATAATTTTAACAAACTTGGTAGAGGTCTATCAGGTGATGTTGCATACTAAATATCTAAGCTCTAGGGCATGTGGTTTCAGAGAAGAAGATTTTTAAAGGTTTTCCTATATATTAATATAAGTCTGTGTAAAACTGATAAGCCCCGGGGCAGGTGCATTTTTTACCTTGGGCTCATAATTTGAACAAACTTGGTAGAGAACCATTAGATGATGTTACATACCAAATATGAAAGCTCTAGGATTTGTGGTTTCAGAGAAGATTTTTAAAGATTTTAAAAAACAAACTGATAAGCCAAGGGGTGGGGCCATTTTTGGCCTGGGGTCATGAATTGAACAAACTTGATAGAGGACCCCCTACGGTACATTTCTGTGAAATTTAGTTGAAATCCTCCCAGTAGTTTAGGAGAAGAAGTCATTTGAATAAAAGTGAACGGACAGACGGACGGTCACAATAGCACACCTTGAGCCTTTAGCTCAGGTGAGCTAAAAACAGTGGGAGCAAAGAAAAATCAGTTTTAAGCCTTTCAATACTAAGTTTCAGACCCTGATCAGAGGACAGAACCTACCTTCAAATATATTATTATAGAGAATTGCTTCAGTTGCAGAAAGATATAAACGGCATCCACTGTGTAGAAAATACTGCAAAGAAAACAGGATATATTAGTATAATGGCAAATATGTAAAAAAAACCATTCAATTTTATGTTTGCAATGATGCCCTTTCATGTCTACAGTAGATTCAGATCAGACAGCAACTATGGGATCTGTCTGATAAGTGACTGCTCTGTTTGCTTAACCCTTTGCTCCATAGGCTATTTTTATACCCATCCACTTTGAATAAATCTACCAAAAAGGAGCATTAACTAGAGAAAAGGAAAATTTTAGATGCCATAAGTCACATAGGGACAGGACAAACATTAACCTCATTCCAACTTCCTTGTTGGTAGTATAATAAAGGTCAAAGGTCCACTTACTGATTGTGGATATTTTAAGCTTCCCTGGATACCAACTTTTTCTTTCATCCTGTCGAGCAGCTTTGGTTTGGAAACGGCATCAATTACCACAGGTCTCTGGGAATAAGACAACAGCTTTAAGGCAATGTAAAATGAAACCCTAACTTCCAGCCCTATAAACCGTGTACACGTACACCTAGACGTCAAGAATATCTCCATTTCTCCAACACAACATATGTTGTGTATTCTTTAGAATTGTCTCTCCGAGAAAGGTCATAAGTTATCAATATTTATCCACCAAAGTCTTTGTTACAGTAGAACCTGTCCTATCCCATTACTCCTTAAATTCGCCTTTCTATGCCTTTGCAAACAGAGTAGACCCAGATCAGATGCCACTGTTATAATAGCATATGGACACAAGAACTTTTGGCCATGGCAGAAACAAAAGAACCAATCCCCTCATACGCTATTTTACACCTAATCTCTTTGAATAAATCTGCTGGAAAGATGGCGTCTGATCAGGGTCTGCTCTGTTTGCTTATGAAATAATAATTTTTGGTGGCGACTTTGATGCTCTGCAACAAAATTTTACTTGTATAGATATGAGTCAACTGTTTCTTCTGTGTGCAAAACTTTTTCAAGTCCATAAGCCATTATAAATAATTAATCTAATAATACTCTTTATATCATTATTTCTTACATGAAATTGATGAATATTCATAGGAGTAAAGGGTTAAGTGACCATCAAAAATAGGTCTAATTATCGGTCTGTAAGGCAGGTGGTAGCTAATTATGGGTCTGTAAGGCAGGTGGTAGCTTAATGCAGGACAAAAGTAATGCAGAAAGCTCCTACAGGAGCTTTCTGCATTACTTTTGCCCTGCATAATTCAACCTCCTGCTTTTTAAGACTCCTTTGTTCAATAAAAGAGTGGCCCCTTAGGACAGGTTGTACGGTACACTCCTATATCTATAATATTATGGCTTTGACTTAGCGGACATCAATTTACATTGAGGTTCTAGCAAAGATCTGTTAGTAACTTGGTACCTACAATCTATGAGACTTAACCCTTTCCCTCATATAAACGCATTTTCAGGCATTTGCAACAGAGTAGACCCAGATCAGAGGAGCTGTCTGATCAGTGTCTGCTCTGTTTGCTAATAGAAATTGATAGATCTGTTTCTTTGCTTTCTAAAATGTCTACAATGTTTCACCTTCCATATTTCTTTATTACTATTTTGTTAATGAATATTCAGTAGGTATTGGAATTTGGAATAAACATAGAACAGGGATAGGGTTTTGAACTTTGCAAAACAGTTTGTATCAAGATGAGAAGCAAAGAAATTCAATGTCTCATCAGGATCCAAACTGTTTAACAAACTGGTCCTTTTAATGGATCCATGTAGACGCCTGAAAAAGGCCTGACAGATAATCACTTGACAATTTTAGGGATCTTAATTATTTTGTAAATGCTGATAAATGTTAAAAATACTGTACAGTAAAATCCCTCTAATGAAACCATCAAAAATAAGGACAACTTAATGAATGATGAATGTTTAAAAGGAAGCTCCATTAACCCATAACTCTGTAAATACACCTACACTTTTGCAAACAGAGTAGACTCAGATCAGAAAGCTCCTACAGGGGCTGTCTGATCAGAGCCTGCTCAATTTGCTTATGATATAATATAGATATGATTGTATAGTTTCTGCCGTGTGCTCATGTGCCATTGGGAAAACTAATCTAATCAATATTTGTCCTCCACAGGCTATTTTTAGACCCAACCACTTTGAAAATACCTAAAAGGAGCATTAACTAGAGAAAAGGAATATATTAGAATTTTGTAGTTTGAAACCATTGTGATAAATAGAGCATTTGCTCCTAAAGGAGCAAATGCTCTATTTATCACAATGGTTTCATAAAGTGACTTTTACGGAGGCGTAGAAAGGCGTATTTATGGAGGAAAAGGTTAAAGACATCTATGTTCATTCATAAATTGGTCTTTTAACCCAATCCTTCATATTGATGCTTTTTGATGCCTCTGTAAAAGACACTTATTGAAACCATTGTGATAAATAGAGCACTTGCTTCTTTGGAACAAATGCTCTATTTATCACAATGGATTTCAAAATTACACAATTCTAAAATTTTCCTTCTTTCTAGTAAATGCTCCTTTTTGTAGATTTTATCATAGAGGTTGGATATAAAAATAGCCTATGAGGGAATGGGTCAAAGGGTTTTTACGAAATAACAAATATCCTCGACATATACCTTTGGCTGGTTGTTCACTGTGAGGTGAGCAGTGTTTAGGCAAGGCACTGTTGCTTTGGTCCATGACTTAATGGAATACATCCTTGAGCCTTGGAGTCTCATCATGTGGTAAAACAAGAGCTTCTTCACACTGGCCATCTGTAACATAGAGTGGAACCTCTCAATAGAAGTCTAAATGCTGGTAGTTCAATGCAGAACAAAAGTAATTCAGAAAGTTCTCAAAGAAGCCCACTTCACCAGAGTTCACACTGATGGACATATGCACCTGAATCATGAACATAATTGACCGTTCACACAAACATATCATAACCTGCCTTGACTCTTTTAATTAACACATTGAAACTACAAGTGTGCAGATAAGCAGTCAACTTGATGATCTATTTCTAAATGACATTTCGGCTTTGTGTCTTACTGGGTTGACACAAACCAGAGGAAACAAAATTCCTTGACATTTCCCAGACACAATTTCAAATTTCCCTGACATGATTTTAATTTCCCTGACACATTACATTGGGACATTTGGTCATATTTTATGTAATACGTTTGAGGAAGTTTAACCCATTCATCCCATAATTATCACAGTGGAATAGCCCATCTATGTTAACTATAGAGTCCACTCAGTATGAAAGGCGTAAATTTGCGAGAATTCTGCATGACAAGCATTGCAGACCATTAGTGTGTTCCTCTAGAGTCTATACTGTTTGCAAATAACAGTTCAGTACATTTGTCTCCCAGGTTGAGAGGGCATTATCTGCCAATGAATCTCATTTTTTCAAAATTCCCTAACAATTCCTTGACAGTTGTCAGTGTTCTCGTTAGTGTTGAATTTTACCTAGTCCCTGGGACCTGGGAATTTTTTGCACCATCAAACCATTAAAAGAGTAAAACTATTTAAAACTTTAAACTGACGTGTCATTCAACTTTTATCTCAAAGATTGTCATCAAAAATATAAACTTAGGAAGATACTCCAGGACAAGATTACTTAGGAAGATACTCCAGGACAAGATTAGAGAGCTTACAATACATAGCAGTCTGATTATGTGCTACACAATGATATTTTGCTATGTAGCCTTAAGTGAATCCAAACAGGAAGTTAGTCAAAAGATTTGCTGTTCAATTTACATCTTATTTAGGGTTTTGTTTATTGTCTAGTCACTCTTTACTGACAAGATAAGTGTTACACAAAACGTCTTTTGGTCAGAAATAAGAAAGTTGGTACAATACAACCTTATAAAGGCATATGTACAACATATGAAACATGGAAGAATATTCCAAAAGATCTACTTTATGATACAACAGTTACTATTTATTCCCGACTCACGCATTCACTGTTTTCTATCATGTGTGGTTGAAATTTAATAAAGCTGTTTATGGAAAAGTCTATATCCAGTCTGAAAGTCATGCAATTTTCTGCAAACATTTTTTGAATATTGGTGTTTGGTACGAAGTGCCTTAAGGCCGCAAATGATACTTTAGCATGTAACCCACCTGTACGCGACGCTTTTTCACCAACGTTTTTCGGTTATGCCATAAAATATGCCTGATACAATGAAGTTACTTGTGGAAGTGGAGCTGTCTTTTCGCTCATGGCCTAGGCGAGAGAAAATCACACCTTTTGTTATGACATTTTTGCGCGGTTCTGATTTCCGCTTCCACTACAAGGCCATTGTTTCCCGGTTACCTGTATTGTGTCAACCTCCAACGCAGTGATCTCCCCTAATCACTACCCACTTGCACGAAGTGACAAGGGAGATCACTGTGTGGAGTTTGTTATTGTATAATGAAAAGTTTGATTGTTCACATTTAATTAGAGCTTGAGCAACTTTGACTTGCGAGTCTTTTTCATTGCTTTATAAAAGGCGTCTAGAGCAACTGGCGAGATTATAGAATTTAATTTTCTGATGTGTAGATCTTGTACATGGATCGTTTTGGTATTTGATCCATACTGGCAAAAAATGATACATACGTGTACATATGGATTTAAATTTCTATCCATACCGGCAAAATATTTGTCCGTACAGCACGGATACTATCTGGAGCACCGCATTTAAATTGAGAATACAAAATGTCGAAAATGACAAAACAAATGTGGGCAAGAAATAAAAAAAATAAAATGAAATGACGGTTTATAGTAAATTCGCCTAATGACCAACTCACTGACAATTAGATATGTAATTACCTGAATGGTGAATTCGCCTAGAAAGCAATTATATAGTAATTGTATTTTGCACCTATCGTAAGGACTAAGGTATCATTAACATATTACAAAACTTGTTTTCACGTAGTGCTGACCAAGATTGAAACTTGAGGGTAGTCCCCGATGCATGATTTTACTGACTTTAAGTGTTTGTTTTTTTTTAAAGTCCGATTCATGGTTTTACTGACTTTAATTGTTGTTGTTTTTTAAAGTAAACCAATATTTACCCTGGTCATCTTATATGAATAATACTCATGTTTTTCATGTTGGTGCAAGCAGCATTTTTACTTTCAGTATAAAAATGAAGTGTTCTATGTTTGCACCCCGCTTTCCAGGCGAATTCATCATCCGAGTTACTATATATCTTATTGTAGGCGAATTGGTCATTGGGCGAATTCACCAGCACCCGAAATGACAAGGGGACGAAACGACCAGATCCCTACAGATCCGACACTCTTGAACTCTGTTGTATTGTAGTGAATGAATCCATACTAGTTGTAAGCATTTACAAATCGTAGTCCATGCACACATTTACACTAAACTGCCATTGTGGCGACTATATTCAGCTAATTGCAATCAGTTTTCGTTTTATGTAACTTCTTCCCCACCCATCATACTCACGGTTGTTTTGCCCTTCAAAACGTGAGTGCTTACTGACAATATGTTATTTCATACGCAGAAAAAGCTGTCGCTTATTTCAATTAAGATATCTAAAAGAACTATCGGGTTTTTCTTCTCCTTTTCTCAGAATTAATATAAATGTCAACCTTCGAACAAATCCTTCGGCATGAGCCGGTTGTCTGTCAAGCTGCGGGTAGTGCTAAAACGCTGACGTATTATAGTGTCGAGCGTTTGCGGTCGTCGTTCTCATCCCCTATGGTTTATCAAAGTATCGAGAACACTGAAAGAGGCCTTGCAATGAAATTGTCAAACCAGACGTATACCTCACATATTTAAATAGATATATTTTCCTCTATTATTACCTTGCACCATAATAAGTTGAATAAAAAAAAGCTTGCAAATCCCCTTCTTTGACAGCCAAAATATTCAGTTTTTGAATGCTAGCCATTTTAGAAGAAGAGGCTAGTGTAGCTGCCATTATGTAGATGCAAACGAGCGTATATAGTTTTAATCAATTTTTAACTTATAAACAAAAAACTGTCTGAAATTTGTAACGTAATGCATTCGACAATGGCAAAACAATCAAATAGCTGATGGTGGCCATTACTAGGAAGCAGAAAAAAAGAAAGAAGAAGCTTGATTATAATGGATTTTTCATACCTGATAGACGCCTTTGACACCATTCCAAACAGAGCGGACCTAGACTAGTTCTACAATATAAAACTTCTGTATTTCGAAATATATCATAATTATCGTTCTTCATCACATTTTTATTCTTTTATATCTGGGTTTTTTTCTCTATTTTTTATTATTTTTCTAATTTTTATCATTCCTGCGAAATACGAAGTTTTATAGAAAATGCCCAGTTTCCTATAGCAGAATCCGCTCAACGCTTGATCAGACAGAATCATTGAATAAATCCATAATATTTACCTATACTCAATATACGGTCACACAGTATGCACGCCAGCAGAGAAAGATAAATATGAATATGAATGATGAAAAACAAAATGAAGAATGATAACGTGATAATTTGAATGAAAAATAAGCTTGCGTGATGTCAAATTATTTGGACTAGACCTAGACCAGACGTATCCTGTACGTAGGATCCATCTGATCAGGGTAAGCTCTATTTGCGTAATATTAATAATACAGATCTGATGCATCAGTTTCTACCATGGTAAAAATCCACTGTTCATAGTGCAATTGTGAAAAATTAGCTGGATAATATAGTCATTACTTCTTGTAACATGAATATTCACGATGTAAAGAGTTAAATAATATTGGTATGAAATGAATAAAGGTAGAGACACACGACATATAAAGGTCTCTGATAAAGGAACAATTTAACCAGATCTTACCATAGCATATCAAATCATATTATGATTATATACTTTTCCTGATATTTGCATTGGAACCGATAATCAATACATTTGAATTCTTCCAATATGTTAAAATTTGACAAAAAACTACCAAATAAACATCTTTTCTCCAATTTCTAATAATTAGCTTAGATACTGAATGTCAATCCAGGCTTTAACATAATTCATTCTTCTCTGATATTTAACCCTTTCCCTGTTTAATGTTTATTCCAAATTTCAATACCTCATTAATATTCATTAACAACATACATGTAGTTATAAAGAAATATGATCAAGTTGAACATTGTAGAAATTTTAGAAAGCAAAGAAACAGATCTATCAAATTTCTATTAGCAAAAAGAGCAGACCCTGATCAGACGGCTCCTCTAGGAGCCGTCTGATCTGGGTCTACTCTTTTTGCAAATACGTGAAAACACGTTTATATGAGGGAAAGGGTTAAAGTAGTCCAATCATTGTTAATGCCGTAATAAGCATCCAAGTCTTAACCCTTTCTTCCATAGGCTATTTTAAGAGACCCAATCTCTTTAAATGAATCTACATGTACCCAAAAGGAACATTTACTAGAGAAAAGTAAAATTTTAGAATTATGTAGTTTGAAACCATTGTGATAAATAGAGAATTTGCTCCTATATGAGCAATTGCTCTATTTATCACATTGGTTTTCAAGAAGTGGTTATTACAGAGGCGTAGATCCAAGTCTTAATGAATTCAGAAGAATATCTAAGCTCTTTGCATGCTGAGTAATTTGTCCCAGATAATAAATCACCTGAGTCTACCTGCAATGCATGTACAGTAAAACATGTAAACAGTGGCTACCAAAATAACGAACAGCTTAGGCAAATACAATGCAAAAAAACTCCTGCAGGAGTTTTGCATATTCCGTGTGTTCATGAGATTCACTATACCATTTTCCACCTATAACATACAAAATTCCCCATAATGTTTCTGGTTTAGAGAGATTTTATCGTATTTACATCGTGTTTTTGGCATACTCCAACATGAGAAGGTTTGTACTTTGTTGAACATGTTAGTCCAACCTGTTTGCACCTGCATCTGTCAGAAATACAGATTCCTTTGTAGGCACAGGTACAAGTTACCTCTGCAACACTGCCTGGCTTGCCATTCGGGTTTTTTTCGTGAAACCCTGATTAGGGCTAGATTTTTATGTTTTATGACATAAATAAATAGTGTGTTTGTTATACATGTTGAAAAAGAGCTTAATTGGGTGAGGGAAATAAAATACTCCTACTGAATCATTGTTTTATTGATTTTTAGTAGTACCTGTATACACTGTGGTGCAAGCTGTACGGCCGCAAATGTTTAGACTTTTCTAAGATGGCGGACAAAACGGAGGCTGAAAGGTAAGCATCACATTTTTACACTGTTTAAACTATGTAGAGTTTTCTTTCAGTCATTTAATTGGTGCCATAACACAGAATTATAACGCCCGTCAACAGCGGCGTACCCACTTATGGTTCATGTCTGTTTGTAAGGCTCAAATCTTCGGTAAACTTTGCAGAAACTGAAAGTCAGAAATCGAATCGAGAAGGAGGTCATATTTTGCCTCATTGTAAGCTTACCAACTATGCTAAACATTTTCTAACACTGTGGATATACGCATTTGAGCCCGATATTAACGTTGAGTTACCTAGTTTGTGCCACAGATCTACATTTTGTCTTTTGGAGACGTTTGAAAATAATGTCGAGTGTACGGTTTAGCCATTAGAGGTAACAGTGCACTGTACGGTTTAGACCCGATGTTTTTGTACGGTTTAGCCACGATTTTCTTTAAAAAAAACTGTACGGTTTAGACACAAAACAAATGCTACCATTTGAATCTCCGCCGTAGGTCTAGATAGTATAATCCCAACTATTTATTATGGATCTTCCTTCATGCAATGCATGTTTGTGATTATGACAGCATATCACAAACAATTAGGATCGAGATCAGAAGCATAGTATATAATTGGTTTAAAAGTATTTTATTTTTAAACATTTGCATGATTATTGTAATGATAACACAAAGGATGGAAACGAAAACAAGACTGCTTATTGTGTTTCTCCCCCTCACCGTAACAACTGCACTCGTTTTATGCAGAAATGACTGCCCGTTATTGTACTATATTAATTTTACTGAAAAACTAATTAAATTAATTAAGCAGGATATATCAGTTTATACAAAAACTTTTTGAGAAAGATACTTCAGAATAAAAGAAAAAAGAGCAGTACACGCACATTCGAAAGAAGGTGAGCGTTACTGAGTTTATTAGAATCGTTTTGAGGTTTGGATAAACCTATGTACAGCTTCGTCTATAATGACGTTTGTATTATAATTTAAAAGAGGATCACCAAACGGAAAGACAGACAAGGAGTAGTGAATCTGGCAACATCGTCAAAAAGTTGTTTTCCTTCGTTGGTTTCCTTCGTTGGTATATTTGCAACAGCTTAAGAAGAAGTGCGATGCGTTCTCAACGAGGCCACATGTACACAAGGCAGTGTCAGATATATTCTTTTGAGAATAGGTCATGGTTCAAGGAACTGCAGTTTGTACGAAGCCTCTTGTGCAGGAGCTGCTGTTTTCTGACACCGTAATAAAATGTTTGGGAACAGTTAGCAGATTGATACGTTTTGAATGCGTTTAGAGTAGAAGATTGTTTTTCATTTTCGGGGAGGTTGTTCCATTCCTGTATTGTTGCAGGGAGGAAAGAGTTGCTATAATGGGTTGTGCGGCAGGCCAGAGGTTGAATATCACCAGCGTTTCTTAATCTTAAATTGCATCGAGAAACACTTCCAGCCACTTCAGGTACCAGTTCTGTGAGATATTTTGGAGTTAAATGAAACACCATTTTATAAAAGAGAATAAGTCTGTGTGTTACGTCTGGTTTCAAGGCGTTTCCATCCAACTTCATGCAATAATTTACCAACACAAACCAAGTTAGTTGTTCCAGTTACTATACGGGTAGCTTCATATTGATTTTTTTCAAAACTGTTAGATTCTCTGGCATTACAGTTATCAAATATAGTATCATCGTATTCTAAAATAGGTATCACGAAATATACGTAGATTGTTTCAAGGGAATATCTGACCCGAAGTGAATTTGAGTTTTCGCATGACATTTATTCTTGTCCATGCCTTAGTAGCGATATATTCGATATGACAGTGCCATGTTAGATCACGTGAGAGATGAACGCCAATGTGCTTATGTGAATCTACTTCAGGAATTTGATGGTCTTGCATATATACGGATGAGACATTTTTCTCGAGATTATTAACGACTCAGTCTTCTTAGGATTGAATTCAACTAGCCATTTCTCTGCCTTTTTAATTATTATTATTATTGATATTTGTTGCCATATGTACGGGAGTAATACCTACACTAAACAAGCTAGTGTCGTAAGCAAACAAACGAATGTTCCATCCAATGTCACTAACAATATCATTTATAAAAACAAGAAATAACAATGGACCTAATGTATATCCTTGTGGAACACCAGTTTCATAGTATTCCAGTCAGAGAATTAAGGTACCAGGTAAAATTACACGTTGCATTCTTTCAGTAAGATAGCTGGAAAACCAGAATAGAATTATGGGTAGAACATGACCTGGATATATACTGGTTATTAAACATTTAAGGACAATGTTTTACTTTAAAAATTGAAGTGAATTGATGTTTAAGTTTAACTAACATGTTTTTGACATGCCGGCAATTCGTTTAGCGAACATAATGGTTAATCTGGATCATCTGTCAGAAAAAAGAACCTACCCTCGGATTATGTTTTACAGGCATTTAGTTGAGTTGATGTAATTTAGCACTTGGTCGATATCTCGTCAGTTTCGCGATGAGGGATCTGGGCTGAGTCTGTATGGAATGTCTAAATGCCATTTCGCAGGGCATACATGCATTTTAAAGGTGACATTAAAAATAAACGTGAAATAATTATATAACAGAAAAGGGTAACAAGTTAATGAAAAAAACATATATGTATTGGACCAAATAAATTGCCATTTCTAAAATCTTCGTCAATATCTTGAATTTCAATGGTTTGCATTTCACCATTTAGAATTATTTTGCTTGTTTATTTCAAAACGTCTGGTATTACATTAAAAGTTAATGTACGTTGCCCCGACTTTCCCGATATATACGACTTAGCTCTTTTCTTCTAATTTTCATTGGATTTCTCGGATTGGCATCTACACAGTGGCTGATGGTTTCCTTTGTCTCGCAATAGTAACAGGCAAATAATCTGAAAAGATATGTAAAGTAATGTAAAGTAACAGTACAAAGTGCTTGACTTAATTTCAGACGCTCTATATTTGCGTTAGGACTGAAACGGGTAAAACACTTTTACCCAAATACCCAATCAGTTAAACTTAAAAATCAATTCACTTCAAAACTTTTTAAGTATAACATTGCCTTTAAATGTTAACCAGTATAGATCCAGATTATATGCTATGCTTCTGTTCTCGATCCTAATTGTAATATACTGTCAAAATCGCAAATAGGCATTGTGTGAGGGTATATCTACACTAATTAGTTGGGATTTCACTATCTAGATCTACGACGCATATTCAAACGTTAGTATTTGTATGTGTCTAAACCGTACAGTTTTTCGAAAGAAAATCGTGGCTAAACCGTACAAAATAGATCGGGTCTAAACCGTACAGTGCACTTTTACCACTACGGGCTAAACCGTACACTCGACATTTTTTTCAACCCTCTCAAAAAGACAAAATGTAGATTTGTGCTTCAAACTAATTAACTCAACGTTAATATCGGACTCAAATGCATATACCCACAGTGTTAGAAAAGGCTTAGCGTTGTTGGTAAGCTTACAATGAGGAAAAATATGACCTCCTTCTCGATTCGATTTCTGATTTTCGGTTTCTGCATTGTTTACGAAAGATTTTGAGCCTTACACACAGACATGAACCATTAGGAGGTAAACCGCTGTTGACGGGCGTTATAATTCTGTGTTATGAGACCAACTAAAAGCCGGAAAGAAATATCTACATTGTTTAAAAAGTGTAAAAATGTGATGCTTACCTTTCAGCCTCCTGTTCGTCCGCCATCTTGGAAAAGTCTAAACATTCGCGACCGTACAGCTTGCACCACAGTGTGTATATAACGACCACTAAATTACATCAATTATTTTGTGTTACAGGCAGGTGGCTGCTTAAAGCAAGGTGAAAGTAAAACAGACCGCTCCTATGAGAGCGTTCTGTTTTACTTTCACCTTGCTTTAAGCAGCCACCTGTCCTAAATACCATCTAATTAACTCAATTTAGTGGTCGTTATAGAGAGGTTTTTCTGTAAATAGATCTAAAATATTACCCAAAAATTGTTTTGGCAATTTTAGGGGGCGTACATCGGGTCCGCCCCCTCTAAATCTGCGCCTGCGCTACTGTCCTCAATGTCTTTGACACCAATGTTTAGATGTGTTACTCATGTCCACAAGGTCTCCAGAAATTCAGATCTGAGGATATTCTTTAACCCTTACAACGCTGAGTTTTCAAATGGACTACATGTATTCCAAAATTCAAACAGGTCAAGCTTATGATGAATATTTAGGGATTTTTCTAAAGAAAAGTGTAACATGACAAACAGTGCAGACCCTGATGAGAGGGCTCCTCTAGGAACCCTATCATCTGGGTCTACACTGTTTGCAATGTACATTAGTGACTCGTGTCCCGCACTGTAAGGGTGAACTTTCCTCTTTACTTATGGAGTATGTACTCTGTAGGTGACCTCTTGCCCTGCATTGTTCACTTCAAGAACTTAGCAGGGTAGAAGTTGCTGATATGTCCACCTCACTGATGGGCATTCAGATGGTGCCGTGGCAGGTTTTAAAAAGATTTTGCATCAAAGTTTCTTCGTTGTCGGTTGGCAACTTTCAGGTAGTTGTCAGTGTAGTGTTCAGTGATTAACTGGTGCAATTTTCCGAATCCTGTTATGAGATGTGTCTAGATGATCCACTGGCATTGTTTGCTCAATATCCTAGATGACAAACTGTCCTTCGTCAATAATTTCTTCAAAGGGGTTTTCCGATGCTGGTATATTGATTGGATCTGTGATGGTATATTGAACTGGAACACTTTCTGATGCTGCATGTCAACCATGTACGCCATAAAAACGCATTTAGAGCTACGCATTTTCAAACAGAGTAGGATCAGATGACTTCTGTAGAAACCGTCTGATCAGGGTCTGCTCTGTTTGCTTATTATATTTTGTGTATTCAATTCTGCAGTTTCTGTCAAGACTAACAATTCATGCGCCCATGTGCTATTATAACAATTATTCTAATTGATATCCATGTTGTCATTATTTCTAACATGAATATTTGTGGCGTACAGGGTTAAATGCCTGTCCATTTACTATTTTCCGATCTGGGACTTCTGTACCAACTGCACTAATTGCAAGAGATGGTACTCTCTTCCATTCTTAACCCGTTCCCTGTTCTATAGATGTTTATTCCAAATTTCAATACCTACTGAATATTCATGGACATAATAGTTACAATGAAATATGGAAGGCGGAACATTGTATAGTCATTTTAGAAAGTAAAGAAACACATCTTTCAAGTTCCATTAGCAAACAGAGCAGACCCTGATCAGACGGCTCCTATAGGAGCCGTCTGATCTGGGTCTACTCTGTTTGCAAATGCGTGAAAACACGTTTATATGAGGGAAAGGGTTAACCCTTTGGCTGTTAAATATTCATGACATCATACGTGTAACTTAGCTAAATTCGTATAATGGCATATGTACAATTAAAGGATTGTTTGGTAGAAACTGTACAATCAGATCTATATAATTCCATAGACAATATACATACCGTGCGGTCCCTGATCCAACAGGAGCCGTCTGATCTGGATCTACTCTGTTTGTACAGGCGTGAAAAGTCATTTCTATGAGGGAAAGGTTTAAATAGTACTCTTCTTATTTCCCGGGATGTGCATGCGTCTGTCTGGGAAGTAAAGATGACGAATGACGGTACCCAGGATTTTTGACTACTAGATGGTTCTGGCTCTTTGTAGTTTGAATGTCTTTATGACGACACCCCTCTTTGAAATGAATCACACTTAATAAGATGTTTTTTGCCATGTACTGGATATTTTGTTTGATCTGACTTTTGTCACAAGGCGATATATAAAGTATATTACATGTATATCGATTTATTTGTTAGTTAGTTTGTTTGTTTGTCATTCATTCATTCATTCATTCATCCATTCATTTGTCTATTTATTTATTTATTTATTTATTTATTTATTTAGATAGAAAGATAGAAAAAATATTTACTTATTTATCTGCCTATCTATCATACTCTGTCCTGTACTGTCTTGTCATAACCTATCCTATCCTATCATATCATATTCCTATCCTAGTCCTATCCATATTCCTATCATAGCCTGTCATATCCTGGCCTATTGTAGCTGTGCTCCTGTTTGTCCGTCCGTCCATCCATCCATCCATCCATCTGGAGCTTGTCTATCTAGTTGGCTGACTGTTCAGGATTTTTCTCGTCTGCGGTCTATGTTTTAGTTAGCCCCAATGGTGTTTGTTACAGTTTCCGTTTCCTGTACATTCTTGTTGTTGCTACAAATAATTGTAAATAATTTGTTTTGTGACACTTTTTCTGCATTAAAAAGGAATGGAACATCATAAGTGAAACAATTCTTTCTCAGATAAACAAATACTTTGGTAAAGAGGCAGATATTTGTGTTGGATTCTACAAAGAATGTGTTAACCGTGTACCCCACCCACCTCTCATGCATGGTAGTGAATGTAAACAAAACATGATTTTTGCTCATTTTGCGTTGTAAGATACAGATACTAATACTGAACGTCTTTTAAATATGGAAATTCGTATAAGTAACACAAACTTGTTCATATATAAAACCCATTAATGGTTATACAATATAACATATATCAAAATACGATACAGTTGAAAAGAAGAGATCAGAGTTAAGTTGTGAACACAAATTCCTGCTTAATATTTCAACAAAAGACAATTGTACAGCAGGATGGATAGGCAAAGGAAAAGGCCGGTTCGAATAAAAATAATCAGCATGGGAAATGCAGAAGTTGGAAAGGCAAGTACATGTATTTACTTAATCTCAGAGTGATGATAATTTATAATTATATGTGGTCGTTCCTATCTCATAAAAGGGAACCAGGTCAACTCGGCCTAGGGCCAGATCGACGGGTGCTACTAAACAGAGTCTGGTAGAGTCCGGTAGAGTCTGGTAGAGTCCGGTAGAGTCTGGAGGCTTTTTAAGAAGATTAAGTGCATTTTCAAGATTATACTGCTGTTATATAACATTAATATATATACATAATGGGGGTACTGGACCACCTCCTCCGGTTCACCTCGCCATACTGGCTCGGCTCACCTCCCCCGGATGGTCCAGTACACGTTTCACTCCCCATTATGTATATATATCATTGAGGTAAAAAAAAAAAAAAAAAAAAAAAAAATCATCGAAAGATTCCCCCGGATCATCCCTACTTTTTTATTTTTATTTATCATCTACCACTGTTCGTCACCTACTACACTCATTTTTTTTTCATCACCCCTCCCACCCACAGAAGATGTTCGGTGTTCGTCTTCACTTTTTTATTTTATTTTATCATCTACCACTGTTCGTCACCTACTACACTCATTTTTATTTTCATCACCCCTCCCACCCACAGAAGATGTTCCGTGTTCGTCTTCTATTTTTAATATTTATTTTCATTCACCCCACTGTACCTCCTTTTACCCCTCGAGTACCCACCTTTTTTAGGTCTATCTGAATTATGAATACATTTTAAAATAAAATAAATAAAATATTCCAAATGTAGATATAAATCCAGAATATGGAACCATAATATCCTTAATAAATCTTTTTTTATTTACTTTATCCAAGCAGACGACAATTTTAAGTAATAACATAATTTAAACAGGAAGTAACTAACTGGAAAAACCAATATCTTACTTATTGCACAATGAGTTTAAACTTTATAAGCCTAATTTATAGGATTTATACTTGTGTACACAATTAATAACTAGGCATTGCGTGGTAGGACAAACTTCTAAGACTTTCTTCACCTGGAAGATTGTGCTTAACATAGGGGTTTGATCCTCCCGGTTGTAAGATCCGGAAGCTATTCCACTCGTGAGTCCATGTACCCTGTGAGCTGACAGGGTACATAGGAATTCCCCATGGCAGGCCCCACATAGACTTCTCGACTCGGCTAAACAGTAGCAAAATTCATAATTGTAATGACAGCAAATATAAATGCGACCTACTAGTTCAATACTTTAATAAAGACTGATTTTCAAAGTATAAACACATATATAACCGATGTGTTTTCGGCGTAACGGGTCTACAACGTGACGTCACTGACTACTAACGTTGACGTTCGCGCCATAAGATAATTATAACAATAATAGACAACTATTGATCAATAAAACAGTTTTTTAGATGAGTTATTATATTGTTCAGCCATCTATTATAACACGAACGCCGATGTAAAAATGAGCGTATAATAGCTTGAAAACATCCGGTAAATGTTACCTGGTAATGGCCGACCTACGTCGGATAGAGTCTGGTCAAGTATTATCTAGAAGCCCTATTAGTATAAGAATACCCTGAATTGTATCAGTAAACATTCTACATACATTAATAAGTGATTTCATCATAAATTCAAAAGCAGTATGTTGGCCTAAATTTCCGTTTTCATCTCCAGACTCTACGTACACTACCCTCCGAAATTTCGCCAGACTGCAGTCTGGAAAAAGCGAAATAATAATCTTTTATACAATACATATCAAGTGCATACTGCTTTTATATTTATGATAAAATCACTTATTAATATAAGCAGAATATTTTCTGATAAAATTAAGGGTATTCTAATACTAATAGGGCTCCCAATACTTGAACAGACACTACCCGACTTACGTCGGCCATTACCGTGTCACCGGGGTAATATTTGCCGGGTGTTTTCAAGCTATTATAGGCTATTTTGTTAAGGATATTACCTGTTACAGCTGCAAACATACTAAATAATGTTATTAATCAGCATTATAATCATGACAATGCACCTAATCATCTTTAAAAGCTCCCAGACTCTACCAGACTCTACCGGACTGTACCAGACTCTGTTTAGTATCACCGCAGATCGGCTCCTGAGTCAGGACGACCTCTGGTCAAGTCGGCTCGGATCAAGTCGGCCCACTAATTATATCGAATAATGTATTCTGCATTATTGCCAGTTATATAATACATTTTTTTGTATATTCTTTATTCTGAATACTTAAATGTTAATTTAATTTTTTTCATAGAGATACCTGTTACTAGAGATGTGCTCTAAAGTAACCTTCTCCAACATGACGTCGTCCACTATGTCCATAACTGGCCGGAACACATTGACTCTGAAGTCCTTCTTCCTTTATCATTGATTATATAACATACATGTACGACTATAAACATTCTTACAATGTGTTCCACTGATCAGGGTCTTCACTGTTTTGCACCTTTACAAACAAAGGAGACCCAGATCAGAAAGCTCCTGTTAGACATGTCTGATCATGGCCTCCTCTGTTTAAAAAATCTACATGTGTAGATTTATTTCTACAATTTTTGGCATGGTCAAAGTTCCCATGTTTATGCTGTCGTAATCATATCTATATTTTATCAAAAGCGAACAGAGCAGACCTTGATCAGATGGCTACTGTCACAATAGAAGCTGTCTCATCTGGGTCTATTCCGTTTGCAAAGGCATATTTATTGAGTAAATGGTTAATGAAGAAGGAAAGTTATGCATAAAGCTCCTACATGAGATTTCTGCAATATTTTCATCCTGCATTAAGTAGTCACTTGCTTTTAAAGACACCCACATATATTTATTAACCCTTTCCTCCATAAATACGCCTTTCTACGTCACTGTAAAAGTCACTTTATGAATCCAATAGAAGAAAATGCTCTATTTATCACAATGGTTTCGTAACTACACAATTATATAATTTCCTTTTCTCTAGTTAATGCTCCTTTTTGGTAGATTTATTCAAAGAGGTTGGGTCTTAAAATAGCCTATGAGGGAATGGGTTAAAGTCTTTCTTCAAGACACCCATGCATAAGTGGCTCTACTATATTTATATTAAAAAAATATATTGCAGCAGATTAAAAAATGAGCAGACAGCTTTTTTTACTATAGGATAAAGGTTAATAATTGTTATGATTGTGTTCAGTTTCAATTGTTTCATTTCAGAGCTGTATTATAAAAAGATACTGTGAGAAAAGATTTGTTCATAAATACCTGGCAACCATTGGCATTGACTATGGTGTAACAAAGTAAGTGATTTTGCCTTTACCTCATAAATACTTAATCCTTTACTCAGAGCTACAGATAATGGTGTGTACTCAAATACTAAAATCTTCATTTCTCCACCAAACCCAGTGTTGTGACCACTCTTTAGAATCGTCTCCAAGAGATGATTCTAAAGAGTGGTCACAACATAGGGTTTGGTGGAGAAGTTATACTTGAAATATATTTAATTTACGCCTCTTATCTGGAGCTCTGCCTTTACTTCATAAATATGCCTTTCTATGCCTTTGACATTACTTTAACATTGGCTATTACTCCTTTACTATTCATGCACATCTTAGGAAAATTCACACACTTGTTCACCGTCACAAGGGCTACACTCGAACAGAAGAGCATAGGCACCCGCTTGCTGTGCTTTTGTTTTATGGATTTGTTACTGTATTTGTGTTTGTGAAATAGCAAGTACCACTTTTTCAGAGTAACAATCAAAGAGAAAGAGGTGAAGGTGAACATTTTTGACATGGCTGGGCATCCTATATTTTATGAGGTGAGTGACAGATTTTTTGAACTGGGATACCAAGAACTTTGGGATAGCTTGAAGTAAAAGTTCATTCCTTCCAAAATTTACAATACAGAATTGTTCTAAAATGTATTATTGCACATATCTAGAACACATGTGACAATGTAATGCAGGTCAAAGGTAATGCTGCAAGCTTCTACAGGAGCTTTTAGTATTACTTTAGACTTGCACTAAGCTGTGAACTTGAGAAATTGATCAGATTAGAAATCGGATGACTCAAACCTCTGTTGTCTGGAAGTAATTTGTATGGTCCCTTAAAGTTCGAGATACCAAAGTTCAGCTGTATATTATAGCCTAATTACCATATAATTCAGGCAGTCAAACTTAGAAAACAAATATTGTGGACCTTAAAGGAGCAGGTTGATCTGGGTCTACACTATTTCCTATTATATAAATTTTCAAAGTTATCAAAGTGGTGGCATGCCATATTGACTTATTCAGCTTTGCAAACAAATTAAGGGTACAACTAGGGTGTATGAATATTGAATAACCGTACATTATTCAAAAGTAGGTGATTGAAAAACCAAACAGTGAACAAATGTCATTTGTTTGTACTTTTGCTATAATTCTGTTTTGATGTGTAGAATAAGTGAATAGATATCTGATCAAGGTCTGCAATTGCTTGTCTTCCTTATTAACCCATTACTCCATGGAGCTTTCTGCATTACTTTCAACCTGCATTAACCTACCACTTGCCTAACAGACCCGTAGTTAGACCCTTTTTTGATGGTCACTTAAGACAGGTTTTACTGTAATCCTTATTGTCATCCATCATCGGCTATTAAGTGTCAAAAGGCAGTAAAACAAAACTCAGGCTCTAGTGTACAACCTTTATTATTTTAGGTACGCAATGAATTCTACAAAGACACCCAGGGGGCGCTACTTGTGTATGATGCTGCTGATAGAAACAGCTTCGAGAGCCTTGATCACTGGCTTATGGAGATGCAAAATGAGATGGGCAACCAGGCAGAACTTGATAATGTGATCATGTGTGTTTGTGCAAACAAGGTAATTTATGCTTACTTCTTACCAAATTCTAACCAGAAGGAAAAATGAGTGTAACTTAACGACCTTGGATTCAGGTATAAACGGTATATTTTCTGAAAGACGTTTTGACCTACGCTAGGTCTTTATCAAAATACAGAATATACAAAATTTAACAATGAAGGTTGTTCTCTTGCTCCGGATTATCCATTTTTTGAGTAAATAATCCATTAACTCAGAGAAACTGAATTTTTTTACCTGAATATTTCGGCTTTATCGTAAAGCCTTCGTCAACACACTGAGATGTGGTCAGTGGGTGTCACATGACTTTGAGTCTTCATGTGACACAAGGAGAGGGTCATACACTGCTGGAAGTTCCAACCCCTCATCCTGTATCTTGATTAATACGTACTACATAAAAGGTTTAGACTGAAAACATGGATATGATATGAGATGAGGAATAAAATATACCGGGATGCTTCGTAACATGAGATTAAAATGAAAATTAGTGTCAAAAGTTATCTTGTCTTATGATTACCCTTTACTTAAAAAGTCCGTACATGTAAATGGAATGTACATAGTTCTGTATTTCTGAGTGTCGTACTCATCTAAGCAGATAGTAGCTTCACTATGTGAAAAAAATATATAGGTTTGTTGTCACTGGATGGAGAGTTAATAGTTTCTGTGGTATATTCAGGCTCATCTGGGTCTGGGATTGGTGATATTGGTACTGGTAGGTTGGTCATCTCTCGTAGAATTTCGTAGAATTCCTACCAAATTGTTCAATCTTTAGAGACACTAGTCTCTAAAGTTTGAACAATAAAAAGGAAGTGCTGGCTTAGACAAAAATGTAGGATCAGATCAATATAATTTCACAAGCAAATAGAGCAGACCCTGGTCAGACAACTTCTATAGGAGCCGTCTGATCTGGGTCTACTCTGTTTGCAAAGGGGTGAAAAGGCCTTTATTTGAGGGAAAGGGTTGAGGCATATGTTAGTTCATTGCTGTACTGTACAGGAATTTCCCAAAGCTTTCTGCATTGTTTCTGCCCTGCATTTAGCAAATATCTGCCCTATGCTGATCAGTAAGTGGGAAATTAACTCTTTACTCCATAAATACAGTTTTGCAAACAGAGTAGACACAGATCAGATAGCTCCTATATGAGCCATCTGATCAGGGTCTGCTGTTTGCTTATGATATAACAGATATGAATCTACACTTTCTGCCATGGCCAAAACTTCCAGTGTCCATAAGCTATTATAACAATTAATTTTATTAATAGTCATGATGCAATTATTTTTTACATGAATATTCTTTGAGTTAACCGTTTCCTCCATAATTACGCCTTTCTATGCCTCTGTAAAAGTAATTCCTTGAAACCATTGTGATAAATAGAGCATAGGAGCAAATGCTCTATTTATCACAATGGTTTCTAAACTAAACAATTCTCAAAGTACAAAAATGAGGCATGCAGACTGTATGTTCACCACATACAGAACAAACAGCAGCCCGAACAGCAACACAAGGAAACAGCAAATGTACATAACTATAAAAACATCAAGAGACGCACAAAGACAAAACAAACATACAATAGGGGGATGATGGAAGTACCGCCTTTGAACGGTCAGTGACAAAAGTCACTGGGGGGCTTAAACCGGTTTTTCGGTGCCAAACCTCACACTTATTCCATCCCCACCCTAAAAGACAAACAGTGTAAATAAATGTATCCCCTCTCCGACTAATCTACAACAACTGCGATGGCAAATACAGTAGTAAAGTGCATGTATAACGAAAACATTTAAGTGAACAAACTGTATCCACCTATAGCTAGTGTACTCAATGATTGAGCTGCAAACAGAGTAACTGTAGAAAAGGAATAAAGGGTACGACAAAAACGAAATCGTACAGATATCCGACGTTCTCCTTCCGTTTCTAGATTTAAGAGGTCGCCTTCATAGAGTACTAAACCTTTCTTGTCGGCGTACATGCAAAGAGGCCAGCGTGATTGCCAACTTTAAAAGGGTTGACAACCAAACATGCAGTATGTTGTAGTAATATAGGATCATATCCCTTTTTAATGAATTTTTTAACATAGTTGATGAACAAAGTGAGAAAATGGGATAGTTTCCTTTTCTGTAATTAATGCTCCTTTTTGGTTGATTTATTCCAAGAGGCTGGGTCTAAAAATAGCATATGAGGGAATGGGTTAAATAAGTTTTGCTCTAGTGTATGTTTTCACCAGAGTCATCGACAAAAAAGTGTACATGTATTTCAAATATAAAAATCATTTTCCATTCCTTTCAATGTTTATTTTTACATGTATATGCAAATGGACTATTCCAGTACTCGAAAAGGTCAAGCTTACCATGAATATGCAGAAACTGATGAGTCTTCTCATCTGGGTAGACTGAGTCTGTTTGCAAAGGAAATTTATGCAGGCCTTTTTATGGCAATTTTGGGAAAAATTCATTTAAATAATTGGGAGTTTTTTGGCATTAAAAGTGATGATTTAGAGAGCATTTTTTGTCCCATTTTAGCTTATTTTGCATTTGTTTTAGCATCCTTATTAAATTTGGTCTCTATTGGGAACTTTCACCTCAAATTGGGAAAAATGTCACCTATTCTGCTTTAGGAATGAGTCCTTTTAAAAGATCCTTGTAGACTTCAGAAAAAGGCATGTAATGACTTGTTTCACATACTGAACAGGCTAAACTTTTTGTTGTAACCACTCCTTAGAATTATCTCAAGTGTTATATAGTGATCACAGCATAGGGGTTGGTGGAGAAATAATGAAGCTATTCTTTGAGAACAGAACAGAACAGATTTTTATCGAAGACTTATACAAACGTACATCGTCTTGTTAACATATAATGCATACATTTATCATAATCACATGAATATGTACAGCACATAGTATCTAAATATAGCAGCTTTACTGGGAATTTAAAACTGTGTTTCTTAAAGTCATAGCTTCTTTAATATATTTCGAACACTTTATCAATACCTTTCTGTTTTGAGATTTCAGTAATTCAATAAACTTGTACATAGATGGTCTTACATAATAATATTTCTTCAAGTATATTTTTCGTAGCTCAATATATTTGGGGCATATACATACAAAATGATATTCATCTTCTAAATCTAAAAGGCTACAACATTGACAATATCGCTGCTCACGTGGTATGTTATGCCTTGCGTATCAACCAGTCTGTATACGAAAAGGATGCACCGAAAGTCTCAGCCGACAAAAATAAAACCTATAATTGCATGGTAGTATATCAAGATAGTTCTCATAACAAACAACAGATTTACAATGCTTATAGTTACTAAGTACTGAACTTCTATCCAGCGTACAAGCCCATTCTTGTTTAAATGTGTCTATCACTCTACCTTTAAACACCTCTGGGAATATTTTAGGGTCTACACAATTCACTTCGTTGAAAACATGCGAAAATCCATAATCACTTAACATCTTCTTAACATTTGTCACCCAGTTTTTACAGCCCTTATTGCAGTCCTCCAAACTAATCCTGTACATTGTTTTTAGTAAAATATTTTTAGAATATTTAAGCTTACACCAGTACTTAATTAATCTTACATAACGAGATACATGTCTATATAATGGGTATGAGAATTGTTTAACCCGTAACTCCATAAATACGCCTTTCTACTTTTCATGTGAGGAAGCCTTCCAGCTGGCTTGCGGTAGGTCGGTAGTTCTACCTTGATGTTATTCTGTGCACGAAACAATGCTATTTGTTCCGTGCACGAAACAATGCTATTTGTTCCGTGCACAGAATAACCTCTGGGGTCTTTCTCCACCTGTAATTAGCTGGGCATCGTTATATGACTGAAATACTGTTAAGTCGAAGTAAAAACCCGATATAAATAAACAAAACGCCTTTCTACCCCTTTGCAAACAGAGTAGACCCTTCTGAATCAGGATCTGCTCTGTTTGCTTATGATATAGTATAGATCTACTTCTATAGTTTCGGTAATGGCTGAAAATCTAGTATTGATATGCCATTATGAAAAATTCATTTTGTAATAGGTAATATTCATGATGTCATTATTCCTTATAAAATGAATATTCATGGAGTAATGGTTTAATTTATGCATCATATCTATGCCTCTGTTTCACAGTGCGACAGAAAGAGTGTGGTGGACGAGTCCGAGGGCAGACTGTGGGCCGACAGTAAAGGCTTCCAGTTCTTCCAGACCTCGGCACAAACAGGAGAAGGAGTCACAGAAGTATTCCAGGTAAGCCTATAACACCAAGAACGTTGTTACCCATAACCCCCTGTAAATATGCCTACTCAACACTTTCCCTCATATAAACGTGTTTTCACGCATTTGCAAACAGAGTTGACCCAGATCAGACGGCTCCTAGAGGAGCCGTCTGATCAGGGTCTGCTCTGTTTGATAATAGAATTTGATAAATCTGTTTCTTTAGTTTCTAAAATGGTTACAATGTTACGCTTTCCAAATTGCAGTATAATTATTTTGTCCATGAATATTCAGTAGGTATTGAAATTTGAAATAAACATAGAACAGGGAAAGGGTTAACTTTTACAATCAAGAACGTTGTTACCCATAACCCCCTGTAAATATGCCTACTTAACTTTTACAATCAAGAACGTTGTTACCCATAACCCCCTGTAAATATGCCTACTTAACTTCTACTATCAAGAACGTTGTTACCCATAACCCCTGTAAATATGCCTACTTAACTTTTACTATCAAGAACGTTGTTACCCATAACCCCCTGTAAATATGCCTACTTAACTTTTACTATCAAGAACGTTGTTACCCATAACCCCTGTAAATATGCCTACTTAACTTTTACTATCAAGAACGTTGTTACCCATAACCCCTGTAAATATGCCTACTTAACTTTTACTATCAAGAACGTTGTTACCCATAACCCCCTGTAAATATGCCTACTTAACTTTTACTATCAAGAACGTTGTTACCCATAACCCCCTGTAAATATGCCTACTTAACCATTTACTCCAGGAATGTTCATGTAAAAAATTATAAAATAATGAATACTAATTAGATTAATTGTTATAATAGCACATTGAAATAGAGCTTTTGTAATGGCAGCAAATGTAAAATCATATCTATATGCGGGGTGATTGATAAGTCCCTGGCCTGGGGCAGGGAGCAGCAGTTTGACCTCAATATTTTCATTTATTTTTCAACATAGTCACTTTGCAAGCTTACACACTTTGTCCAACGGTGTTGGAGCATTTGGATACCTTCTCTGTAAAAGGTGGCATGTTGGCCCTCAAGAAATGCTTCAACAGCTTGTTTGACGTCATCATCAGTGCAAAAATGGCGGCCGCTGAGTTCCTTTTTCATCTTGGCGAATAGGTAATTCAGAGAGTGCTAGAGGGTGCTAAATCAGGTGAATATGGTGGATGTTCAACCATTTGGAAACCACATTCCTGAATGGCAGCCATGGCAACAGTGGACTTGTGTGCTGGAGCATTGTCCTGGTGGAAGACCAGACCTAATGACAGCTTGCCACGCCTTTTCTCCTTGATTTTTTCACGAAGCTGCCTCATGAAGTCAGCATAATACCTTCCGGTCACAGTATGACCTCTTTCAAGATAATCCACTAGCAGCACACCTTTTGCCTCTCAGAAAACTGTGGCCATCACCTTCCTAGCGGATGTTGTCGACTTGGCTTGTTTCAGAGGTGGTGATCCTGGGTGTTTCCACTGTTTTGACTGTTGTTTTGTCTCAGGTTCAAAGTGGTGAACTCATGTTTCATCAACAGTTACAAACTGCTTGAGAAACTTCTCCTGATCCCGCTCAAACATGGCAAGGTTTTCCCTGGACATGTTGCACCGAACTCGTTTCTGGTCGAGACTCAGAAGTTTTGGGACCCATCTGGCAGAAACCTTGCAAATCATTATGGATAATTGCATGGACTCGTTCCTGTGATATACCCAGCTGTGTATCAATGTACCGCTGTGTAATTCGCCGATCTGCCATAATCATATCATGGATTTTATTTATGGTCTCCTTTGAGGTGACAGTTGGTGGCCTGCCAGGATGGGGGTCATCTTCAAAACTCTCTCTACCGCGTTTAAATTCAGCGTGCTATAACAACATAGGGCATGCTCCCCTAATGTAGCTACCATGTCCTCATGAATCTCCTTAGGTGATAAGCCTTTGAGGCCAAGGTATTGAATAATCGCGCGATGGCTAACATTGTCCATTTGCTTAGAAGTACTCAACTAGTAAGTAGCTTTGAGAATCAAATTCTGGCAAACAACAGAGAGAAAAAAATCCTTCTGTCTCTGCAGAGTGATTATAACACCTTTTCTACACGGACATCAAATGTTCTGTTTTTAAGTGGTCTGTTTCTACCCCAGGCCACAGACTTATCAATCACCCCTCGTATCATATCATATAAGCAAACAGAGCAAATCCTGATCAGACAACTCCTAAAGGAGGCATCTGATCTAGTTCTACTCCATTTGCAATGGTGAAGAAGGGTGCATCTATGGAGTAAAAGGATAAATACATGCTAAGTTGGAGATAAAAGGCAGACATGCATATCAAAACTAAAATTGTCATTTCTCAACCAAACCCTATACTGTTACTTGTTACATCATCTCTTCAAGAGGATTCTTAAGACTAAGAATCACAACTAAGGGTTCAATGAAGAAGTATTTGTGAAAAAAAATCATTAATTTTCAAATCTTACTTATTCTTCTATAGCACCCACATAATGGATAAACCTGAGAAAATATATGAGCATGTAGTTGCTTAATGCAAGATGAAAATACATGTAATGCAGAAAGCTTCTCTAGGAGCTGTCTGCATACTTTTTGTCCTATATTAAGCTACCACCTGTCTTACTTGTCCACCTGGCTACCACCTGCCCTTTCCCTCATATAAATGGCTTTTTTCCACACATTTGCAAACAGAGTAGATCCAGGGTCTGTTCTATTTGCTTATGACTTGATACAGATCTACAAATTTTGTCAAAGCTAAAAATATCTTGAAAGTTTTATATTATAAAATATCAGCTAACCCTTTACCTCATATTACGCATTTGCAAACAGAGTAGACCCAGATCAGACGGCTCCTATAGGAACCGTCTGATCAGGGTCTGCTCTGTTTGCTAATGGAATTTGAAACATCTGTTTCTTTCCTTTTTAAAATGGCTACAATGTTCCACTTTCAATATTTCATTAAAGCTATTTTGTCCATGAATATTCAGTAGGTATTGAAATTTGGAATAAATATAGAACAGGGAAAGGGCTTATATTCATGATGTCATGATTTCATACCCGAATATTGAACAGGGAAAGGGTTAAAAACCAATAAATCGACTTATTTTGGGTGGTTACTGTAGACAGGTGATACTGTATGTTTGTTGTTTTGCAGGCTTTATTTGAAGGTGTAGTGTCAGCTATTGAGAATGGTGGGAAGAAGCTGCCTTTTACAACGCAATTAGGATATACCAAAGATCAGATAGAAGCCATACAGAGACTTAAGAGTGCAAAGGGAGATTACGAGAGACTGGGACTGAGAGATGGTGCTTCAAAGTAAGTGTTCCATTACTGAAAATAACCTACTTAACCCTTTACTCCATGAATATGCTTTTCTACGCCTTTGCAAACAGGGTAGATCCAGATCAGACAGAGCCATCTGATCAGGGTCTGTTTTGTTGTGTTACCTGCAGAGAGACAGTGTGACTAATAGTGATCACTTTTCCATCATCTGTCTGTCTGTCTGTCTGTCTGCCCATCACACTTTCTTTTTTTTATACCGCTGCAAACATGGTTTACGGACATTTGCCCCCCGGACACTTGCCCCCGGACCTTTGCCCCCCTATTTGGGCATGGGCGGACATTTGCCCCCCCCCCCCCCGGTGATTTAGCCTGGGCGGACATTTGCCCCCCTAACGGTTTAGCTTGGGCGGACATTTGCCCCCCTGTTAATTTCCTCGAGGACGGACCTTTTGGTCATTTTTTGCATCATCAGCATCCCTAAAACATTTTACAGGAAGTTGGGCATTTAGAACAACAAAGTGTTTATATATAAAAATTACCTTCAAATAGCAACTAATCATGCATGGGGTTTCCCAAGCTTTTACAAACGAGTTTAATTGAGGCCTCTATTTACCTTTTTTGCAATGATTTGATGCGTGTAAATATCCTCAGTATTTAATTCGGCAGCCATTTGCAAAAGTTGTAAACACAGAGGTTATATATATGCAGAAAAGGGTGTATTCCAAATCAAATGATTCTGCGACATCAAATGTGACCTTTCATTTTCTGAAAATGGTGACCTTTCATTTTCTGAAAACACTGACAGCCAATTTTCAATTTCAAATTTCAAATACTCTTTATTTTCTCAGTTTGCATTTATATACAAAAACATGAGAACTTTCCCTCATACACATTCAACATTTAGGTCAGGCACATTTTTTATAATATAACAAATAGGATGATCCATTTCATTTCTTAACCTGATGACTTTCAGTTCTACCTAATAATTTCGAAAGGAAGAGAACAGCATATGTAAAAGTACTATTGTAGTTGGTAGATCTACATGGAAGGTCCCGGGGATATTCTGCTATTTGCAGTACTTCCCGGGACTTAGCCATGTCCGCTCATTAGCACGAGGAAAGTGGCGATACGTGTCGGCTTCTAATTGGAATATGATTTACTTAAAGTATTCTCGAAAGTGTCATTCATAGAAAATGGATTTACTGTGCTGTTTTTCTAAAGGAATTTGGATAGTTTACCGTTGGCGGTCAATGTAATGTATGTTTTATTGTTTGTAAAGTGTCGAATGCATGCTTTTTCCCTTTCGTACCATGGGTAATTCGTCCCTGGTATAAACCGTTACTTGCACGTTTCTGTTGGTTATTCCAGGTTATTCTGTTGGTTATATTTATTGTTTTAACACACAAAGGTGTATGCAGCAGAACATGACCTTTCACTTATTGTCATTATGTTGTTATGTGTTAAAAACACAACAAGTGTTAATTGGATTAGGGGTTTGACTAGCCTAAAGGCAGTGGAAAATTCTACACTAACGCAATTCATTTACTGTCAAGTGTCGGCTTAGCTTTTATGATAAATATTTGTTTGATTCACACGACGCAATTTTTAAAAATAAATACTGGATCTGGAGGTGATAAGTATACATCTGTTTGTTATTTGAATACAAATTATTTAAAATAGCTACATTTCTGTATTAGAGCAGTTTCTAATGAACCTGAATTGAAGTCTCTGGGTTTTCTGAGATCGAGTAACACAATACATGTGGTGGCAAGACTCAGGGGGGGGGGGGGCAAATGTCCGCCCAAGTCAAACCACTAGGGGGGCAAATGTCCGCCCAAGTCAAACAGGGGGCATATGTCAGGGGGGCAAATGTCCGCCCAAGCTAAAACACATGGGGGGGGGGGCAAATGTCCGCCCATGCCCAAATAGGGGGCAACGGTCCGGGGGCAAGTGTCCGGGGCAAATGTCTTAGAATCTGCAAACATAGCTTGAGAGGGGGTATATAGGAGTCAGTGTGTTGGTCGGTCAGTCTGTCTGTCAGTTTGTCTGTCTGTCTGTTGCACAATCTGGCACAGATCCTGGTCACGGCACCAAAATATTTGATTTGCGATCAAGGCAGCTGAGCGGTGCTATTCCATCAGCTTCAGTGATAGTTCTTGTTTTATAAACTTTATTCTAACAAACCAGTAGGTGACACATGTGTTCCTTTGAACACTCTTGTTTGTTTATGAAATGTTATAGATCTGGGTCCATGCTTATAAAACTTTTAGTTGAGTCTGAGTTCGTTCTGACCAATCAAAAGCTTGAAAACTCAAATCTGACCAATCAAAAGCTTGAGAACGAACTCAGACTCAACTAAACCCCTGACTCTAAACGTTATGCCTGTGTTCATGTGTTATTATTAAAATAGAGCTAATTAATATGCATGATGTTGTTACTTCTTACATGAATATTCATGGAGTAAAGGGCTAAGACTGCATACAAATGGCAAATTTGTAATTCACTATGCAAAGTGTTTTGATCATGTTGAAGTAATGAGTAACTCAGTTCTATAACCATTTCCTTCATATAAGCACATTTTCATGCATTTGCAAACAGAGCAGACCCAGATCAGATGGCTCCTATAGGAGCCATCTGATCAGGGTCTGCTCTGTTTGCTAATGAAATTTTAAATATCTGTTCTTTACTTTCTACAATGGCTACAATGTTCTACCTTTCATATTTCGTTGCAACTATTGTTTTCATGAATATTCAGTAGGTACTGAAATTTGGAATAAACATAGAACAGGGAAAGGGTTATGAGTTAAAAATTATTTTCCAAAGGTTACAACAGCAAGAATTCTCTCAGAAATATCCATCCAAATGAAACTTGGTTGATAATTCCTATAATGACAAGTACATATAGAAAATGAGGCTTGAAAAGGTTTACAGATTTTTTTTTTATTTTAATTGCAGGGATGAGGTGAACAAAGCTTATAGAAGACTAGCAGTATTGTTACATCCGGACAAAAATGTGGCCCCCGGCAGTGAGGAAGCTTTTAAAATACTTGTAGCAGCAAGAACAGCGTTACTGAAACGATGTCAATGATACAAGCTTTCCAGCATAGTCATCTAGAATATGTTTTATCTGAATGGACTTCCGGCATTCTAAAACATATGACCCTCATTTACCCTTTGAATGAGGGAAGGTACACTTGTCATACTGGAGTACACTGTCAGAGGTCCAGATAAGATGCGTAAATTAAATAACTTATTTCTCCTACAAACCCTATATTGTGACCACTCTTTAGAATCGCTTCGAAGAGATGATTCTAAAGAGTGGTCACAACATATGGTTTGGTGGAGAGAGGATGATTTTAGTCAGACAGATAAGTATTTGAGTACGAGTTCATTTATCAGACCTGACCAATGCATTCTAAAGTAGATATTTTTTATCTGTGAATAGCATGTGTCTCTATACCGAATGATTACACAGTAAAAAAACATCTAAACTGGACATTAACATTAGTATCAATAATTCAATATAGTATCAATACAGGTCTAAAAGACAGGTGGCAGCTTAATGCAGGATGAAAAGTCATGCAGAAAGCTCCCAAAGGAGCTTTCTGCATGACATTCATCCTGCATTAAGCAGCCACTTGCCGAAAAAATATCTAAATTCTGCTTTACAAAAATTCTGTTTAGAAGGATTGTACTGTATTAGGTGGAAATAATTTGTCAACTAGCAAGTTACATTAAATGAAATGACCCATTAAGAAATATATATATACATGAGTCCACAGTTAGAAAATTGATTCTATTCAAAGTTGAGGATAATATCTCTTAACCCTTTACTCCATACCTTTTAAGACCTTTGCAAACAGAGAAGACCAAGATTAGATGGTTCCTACAGGAGCTGTCTGATCAGATTCTGATCTGTTTGCTAATGGATTTATACAGATCTGATTCTACAGTTTCTGTCATGATATAAATTCATGTTGTCGTAAACTGTTATAAAGTATATGTAATTAACCCTTTATTTCATGTAGACGTGTTTTCACGTATTTGCAAACAGATTTGACCCACATCAGGTGGCTTCTATAAGGCCCATCTAATCAGGGTCTGCTCTGCTTGCTTATGGTGTAATATAGATATGATTCTACATTTTCTGTCTGTCAGAGCATAAATATCATTTGTTCATATACCATTATAAAAAATGTAATAAATATTCATGTTGCCATTATTTCTGACATGAATATTCATGGAGTAAAGGGTAATAGTTGTGTCTGCATGTGTGTGGTAAATTAGCGAAAATCTTTGCAAACAGTTTGGATCCAAATGAGATGCTAAGGAACTCGTCCATACTCACTCTTATCAAATTCCATTTGCAAACAGAGCAGACCCTGATCAGACGGCTCCTATAGGAGCAGTCTGATCTGGGTCTACCCTGTTTTAAAATGCGTGAAAAGGGGTTAAAGGGGTTGTTACTTATAGAGAAAGAGATGATGTTGCCTCTTATGATATGTAAGTATGCATGTATGTATGTATGTTTGAAAAGTGCAATTTCATGTTGGGCCATTACTTTGTTAAGCATGGTGAGACTTCAGAGTTATTCAGCATAAATGATCGCTGAAGAGGTAACGTCTACTTAATTTGCAAACAGAGTAGACGTTGAACAAATCGAAAGAGCTCAATCCATAAGAAACTGTTTTTCCGTCCTTTTTTTCAAAACGTTTAGGTCACATATATTCGACAACATTTTGTCATGCAACTACAGGAATATTTGTCATCTTGCGAAAGTTGCACTTCGTTTTCGATGTGGATTCATCCAGTATAGTCAGAGTTATGGCCCTAAATTGTGTAAAAATGGTTGATACACCTAACTGAAATGGTATTTTGAATACTGCAGGAACATGGAGTTTTACATCAGGTGTGTTTGATAAGGATAAATTCATTTGGGGGGATATAGTTTTGTAATTATTAACAGAATACAGGTTAACTATATTAATACTCCATGAATATTTTTGTATGAAATAACTATCTATCTGGCCTCCGTCCATCTATGAAGACCATGGATTGCACCCTGTTGAGGTAATAGAGCAACGTCTGTGATGGCTGTGAAGATCAATCCTTGAGTGGCAGTCCTTGTTGCAGACATCACAGATGAAGACTGTATGAATATTGATCAGCTGATATTTTTATACTGGTATCCTTAACAAGGGAATTTTACCATGGCATAAACGGTAGAAATATATCAATGTTATATCATATTATAAAGCAAACAGAGAAGACCCTCATCAGATGGCTTCTGCAGGAGCCATCTGACCTAGGTCTGCTCTTCTTGCAAAGGGGCTGAAAGGGGTCCCTATGGAGTAAGTGTAAATGATCATACTGCACTGATGCAGTACTAGGTCAAATTCTTTAGGAATTAAAGTAGAAGTCAGAAGTGAACATTTAACCCATTCCCTCCTACTGATGCCTTTTGACACCTCTATAAAAGTCATTTCTTGAAACCATTGTGATAAATAAAGTATTTGCTCCATAGCACCAAAATGTAAAGGAAAGGAATAATAACTTCACTTTGTGTTGGTTCGTAGCCTTTTTAATCTTCTAACTTCTCAAACATTTTTATAAAACAATAATGACATTAAATTACTAATGTCACTCCTTGGCGCGACCTCAAGAAGTCACCTCATGTAAAGAAGTTTTCCGACATAGGAGCAAATGCTCTATTTATCACAATGGTTTCAAAACTGCGCAATTCTAAAAGTTCCCTTTTCTCTAGTAAATGCTCCTTTTCGGCAGATTTATTTAAAGAGGTTGGGTCTAAAAATATTCTAGGAAGGAATGGGTTAAATACGACAAAGTAGCCTTGAATAATTTTGTATGTTTTGTACATGTTTTAATTTATCTATCGGAAGAATGAAGTACATGTATTATTATTTATTGTGATTGAAATAAGTACCATTCCGTCCGCATAAATAAGTATTTATGTGCTTGTATTTCTGTCAAAAAAGATAATATTTTATTTATATATTTTTTTATAATAAAATGCTTGTATTTCAGTTTGTACTTATTTTTCATTGCCTCTTCAATTGGAGAAATAGTATTTCTAAATACTGAAATGATTATTATTTACTTTGAAGACATTCTAAGAATCTAAGATAAAGTAATGATGTTAGCCATACAGGCTTTTTGTTGCCATGGCACTGACCCCATGCCCTGAGGTTATAAAACTTTTGAGTCTGAGTCTGAGGTCATTCTCAAGTATCTGATTGGTCAGATTCTGAGCAAGCTCAGAATCTGACCAATCAGATGCTTGAGAATGATCTCAGACTCAACTCAAGCAAAAAGTTTTATAACCTTGAACCCAGGTTAAAATGAATATCTCTCACATGCTAGTTACAAATTCGTGATAACCTATGTAAATAGTTTGGATCCAGATGAGATACACAGTGCAGTAAAACCTGTCCTAAGTGGCCATTCATTTATTGAACATGGGTGTCTAACAGCAGGTGGATGCTTAATGCAGATCAAAAGTAATGCAGAGAGCTCCTGCATCAAACTACCACATGTCTCACAGACCCATAATCATACCTCTATCTGATGGCCGCTTAACCCTTTCCCTGTTCTATGTTTATTTCAAATTTCTATACCTACTGAATATTCATGGACAAAATAGATATAATGAGGTATATAAGGTGGAACATTGTACCCATTTTAGAAAGTAAAGAAACAGATCTATCAAATTCTATTAGCAAACAGAGCAGACCCTGATCAGATGGCTCCTCTAGGAGCCGTCTGATCTGGGTCTACTCTGTTTGCAAATGCGTGAAAACACGTCCATATGAGGGAAAGGGTTAAGACAGGTTCTACTGTAATTCTACACCTCATTAGAATACAATTTTTTCAACCCTGGTTGCATTTTTGAAGAAAGAGAAACCTGTTGCAGACGACACCTACTGAGAATTCAAAGAGTTATCAGATGAATTCTATAAAAAAAAATATTTACAAATGTAGATAATTTCCCATATATAAAAAATATAATCTATTTATCTGTATCCCTAGAAACTAATTGCCACCTGTCACACATCTGTAAACAGTTCGGACCAAGATTAAATGACACGTATTCCAGCAAGAACAATTAATTGTACATGTATTAAAAAAGACAACAAACAAAACGTAGCGAGTTTAATAAATTAGTATAGGTGGCTATTAAACCAGGATGAAAGAAATACAGAAAACTCCTTCAGGAACTTTGTGTATTACTTTTGCTCCGCATTAAGCTACTAGTAATGTTTGACAATTTCCCTGTTCCATATTTATTCCAAAGTTCAATACCTACTTAATATTCATGGACAAAATAGTTATGAAATATGGAACGTGGGGCATTTATAGCCATTTAAGAGAGTAAAGAAACATCTATCGAATTCCATTAGTAAACAGAGCAGATCCTGACCAGACGGCTCCAATAGGAGCCGTCTGATCTGGGTCTACTCTGTTTGCAATTGCGTGAAAACACGATTATATGAGGGAAAGGGTTAAGAACCAATATTTCAGACAGGAGTAACTGAGGCTTAAAAACACCAGATGTGTTTGTGAAACACTATGTCCCCGATATGACCTTCGACCTTGATGTATGACATTGACCTTAATAAGTTACCACTAAAAATGTTCGCCTCCATAAGTTGCACATGGATACCAACTTTGAAGTATGTATGTGCAAATGCGACAAAATTATTGCCAACGTTAAAGTTGTGGACAAAAAAACAACAACCAGCAGACAGACAGACAGAGCAAAATATGCCCCCCCCCCCCCCACACACACACACACACACACACACACGAGGGGCATACATACATTGTTTTAATACAGGATGCTTACCTACAAATGGCTCAAGCTCATCCCATGCATAAAACAGTTCAAAGAGATACAGGATACCATGCTACAATTGCATAGATAACAGTAATATACAAGTCATTGCATGCATTTAGAACATATCAGGCTCAAGTTTGCCTGCACAATCTCATAATTTATTAATTATTTTGCAGTGCAGACTACATTGGATGGCTCTTGATTGGTCTGCTCTGTCTACCATGCCAAAAACGTTGATGCACAGAAACATCAATCCATACACGCATCAGCAAGAAGAAAACAAAATACAACAGATCTGACAAACTGATCTTTCTTGCAAAAAAGAGTAATGCGTAAAGGGTTTGAGCAGGCGTATGTACAAGTATATAATCTGGTCTGTTTTTACTATGGGGCCTCCGTGCCGAGTGGTTATGGTCTTCGAACGACAATCGCTCAGCCCCTCACCGCTGTGGTTCGAATCCCAGTCTGGGCATTTGGATTTTTCATGTGAGGAAGCAGTGGTTCTACCCGAATATTCTGTGTACGAAACAAGGCAATTTGTTCCGTGTACAGAAGAACCTGGGGGGGGGGGGGTCTTCCTCCACCTGTAATTAGCTTGACGTCATGGTGTGCCTGAAATACTGTTAAAGCGACGTAAAACACGATAGAAACCAAAATTGTTTTTACTAAGATTTAAAATTACCAAATATACAGTAAAACCGAAATTCTAGTAAATAAGAATTGAAATACTTTTATGTAAATAGCTGCTTAATACAGGATTGAAGTTATGCAGAAAGCTCCTCTAGCATGACTTTCACCCTGCATTAAGCCGTCACCTGTTCCCAAGACAGATATTTCATTATTTATACCAAATTTAGAACCCGGTTAAGCGGGGTTTTACTGTAGTATTAAAACTTAAATTGTTGGAAAATTATTGGGCAATGGGTTAACCCTTTATTTCATACAAATGCTTCTTCATGCCTTTGCAAACAGAGTTAGACGCAGATCAGACTGCTCCTGTAGGAGACATCTTTTCTGGGTTTGTCCTGTTTGCCACTCTCGGAACACCTCATCTATTTTCTACGAAATAGAATATATTCCGAACCCTGACGGAATTAGACGATTAGTTACAAAAGCAGTTTGCCAATGAAATTGTAATTTATGGAAGGCCGGTGCGCCATGCTAAATGCGATTTGTGAAATGCAAAATACGACATGCTTAATGACAAATGCCAATTGCTATTTGGGCACTTCTAAATACTAATTGCTAATCGCATTGTACTGAATGGTTGAACTGGATAAGTCAATTTGGAACGCGAGATCTGTATCTTTTTCCAATATACATACAGTACTATATATTTTTCTTCTTCGTGCGTCGAAATAACTGATACAATAATCTGTGAATCTCTCGCCATGCAAAATTCGAAATTCTAAATGCGATTTGCTAAATGCAATTTGCTTAATGCCAAATGATTGAAACCACCAAAATATCACGTTTCACACGAGACAGTGCTTTGATCCACATAAAGTGGGATAAAGATAGATGTACTTGGTGACAAACTTTTGTTTGCATTTTAAAAAATGTGTTTTAATTAGATCCTAGGTTTTACCTAAGTCACAGGTATTCAGCATTTCGCATTTAGCATGGCTCACCTGCCTTCCAAAGTAAACTATTTGGAGTGTATGGAACACCATTCTGCCATGCTAATTGCTAAATACAAAATGCGAAATGCTTTTAGCCAAATGTGTTAATTGCTAGGGAATGTTCCAAATAATGGGTGTAAATGACAAATGCGAAAGGCTTATTGCTAAATGCATGTTTTTACTACTAGCATTGAACAGCTCCATTTTAAAGTGACTGTACATTTGCTAAATGCATGTTTATTTACATTTAAACTTACTGCTTATTGCACTACTAAATTAACAAGAGCTGTCCGTGGACAGCGCGCTCCACTTTATTTAGTGCTGGATAGTGTAGTGGAAGACTAAGCCGGAAAGGGGAGAGAACTATAGCAAAATTAATTTGAGTTATCTGCCCTTGTGAAATGGGCTCCCCTTGTAATAGTTAACATGCATACCAAATATCGTGGACAATTCCTGAGACATGGACCTTAACATGAAACTTAACCAAGAATGAAAATTCTAAGTCGAAAAAGAGGCATAACTATGGCAAAATTAATTTAGGGTTACCTGTCCTTGTAAAATTGGTTTCCCTTCTGATAATAAACATGCATACCAAATTTTAACCAAATATCTTTGATGGTTTCTGAGAAATAGACCTATACAAAGAGGTTAACCAACGCCGATGCCGACGAGAGGGTCGTGACAATAGCTCCACTTTTCGAAAAAGTGGAGCTAAAAATGGCGCTGTTCAATGCTAGAAGTGCAAATATGCATTTAACAATAAGCATTTCGCATTTGTCATTTACATCCATCATTTGGAACATTCCGGTTCTTTCTTTCCCTAGCAATTTACACAATTGGCAAAAAGCATTTCGCATTTTGCACTTAGCATATCACATTTATCATTTTGCAAATAACATGGCAGAATGGGCGTTCCATAGGATTGACAGTTTCTAGCAAAACCATCCTGTGTACAAATGCCGTTATAAATATTCAGCTAAATGAGATAATCTTCCTCGTGAGCAAAACCTTTACAGCATGACGAAGGTAAGCGCATATCAAATAATGTAAAATTTATGCTGGAGCACACCGTAAAATGTGATACCAGCTTCACAATTTCCCTTTAAATAACGTCTTTGGCATTTAAATAACGTCTTTGGCATTTTAATAGCAGTATTTGGCAGCATTTAAATAACGCCTTTGGCATTTTAATTTCTGACATTGTAACGTTGGCATTTTAAAGTCTTTGGCCCATTACCCCATAGGCTATTTTTAGACCCAACCTCTTTGAATACCGAAAAGTAGCATTTACTAGAGAGAAGGAAAATTTTACAATCGTGTCGTTGTGAAACCATTGTGATAAATAGAGCATTTGCTCCTATGGAGCAAATGCTCTATTTATCACAATGGTTTAAGAAAGTGGATTTTACAGAGGCGTCAATATGAGGGAATGGGTTAACGCCTTTGCAAACAGAGTACACCCAGATCAGACGGAGATTGCAAGAGCAGTCTGGTTAGAGTCTTCCCACTGTGCTTGTGAAATGATATACAGTAAAGCCTCTCTAAACCGGACGTTAAATTTGATATTAATATCGGTATTGTTGCCATGGCAGCTTAATGCAGATTGAAAGTCATACAGAAAGCTTCTCCATGAGTTTTCTGTATGACTTTCACCGTGTATTAAGCAACCACCTGCCTAAAAGTATTTTAATTCTCCTGCACTAGAATTACGGTTTAGAGAGGTTTTACTGTAAATCTAACGCAATAGTTTCTGCCATTGTAAAAAAAACTTCTTCATAATGCAAGCCATGTGTGAACATGTATACACATGTCTCTGATCATTCCATCATAACAATTATTCAGTTGATTAATGTTCATACAGTTATAATTTCCTTATGAATATTCATGCGGTAAAGGATAAAAAATTCAATCGTTCGACAGCTCTATCGTAGTTTATACACTTTCACTTTGTTGGACTGGTAAGACGTTATAATCAGCGTTGAATCCGTGGTGTCGACAAGCAGTGAATATGGACCGTATATTCCATCAGCCACACTCAGCAATGTTCCAATCTTTCTTCCATTGTCGCCTACGTGTAAAACTGTATCACTATTGATTCCACAGACGAGGAAACCCCCGCTATCCAGAGAGCAGATACCGAAAGCTTTGATCAGGTCTTTGTCTTTGAACCTGATGACGTCACCTGCCTTGCTCATCAAGAAAGCTCCATTATTCTTATCCGCGATATATAATATATCTCCGCTAGATGTCGCTGATATGTGGTGTGGTACAGAGAAGATTGGATTCCCGACGTGGTCACTGACAATTTGTCGGATTAATTGTCCACCGAGACTGAAGGCGCCAATGAAGCCGGGGTCAGAGTTGGCGAGGCTTCCACATGAGATATAGAGATTGCAGTTGTTGTAACATATACCTCGGCAATGCTGCTCCACACCAAATACCCTTGTCATAGTAATGGACTTGCCGAGGGATATGAACTGTACCAGTCTGCTGTTTGTTAGTGTAACTGCTACCTGTGAATCGTTCAAAACACAGGTATCAGGCAAAACAAAATTGTTAAATTCGTATATACATGTATGTGTAGTACTGCAAGCGATATTTAACATTTTTACCATGCTGAATATTCATTTAAATATTAATGACATCATGAGTATTAATAAGATTAATTTTTATAAATTATTAATGGCATGCGAACACATGATATATTAGCATTGGGAGCCGTCTCTATTGGCAAAGGAGTGTAAAGGCTTTTACATTGAGGAAAAAGTAAATATGCAAATATTTGTTGTCTAGTACCTATGACCTGTGATTCAAAATAAATGTAAAGTTTTAGCCTGTCGTGGGGTAAATTGTGATGACCGTTGCACGTTGCTACTGTTTGCAAATAGAAACAGAGTATCACAGTTATAATTTTCCACATGGCTAAGTACTTATAACAGGTATAAAGTTTAAGTAGGTGTTAATGTCGAGGGTACCTAAGAAGTTAAATTTTGAAATTTGAGATTTATTTGCTTTTGATCTGACTCTACAGTATTTACTAGTACCAAAATTCCCCTGTATACATGGTTAATAACTATTCACGATGTCAATATTTATGAATATTCAACAGTGATAGGGATACGATATTAAATATGATACAGAGTAAAAGACAAGAAGAGAGATAAAGGTGCGTACTCAAAAAACTAAAATTATCATTTCTCCACCAAACCCTATATTGTGACCACTTTCGAAGAGACGATTCTAAAGAGTGGTCACGACATAGGGTTTAGTGAAGAAATAAAGAAGTTATTATTGAAAATGTTTTAATTTACGCATCTTATTTTGACCTCTACAAAAAGCGTTAATCGGGAGAAATTTTTAAATAATCTCTTGCCTACCTCATATAAGTTCGTGCAACAAACTCCCCACGGCCCACAAGGCAGGTCAACGTGATTGCATACTCCATATTTCCTGTTCAGAAGCTTGAGTCGTTTGTTTGCATTGTCAGTGAGCACCACCATCCCATCTGCCAGGAGACAGGACCCATAGATCCCACATACCGACTTGTCACTGTTCACAGATACATCATACTCGCATAAAAATTCAGCCGATAATCCAGGTTTAGACACTTTGGCAGACTCCAAGTCTTTGAGAAAGTCCCTTGTTTTTTCAATGAGCGGCGATTCTAGATTCAAGCTCATGCTTTGCCGCAGTTTGCGAATTATATCTGTGTCGATATCTTCATCACTGGTTGTCCCATTCCTCAATGCCTCGATACGTGCCTCAAGTTCTTCTAGTTCATTCTTTAATGTTTTTCGTGCGTCTCCATGTATTTTTTCAGACTCTGCTGTAACCAGTTCGGTTATTTTGTTCGTCAGTTTCTTCAGCAACGCCGTGTTGCTAGTCGCATCATTGTCTACCTCATTTAACAAGTCTCGTTTTATCTGACGGAGACGAAGCATATCACCAAGGAGCAGCTGTCGTTTGGTCTGATTCATATGGCGATTATGTTGGGCCTCAAGGCGCATGTTAACTCTGAAAACAAACAAACCCTATCGACTAAAATATATTTACTGGGACGGGAGACAATGCGTAAATTAATCATTTTATCAAGAAAAGCTTTTTTCAATTCCTCCCCTCAAAGTATCTGCTGTGGTCACTCTTTAGAAGAGACAACATTCCCTATAGGAGTTCCTATAGGAGCTATCTGCAATATGTTTGACCTGCATTAACCCTTTCACCGCCACAGTCGCATAAATGCACCACGACAAATACTGCAGTCCCAGATCAGACGCCGCCTTTTCAAGGCAGCGTCTGATCAGGGACTTCACTATTTGTCTCAATCTCTATTTCTATATATGTGTTTTATTCCTTTGAAATTTGCATTTATTTATCTCATTTCCTTATTTTGCTGAATGTTTTAACAAACTTGGATTGCAGACGACAATTAGAAATTTGGTGCCGAAAGGGTTAAGCTGTGACCTGCCTTACAGACCCATACTTAGACCTCATTTTGATTGCCACTTTGGACAGGTTATACTGTACTCCATTTGTAGCTCTGTTAACCCTTTCACCGCCATGCAATGTTGCAAAAAATGCACCACGACAAATAGTTCAGCCCTAGATCAGACACCGCCTTTTCAAGGCGGCGTCTGACCAGGGACTTCACTTTTTGTTTCAAACTCTATTTCTATATCTTTGCTTTATTCCTTTGAAATTTATATTTATTTATCTGATTTCCGTATTTTAGCGAATGATTTTACAAAATTGCTTTGCAAACGACAATTAGAAATTTGGCGCCCAAAAGAGTTAATCCTTTTTATCGTGTATATTTATGTCAGAAATAACAGCACAACGAATATTTATTACCGGATTGTTATAGTCATATGAACAAAGACATCTTTGACATCGGCTGAAACTATACAATCATATCTATACACTTCCATAAGCAATCAGGGTCCATGCTTATAAAGCTTTTAGTTGAGTCTGAGTTTCGTTCTCAAGCTTTTGATTGGTCAGATTTGAGTTCTCAAGCTTTTGATTGGTCAGATTTGAGCCAAAGGCTCAAATCTGACCAATCAAAAACTTGAGAACGAACTCAGACTCAACTAAACGTTTTATAAGCATGGACCCATAACGGGCTTTGATCAGGAAGCTCCTATATGCATTGTCTTATCTGGGTCTACTCTGTCTGTTTAAATAGCTGTCAAATGCATCTTAATATATTATTTAAAGATTGAAGTAATCACTGACACCAGAGTAATGCCCCCTATTTCCCTATTGAACATGTATGCATGAATTGAACACTTCATGAATATTCGTTGACTTATTTTTAATGGAAAATTTTGACTGGATTTTAAGGTTTATTCAAAAACTGTATGACCAGATCTGTACAATTACATACGCAAACATAGCAGACCTTGATTCGACGGTTCCTACTGGGCTAAGCACTATTGGTCATTTTTAGCACTTTGATACATGGCGAACTTGGCCGATACCCTCTGTATGTTAACAGATATATGTAATGCATTTTCAAGTATTGGTTGAAGCTGATTACTTTTACTCTGTGATCAAGCACTATCCACCATTTTAACACCAACTATTTCACTGCCAATGTCGCAAAAATGCACCACGACAAATAGTGCAGTCCCAGATCAGACGCCGCCTTTTTAAGGCGGCGTCTGATCAGGGACTTCACTTTTTGTCTTGAACTCAATTTCTATATCTGTGCTTTATTCCTTCGAAATTTGCATTTATTTTTTTTATTTTACCGAAGGATTTAGCAAAATTGGTTTGCAGACGACAATTATATTTTTGGCACCGAAATGGTTAATGCTATTGTTTATTAAAACTTGAAATCTGCTGAAACTTTGATCACAGGGGTCATCTAATCTGGGTCTGCCTTGTTTGCAAAGCCATGGAAGGGCGTTTGATGAAGGAAAAGGTTGAAACAGAGGTCCAAATATTATGCGTAAATTACATTGTATAACGTCCTTTATTTCTTCATCAAACTCTATGTTGTGACCACTTTTTAGAATCTTTTTTATGTGATTCTAAAGAATGGTCAAAACACATGGTTTGCTGGAGGAATGATGATTTTAGTATTTGCATACACCCTTCTATTGATTGCTCTGTTCAAAATTAAACTTTCTTGAATAAATATACATTGTATATTTCTTTAACCCTTTACTTATTCTATTTTCATGGAAAGAAGTGACGACATCATAAATATTAATTAGACCAACAGCAATTAATTAATGGACACAAGCATATTTGAAAATGGCAGGCACTGTAGAATCATATCTATATCATAATATTATAATCATAAGCAAACATAACAGACCTTGATCAGACGGCGCGTACAGGGACCGCCTGATTTGGATCTACCCTGTTTTCAAAGGCGTAGAAAGACGTATTCATGGAGTAAATGGTTAACATATGAAAACATGTATCACCTTTGACCTTTAACATCCCACGTGGCGCTTCTTTGTTCTCGATTCGGCGGAGACAGAGGCCCTAATCGGGGCATGCTTGCTGTCTTTTGACTTTGACCTTTTATTTCTTTCATCTTATGACCTGACTCCCCTAGAAATTTGGCATGCCATTTGAGGCAGTTAGAACAAAATCTAGACTGACAATCTTCGCAATAAGAAACTGCACCCGCGTATTTCCCATCACTTGAGCAACTGTCACAGGGCGTGTCCTTGACCTCATCAGAACCCATCGAGAGAGACACCCTACCTGGAGCAGCCATTTTGATTCACTGATCTGAAAGAGACAAATATTAATCCTAGTTTCTCTTGCTGAATTTCTCCTTCTTTACCCATGTCCTGTTGTATAATTACCTATATTTTCACTGTGTACAAGTATTTCGCTGTGCAATCACTGCCGTGGAGTGCACTGGTTGCACAATCAACTTGTAAATAGTGCAGACCCTGATGAGACAGCTCCTGCAGGAGCTGTCTCATCTGGGTCTTCACTATTTACAGGTAGGTATATTGACGTGAGTAGCAAGCGAAGGGTTAACCATTTTATAACGGCACAGGAACACGAGAAGTTTTGACCATTGGGGAACTGTAGAATCGGATCTATATTATGTCATAAACAAACAGAGCAGACCCTGATCAGGCGGTTCCTATAGGAGCTGTGTGATCTTGGTCTACTTTGTTTGCAAATGCGTTAAAAGGCGTATTTATAGAATTAAGGGTTAAGGTTTATAAAGACATAAAACTGGATTAAACCTTTTCCTCATACAAACGTCTTTCCACAACATTGCAAACAGAAGATCCAGATCAGATGGCTCTTATAGGAGACACCGTGTTTGCTTAAGAAGTTATAAACATATGATTGATGTTTCTGCAATGGCATAACACAGCTTTATTCCATTGACCAGTATTCACATTCGCGTGATGAATATTCATAAAGTCACGAATTATTCTATAAATATTCATATTTTCATATAAATCAATAAACACCAAAAGTTGTACATATATGCCAATTAAAAATGCTGACAGTCTAATTCCAACAGTTTATATATATTCAGATAAATATTGCTTAACCCTAGAAAACCGCCGACTTTGTAAGAGACTGAAAATCTCGTCGATTACGCGGAAAATCAACGGACAACCACGGTAATCAACGGACAACACTGTGAATGTTAATTGGGGTTTTCATAGCGATCATTAACAAAGACTGACGAGGTTGATTGGTCAGTCGAAAATGGAAAAATACGAAAAGAGAATATCTACTGTGTAGAACCTTACATCATTTAGGCCTACAGTAGAACTTCGATATACAGTAAAAACCCCGCTAATGCGACCACCTAAAACAGGTGTGATTCTGGGTGCTAGATGCAGGTGGTAGCTTAATGCAGGACAAAAGTAATGCAGAAAGCTCCCAGTGGAGCTTTCTGCATTACTTTTGTCCTGCATTAAGCAACCACCTGCTTATAAAGACAGCCATGTTTATTCATTAAGTGGTCACATTAGAGGGGTTCCACTGTATTGAACTCGGATACTTCGAACTTTTGGATACTTCGAACTTTTGGATAACTCGAAATAAAAGTTCTGTCCTTCCAAATTTTACAATACAGAGTTCATGTAACATGCATCACAGCGTATATTTAGAAACACATGTGACAGCTTAATGCATTACGCTTTACTTTATTACTTTAGACCTACATTAAGCTGAACACTTGAGAAATTGTTCAGATTAGAAATCGGATGACTCGATCATCTGTTGTCTCGAAGTAATTTTCATGATCCCTTGAAGTTCGAGATATCGAAGTTCAACTGTACATTGAGTACGTCCTTTAAAAAGAGGTCCAGATAAGATGCGTACATCCAAACATTTTCAAGCATAGTTCCTTTATTTCTCCACCAAACCCTATACCGTGACCACTCTTTAGAATCGTCTCGAAGAGACGGTTCTAAACAGTGGTCACAGTATAGGGTTTGGTAGAGAAATGACGATTTTAGTTTTTGTGTACGTACCTTTATCTGTAGCTCTGTAATAAATTATACATAACTGATTTTACGACAGATTCTAGTATATGGCGGACATTCTTCCGTTGGTATCCGCTGTAATAAAAGTCTCTTTTTCGATACACTCATGAAACGTTGTGAAAAATGATTGGATCCAGATGAGACGTCGAGTAACTCATCAGTTTCTAATCAGGATCTAAACTGTTTGATTCTATGAGCATGCTTTTAAAAACAAACAAAAAACAGAAAAGAAAAATAAATAAATAGATTTAACCCTTTCCTCCATATATACGCCTTTCTACACCTCTGTAAAAGTCACCTTCTGAAACCATTGTGATAAATAGAGCATTTGCTCCTCTAATAGGAGCCAATGCTTTATTTATCACAATGGTTTCAGAACTACAAAATGCTATTTCTTTTGTTTTCTCTAGTTAATGCTCCTTTTTGTAGATTTATTCAAAGAGGTTGGATCTAAAACAGCCTATGAGGGAATTAAGCAGACGACGGCTACTAAAGAATTACAACACAATTTGACTGAGTACTATATATCTAATCATACATGTATCTTGAACAGGTGGTTCAGAAAGATCTGGAAAACATTTTTTGAAGCAACAATGCTGACATACCACTGAGAGCTTTTCTTCAGTGGCTATTAAATATTTAAATAAATGAGTTTACATTGTCTGTGTATGGACACAAATGCATTAAACCCTTGCAGTCCTGAAGTCTCAGGGTAGAATAGCCCATCAGTGTTTACCTATAGAGTCCATTCATAAATACAGGGATGTATTTCAAATATTTATCATTTCAGTCATGCATTTTCTTAATGGAATAGCCCATCAGTGGTTAACCATATAGTCCACTCATAAATACAGGGATAGCTATCCTTTCAGCCATCCCATCAGTGTTTACTGGATGATTTTGAATGACAGACAGTGCATGTCCTGGCCAGAGAGAATCCCTAGTAACTTTCTGATATTGATCTACACCGTTTGCAAATGACAGTTTAGGTGTACCCCGCACCGAAAGGGTTAACAAAATTTCTAATTGTCGTCTGCAATCCAAGTTTGTTAAATCATTCAGTAAAATAAGGAAATGGGATAAATATATGCAAATTTCAAAGAAATAAAGCACATATATAGAAATAGAGATTGAGACAAATAGTGAAGTCCCTGATCAGACGCCGCCTTGAAAGGCGGCGTCTGATCTGGGACTGCACTATTTGTCGTGGTGCATTTATGCGACTGCGGCAGTGAAAGGGTTAAACACGGCTAACAGGAAGTAGAAGTGCACGCCAAATGGCTTCAACTCGATGCCCGAATATTACTTTAGCCCTTTGAATGAGTTTAACATTTCCCTTATGATACTATTTTGACGCCTTTGCAAACAGAATAGACCTAGATCAAACGGTTCCTATACGACTCAGCTCTATTTGCTGATAAAAATATAATACATGTATATCTGACGATACAGTTACTACCAATAGCAAAATAATCCTTTGTACATGTTTGCCATAAAAAAAGAACAACATTATAAAAAACACAGTGAAGAAGTTAATCCCATAGGAGCCGCCTGACTGCGTCTACTCTGATTGCAAAGGTATAGAAAGCTGTTTTTAAGGAGTAAAATATTTTAAAGTCATTATTTTTACATGAATATTCAGCAGGTGAAGGGTGAACAGGTACAAGGAAGAAAAAATAAGACACATTCTTAACCATAACAACCACACGTTTAACCCTTTACTCATAGATACGCCTTCTAACTTTAAGGTTTTTGACAACAGAGTAGACCTATATAATGTGTCTTCTATAGCCAGCCGTCTGATCAAGGTCTGCTCTGTTTGCTAATTGGATAATGTATATTTCAGCCATGGTCAAAATAGATGAAAAGTTGTGCAGACGACACTACTCGACAGCGAAATAGTTAAAAATAAATCAAAGCTTTCAAATGTCACTTCAGATACAACACTACAATGATAATTTGAAATCAGATTGTAATCTGATACGTACGCATATTCATAAACCCCGTCTAACTAGAATTTTACAAATTTGTATCAATGCTGGTTTTCAATACAGACTTCAGCTTAACCCTTTCCCTCATATAAACGTGTTTTCACGCATTTGCAAACAGAGTAGACCCAGATCAGACGGCTCCTAGAGGAGGGTCTGCTCCGTTTGCTTATTACTTGATATTATATTTTATTGTACAGCTTTTATCTAAGCCAAAAGGAAATCCTTGAAAAGTTTACATTATAAGATGTCCACTATTAAATAGTAACCCTTTCGCTGCCAAACTCTGTTGTCTGCTAACTCTGTCGTCTGCTAACTTTGTCGCCTGCTACAAAAATTTCATTCTTTTGATTTTCTTCATTTTCGTTTCAAAAACACAGTAACAGTAACAAACAGTTTGGATCCTGATGAGACGCCGAGTTACTCGGCGTCTCATCTGGATCCAAACTGTTTGCATAGGTAATCACAGATCCGGCATTGGCAGCGAAAGGGTTAATCATATAATTATTTCTTACATGAATACTGAACAGGGAAAGCGATAATTAATATTAATGATACTGTCTTACATTAATATTCATCGAATAAAGAATTAAAACTCTCCATACCTGATAGTGTAACACAGGCCCTATGGTCAGTACATGTCTTCCCCAATTGCATGCAGTATAACACGCCAGTGTTGAATATGGTGTATAAAAATAGAAATTAATATCTTATTGATTTTTCCATTCACTACATTTCACAATTTCGAGTCATCCATGCCGCATTTCGTATTTAACCGTTTCCTTCATACAAACGCCTTTTCACGCATTTGCAAATTTGTAGAAGCAAATCAGACGGATCCTATATGAGCCGTCTGATCAGAGTCTACACTGTTTGCTTATGAATTGCTTTATATCTAAATCTACAGTTTAGTTAAAGCAAAACATCTCACTGAATTTTTAACATTATCAAAATTCAGTAAACAATATTCATGATTGTCATTATTTTCACATGAATATTCAACAGGTAAAGGGGTAATCACTTTCCCTCTGAACGCGCCCCGTCTCGTGTCTGCAAACGGCTTGGATCCATGGGAGACGCCGAGTAGCCTGAACTGTAACAAATATGTTTATTGTTTTGTGGTTACAATCTCTTCTAGACTATTTCAATCATTTATCAACGTTCAGCTAAATAAAGTTTAAGGAGACCTCGAATGCACGGAAACACCCGGATAGAACCATCCACCTACCGCAAGCCATTTGGAATGCTTCCACACTTCAAAAACTCGAACGAACCTACCGGGATTCAACACCACAACGGCTAGGGTCTGAGCGATATCAGAGATATTCGCTCATTTGAAATTCAAGTAAGAATTTGATGAAACTTTGCAGAAATACTTTTATGGCATTCAAAACACAATTGGATTTAGTGTTACTCTTTTAACCCTTTATCGAGGGTTTGGTGCAAAACTATTGTAACTCCTTAACAAAGTGAAGGAGTTACAATAGTTTTGCACCAAGCCTTCGATATATCAATGGATGTTAATAAAAGAAATCCTGACGTCATAAATATGAATTAAATCAATTTTAAAATGACATATTACTTCATGGAACATTTTCCAAAAGAGAAACTGTATAATAAAGTCTATATCATTATATAGGCAAACAGAGCAGACCCTGATCAGACCCTGATCCTATATCTACCCTGTTTGCAATTATAGAAATTAGTATTTACGGAGTTAAACGTTAATGTATCAGAGAGGCAAACTTCAATAATACACAATGTATTATAAAATTTAAATCATACAAAGCTACAGCTATATGAACTACTTGATAATATTATCTAAGATTAGGCCGACAATATTGTTGCGAGAACCAATTATATTAAAAAAAACACATTTCCAACAAGGGGCAATCCAGACCAATGGCTCCTATGCAGCCCTTTGACTAGGGTCTGCAATGTCTGTCATAAACTTTTTTTCTTACGTGATAAATTTGTATACAAGTTCTGTTGAAGTGATAGTCAGAAAGGGAATAGACAGTTTTAATTATTCGACAGGTTACGGGTAAAGTCACAAAACGTTTTGCTTGAGTCTGAGATCATTCTCAAGCATCTGACCAATCAGATACTAGAGAATGATCTCAGATTCAGGCTCAGGAGTTAGACATGTGCTCAAATACTTCCATGTTATTTACATTCAACATATAAATGATCGTGCGTTTGCATTGAAATTATTGAATTTGTCTCTTAATAAAACTGCCTTGTACGCGTTGAGAAACAGTGTTTGCCCAAATAATTATCAAAATTCAGCTAATAAATATCCATTTATGTCATTACAGTAAAAACTCGATACGAAAACAGTTTAGTAATGAGGAATGTACGGTATGTCTTTTTAGGCAGGTGGCTGCTTAATGCAGAGTAAAAGTCATGCAGAAAGCTCCTAGACGAGCTTTCTGTATGACTTTCACCCTGCATTAAGCTGCCACCCGTGTTAAAGATCAATAATAGTACGTATATATCTGAGTGTTCGTAGTATCGAGTTTTACTGTATTTTGTACTATCGAGTTTTACTGTATTTCGTAGTATCGAGTTTTACTGTATTTCGTAGTATCGATGTTATACAGTATTTCGTAGTATCGAGTTTTACTGTATTTCATACATTACTATTCAAAAGGGAAAGGGTTAAAGAGAAATATCCATCGTGAGCAAACCTTTTACAGCACGATACAGGGTAATGCATACAATAGGAAAAAAAAATATACCGACGCACAATCTAAGACCTGGCTCCATTATTATGTTATTCCTAAAAAGGTGTTAAAGCCAGTTGAAACTTCAAACTTGATCACTTGGTTAAACGTCTATTTTTGAAAATAATGCATTCAATGACGTTGTACATTGACAAAACTAAAATCAGAAACAAATAAAAATCGAGAAAGCATAAAATTTACTATCCATAAAACGATGGTTTAAAAATGTTATAATATACAAAAATCCAGTATGAACTTTATACAACTAAAACACTTAAAGCACACGGACAGTTTCTATGACACATTAAAAGGGGGATTAAAAGTGTCTGAAACAATACGTTTTTAACTTTCTTTTAAACGTTCAACATTTTCTGCTCTTTTAATTTCGCTAGGAAGCCCATTTTAAAGTTTGGGACCAAATGTCCGAACATTTCTATCACTAAAGGTCTTTCTGTTATCGAAAGGGACAGCATACATATCTTGAACGTTGTCTGCCGATTTCAGACTGCTTGGTGCTGGCTTTACAAGAAGTTCTGCCAGATAAACGGGCGCTTGGCTGAGAGAGAAATTGTACATGTATGTCAATATTTTAACCCATTTCCCTGTTCTGTATTTAGGTCAAATTTCAATACCTACTGAATATTCATTAACAAAATAATTATAAAGAAATAAGGAAGGTGGAACAATGTAGACATTTTAGACAGCAAAGAAACAGATCTATCAAATTGTATTAGCAAACAGAGCAGACCCTGACCAGACGGCTCCTCTAGGAGCCGTCTGATCTGGGTCTACTCTGTTTGCAAATGCGTGAAACCCCATTTATATTAGGGAACGGGTTAAAAGTGACCCTAGCCTTGATAGGTAACCAATGTAAGTCTTTAAGAGATTGTTTTGAGCTGTCTGACCATTTCCTATTCAAAACGAGTTTAGCGCACATATTTTGGATTCGCTGCAGTTTATCTATCTCACATTGTGCAATTCCGTATAGGATGACATTAGAATAATCTAAATGAGAGATCACTAGTGAGTGAACTAAAATTTCGGCAGATTCCTTTGTCATGTATTTCCTAATATATTTTATCCTATAGTAATTCAACATGGCAATGCGACACTTTCTTTTCATATGTTCTTTGAAGGTCAACGATTCATCGAGAAAAGTGCACAGGTATCTAATACACGTTTCCGATTCAATAACATCGCCTGCAATAACAAATGAATGTGTAGTACATTGGTTTAGCTGCTGTTTACTTCCAAAAATGATGAATTCAGTTTTTGCTGTGTTCATTTTAAATTTGTTTTCGTTCATCCAGTTATTTATCGTTATGGCACATTCTTCAAGGTTTTGAACGGCTTGTTTTTCACTATTGGAGGTATGTTTAAAGTGTTTACTAGCAATATGGGCATTAGCGAAACCGTATACCGAGATAGATGGAGGAATAACATCGAACACGGTTCCTGTGTATACAAAGTAGAGCCAAGGATCAAGGCAACTGTTCTGGGGAATACTGCACTCCAACATACGAGGTTGTGATTGTGACGAATTTACATTTACGCACAGTTTCTTGGTCGTAAGTAGGAGTCCAACCATTTCAGAGCAATATTACAAACTCCATATTGACTCTTGAGAACATCGAGAAGAATATCATGGTCAACACTCAACAGTATCAAAGGCAGCACTAAGATCAGTTGCAATAAGGGCAGTTACTTCCTGTTTCTCCATAGTCTCATGTAGGTCATGAACAAGTCTCAATAAGGCAGATTCGCAAGAATGAAATCGCCTGTAAGCCGATTGAGTTTTGGGCAGAAGGCCATGGTCGTCTACATGGATGTTAAGTCTAAATAACGCAGATTGCTCAATAAGTTTTGACAAAAGAAGGAAGATTGCTTACGGGTATGTAATTTGTAAGTTGAAACTAGGTATTGTAAATAGGATGACTGAAATAACAACACAGGAGTAAACTTAAGTTGATATATGGCATTTATTACAATGCCGGAAACACAATGAATATTGCTAAACATATAAGTTCACGAATAAGCATGAATACATATAACAAAAAACTATTTACCATATACGGGCGTTCACAAACCGCCACAAGTGGAACGGCCACCAGAGCCCGGATGAAAACTGGCCAACATTAAAAGAAAGTCTAAAGTGAGTTCCTATATCACTGTGTACATGTAGGCTACACTCATTAACAGTTATAGTGATTTGGTAATTGAATAAAGGAATCGTTCAGAAACCTTTGGAGAGGAAATTAGTGACCTGGTTATATAATTATGTCACCAATTCAGATTGATAATTACTTTAAGCTAGTAAAGGTTTGATGTAAACTGACAGTGACCGATTTGTCCAAAGGGATGTGAATTCAATTTGGCAGAACTTATATCTGGTGCTCGGGATTACATTTTTGACAAATGAATACCTCTCTGTGGTTAATACTGACTGCTAATAGTGGATGTTAGCCCATTACCCCATAGGCTATTTTTAGATCCAACTTCTTTGAATGAATCTACCGAAAAGGAACATTTACTAGAGAAAAGGGAAAAAATAGAATTGAGTAGTTTTGAAACCAATGTGATAACAAGAGCATTAAAATTTTGCTCCTATGGAGCATATGATCTATTTATCACAATGGTTTCAAAAAGTGTCTTTTACAGACTGGAGGTGTCAAAAGGCGTCAATATGAGGGAATGTGTCGACTGCGAAATAAATCGTACAAGGCACAAGCAACTAAATATCCACTGTCTAACACAGTTGGCGATGTGTATCTCACTCACGCCCGGAAAATTATCTCATTACGTATGTGAGCATCTGAGAGTATGAGTACAAGTTATAGAACAAAATTATACAACAGCATTAAAACAAGAACAGTGGAAAATGTGACTCCAGCTTAACAATTTCCTTTAACCCATTCTCTCCTACTGGCGCCTTTTTGCGCCTCTGTAAAACTCATTATTGAAACCATTTTGATAAATAGAGCATTTGCTCCATAGGAGCAAATGCTCTATTTATCAAAATGGTTTCAAAACTACACACTTCTAAAATGCCCCTTTTCTATTGTTAATGCTCCTTTACGGTAGATTTATTCAAAGAGGCTGGGTCTAAAAATAATCTAGGAGAGAATGAGTTAATGTTGGTGGAATTTTAACGGCTTTCGAATTTTAACGTAGTTTTGTGTAGTTTTGAAAGCATGGTGGCAAATAGAGCATTTGCTCCTATGGAGCAATTATTGCTCTATTTATCACAATGGTTTCAAGAAGTGACTTTTACAGAGGCATAGAAAGGCGTGTTTATGGAGGAAATGGTTAAATAAGAACAATATAACATGTGACTCCAGCTCAACCATTTCCTTTAATGGCTTTTGACATTTTAACGCCTTTCGCATTTTAACATCTTTACAAATAGTGTATTCCAAGATCAGACGACTTCTGTTAGAGCGGTCTGACCACAGTCTGTTCAGTGTCTGCCCAGTTTGTTTGTGAAACGATAGATCTGATGCTAGAGTTTGATCCAGGGTCAACAATTTACATTACTTCTTCGTAATGCCAATTCAACTGATTGATGTTCATACAGTTATTATTTCTTTATGAATATTCTTGGGGTAAAGGATTAAATTCAAACGTTCAAGAACCCTATCGTAGTTTATACACTTTCACTTTGTTGGACTGATAAAACGTTAACGTCAGCGTTGAATCCGTGGTGTCGACAAGCAGTGAATATGGACCGTATATTCCATCAGCCACACTCAACAATGTTCCAATCTTTCTTCCATTGTCGCCTACCTGTAAAACTGTATCACTATTGATTCCACAGACGAGGAAACCCCCGCTATCCAGAGAACAGATGCCGAAAGCTTTGACCAGGTCTTTGTCCTTGAATCTGGTGACGTCACCTGCCTCGCTCATCAAGAAAGCCCCATTGTTCTTATCCGCGATATAGAATCTATCTCCTCTAGATGTCGCTGCAATGTGGTGCGGTACAGAGAAAACTGGTTTCCCGAATTGGTCACTGTCAATTCGTCGGATTAATTGTCCACTGAGAGTGAAGACGCCAATGAAGCCGGGATCAGAGTTGGCGAGGCTTCCACACGAGATATAGAGATTGCAGTTGCTGTAACATATACCTCGGCAATGTTGCTTCACGCCAAATACCCTTGTCATAGTAATGGACTTGCCGAGGGATATGAACTGTACCAGTCTGCTGTTTGTAAGTGTAACTGCTACCTGTGAATCGTTCAAAACACGGGTATCAGGCAAAACAAAATTTTAGATCATGAATATTAATTAGATTACGTATTATAATGACATGCGAACACATGATATTTTAGCCGTGATCGAAACTGTAGAATCAGGGTCCATGCTTATAAAGCTTTTAGTTGAGTCTGAGTTTCGTTCTCAAGCTTTTGATTGGTCAGATTTGAGTTCTCAAGCTTTTGATTGGTCAGATTTGAGCCAAAGGCTCAAATCTGACCAATCAAAAACTTGAGAACGAACTCTGACTCAACTAAACGTTTTATAAGCATGGACCCTGAATCTACTCTGTTTGCAAAGGCGTGAAAAAACGTTTATGTAAAGGAAATGGTTAATATGCACATATTTTTGTCTAGTACACGTGATTCAAAATAATTGTAAAGTTTTAGCCCTTTGGGCTAAATTGTGATAATTTGCAAAACACTTGGAAACTACACGAACGCTTATAATTAAGTATCAGGATATGACGTCACCGACATTTTCTACCGACGAGGTTTTTGTCAACAAGCTTAATGTCGATATAAATGTATAACTCTTATTAACCATTTAGATACAAGATATTTATTTGTAGATTAAGGCCACCGGTCCATAATACAACTTGATTATACACAACAAGTACAAACCGAGTTGCGTTCTTCAATTAGATCCGTCTGATCTGGGTCTACTCTGTTTGCAAATGCATGAAAGCGCGTTTATATGACGGAAATGGTTAAAGGTCATAACAAGGCTAAATTTCTGTCCGTGTTTTGTTAACATTAATGACAATGCATCTTGCAGGGAAAAACAACAGGAAAATAAAACAAATGATGCGAAAATAAACAGGAAATTTATCGACGACAAACATTGAATTTTTATTTATCTGATTACCTCAGTGCAACCGTCAACGACATTGATTGATACTCGTATAAGACAGACACGTCGTAATAAAGGGCCAATGTTACCAAAGAGCTAAATGACAATGGAAGCCAAAGATGCAGTTACAGACTTAAACATATAAACGGTGTATAATGAAACATTGATAGGGCAATATTGAAGACAATACTTTTGAAAATAGACGAGGGCACACCTTCATATAAACACCTTTACACACCTTTTCAAACGGTAGACCTAGATCAGATGGCTCTTATTGGAGCCGTCTGGTCAGGGTCTGCTCTGTCTGCTTATGAAATAAGATAGACCTGGTCGTAAAATTTCAATTACACTTTTTACCTCATAAAAACTAAGTAAAAAATCTTCATGAAACTAACCATCCATGCATAAATGTTATGGTCACTAAGGAAAGGGGTAAATCTACAAAGATAAGAGTATTCGAATATACACATATGTCACCTATTCAAAGCTCGATGAAAACAAATGAGACAACAAAATCGTGACGGACACACAAACAGACAAAAAAATGCAGACAGACGAATAAGAAGTGATCCCTAAGTGTTAGAATGCTAAAGTAGACGACAATAGCAGAAAATAAAACACATTTGAAAATAGTTAAATGATAATAGATCTGACAATACAGTTTATACCAATACCAAAACTCCTTTGTACATATGCCATTATAAAATTCTGCTAATAAAACGATGTCATTATTGTTGTTTACATGAATATTCAACAGGGATAATGCTAAGATATCAAATATGCTACAGAGTAAAAGACAATAAGTGAGAAACAGATAAAGGTGCATACATGTACTAAAATAGTAAACTCGTCATTTCTCCATCAAACCCTATGCTGTGAACACTCTTTAGAATCGTTGAGAAGATTCCAAAGAGTGGTCACAACATAGGGTTTGGTGGAGAAATAAA